>JANHMN010000018.1:9510678-9530216 GCA_030674055.1 Rhabdomys pumilio | reverse complement strand
CTATCTATCTATCTATCTATCTATCTATCTATCTATCTATCTATCTATCTATCTATCTATCTATCATCTCCATCTCAGAAGTGGAGCTTGCTACAATGCAGGCTCTGATCACCTAAACAAGGTACCCAGAAACTCTCCAGAGCCCCTAAAAACAGGATGGTACAGTACCCCTGAAGACTCAAAGAAAGGTAACAGGCTTGTAAACTCTGAGGGGCTTGTCTTAATTATCGGGACCCCACCTGCTCAGGACACCATTGCCTTATGAAGGGTTTGGCAGAGGTCACTGTTAACCCATCACCTGCAGCTCTTCAGCCAACGAGAAAAGGATCCCATTCCTTTCTGAGCATTTATTCCCAAGACAGAGCCACCCTGAGAAAGAGCGGTCAGAGCACAGCACACATCACAGGCATGCCCACAGCAGTCGCTCTGCTTGGAGAACCCTCGCCAACTTCACTGAACTCTACCTGAAGGCGGACTTTGGCAGTGTCCAGCGGGAAGGTGATGATATCCGCCAAGCAGGCTGAAACGCCGGCGGAGAAGATCTTGACCCCCATGGTGGGTTGCACTTCGGAAGTTGTCGGGTTCACCATCCTGGCTCGGAGGGCAGAAAGGCGCGAGTGCAAGACAAAAAGGAACCAGCGCTGAAGACAGCAGTGGCAATGTTGCCTGATGCGGGTACCGAACCCGTGACTTCAGACTTCTGGGACAGCCACCCAGGCTGGGTAGTGCCGGTGCGGAGGAAGCGCTGTGGAGGAGCTCAAAGGTGAGCGTCCCTTTCTCTCCCTCGGGCCAGGAGGACCCGTTAAGCCCAGATTGCCTGGCACTTCTGTGCCCTGACTTGGGAGAACTATATAGCCCGATTGCTGGAGGAGGGGCTAGGGGGAAGTGGCTGAGCCTGCTCAGGTCCCCCAAGACCTGCTAGTGGGACGCAGCAGGGGCGTGCCCTGGACGTGCAAGTCTCCAAGACGCGAGTCACTCCCAAAGCCTCTCCCAGCACCTCTGATTTGTCACCAGTTCCTGAATGCCTGGAGGACACACGGAGGGGTGTCACCCGCAGCCTGGTGCCTTTTGTCACTCTTCAGCTGTAGAGAAGAGCTGAGCCTTGGAGCCTCGACCAGAGCGCAGAGCAGGGGCTGGCTCCTTTGATGATCTTGCTGAGAACTCCCACAGCTATCCTGTAGGAAGAACGGCCCAGTCCCGGGCCCTTCCCAGGCATCTACCTGGCTACCCTTTCTTCTCTTTTCAGTTCTGAATGAACTGAATATTCAATTCTGAATATTCCTTTCCAAATATCACCTTCAGATTCTGGGGCATGCTGGGGGGTGGGGATGGGGGTATGGAAGGGCTAGGGAATCCATGCAAAAACTAATGTGGTCACTTAGTAGGGAGATGTCAACTAAGCTCATAGCCATGCTAGCAAGCCTGTGGATCTCTGCTTCTTTGGATAGTTCGTAGCAGGAGCCCTGGAAGGACAGAGGCTCGGCTGCAGATGCAGCTAAGCCATTTAACCAGCTTCATGACCCTGAGAAAGTCCTCAGCTTTGGTTTGTGATTGTGTCAAATAGAGTCCCAGATTTGAAATCCTGTTACCCCCTAGTGCCAGTTCAGACATTGTAAGCTGGGTGTGTTGGTGGGAGGAAGCTTTTCTTCTGTTTTTGAGCAAAGATTTGTATTTGAAAAGCTTTTTAAAATACTACGTAAGAAACTGTGAGAAAGAAAGCAGGCTGGGTCCAGCATCACCCAGAGACACCAGGGAGCCACCGCATGGTATCTGCGTCCTTCCTCAGTGTCCAGGTTCTGTATGGTCCCCAGGAGAGTGAAGGGAAGTCGGACTCATCTCCGGGAGTGGGGCATGTAAGAGACAACACTCCTGGACACCACATTTAAAGGGAAAGTGTGCACACTAAGCAAGAGCCTAGTTCTAGGACAGCCAGGGCTACACAGAGAAACCCTGTCTCAAATAAACCCCAAAACAGTGGCAGCAGCAACAACAGTATAATAAATAGCAGGCTGTGAGCATCCTCTCTGCCTGTGGGCAGGTTCATCTTATATGCTGTGCAGGGATTGGCAGGACAGGACGCAAACTGTTCTCACGTGAATGACATATCTAACCAGATAACACAGCCTAAGAAAGGGTTACTGTGGAGTCAAACATTATTAGAAGATGACTCTGCATTCGACAAGATGGCTACAGTCTTGGCACTGTTGTGATGTTACCACTCGATTGTCACAAAGCACGTGACTTTTATACTCTTCATAAGATGACAGCTTCCCGTCTTAGGATTATTAGGGGAAAATGGTGCTGATGCTTTCATTAGAAGCTCCCATAGGAAATGTCATGCTGCTTGCAGAGAATCAGAGCTGAGGGGTATCCGAAGTCGTCAGTGTGGAGGTGAAGGAAGTGGGGACTTTCTGTGGGAATGAGCACAGCAGGACTGAGAAGGAGACTGGGAACAAACCACAAACCGTAAGGAAATACGTTTATGGTCTAAGAAGAATGGCACTTGGAGCTCTGGGTCACTGCACAGAAAAAAAATCAAATGTCCTTGAGGATGTCATGGTTGGGAGGCACCATGTAGGCACTTCTGCTGTTCCTCACCAAGGTCCCAACCACCCTGAACCCTTCAAGTGCTGAGCTCAATGCACCAAGTCATCTCTGCGGGTGTGAACAGAAAGCATTGTCGCTCAGCAAAGGCCTTCCTGAATTCCTGACCCCAAAACATGGCATATTGCAGAATGAAATCCTCACTCAAGGAGGCCCTGTGATGTCAGCTCAAGACGGGGAGTGGTTCTAGATTCTGAGGAAAGGGTTGACCTTGCTGCCCCTGGAGCCTCTGGGAAGTGAAAGAAGGTTTGCCTCATAACGGAGAGAGCAGTAGGGGTGAGGCTGATGTCCCCAGAGAGTCCGATTTCTGTTCTTCTGGCAGGAAGAGTGGAAAGGTGAAGACTAGTTCAGTGTGATCAAGGGTGACTGACCCTCTGTGACGCTGCAAAGGAGTGGTGGCAGCAAGGTTCACTTACCGAGCGTTCTTCTCTTAAGATGTAGAACTCTGTTTACAGGGCACCTGCTCATCATGTACTCTCTCAGGGCTCACAGAATCTCTGAACAAATACGTGTGTTCAAAACCCAAGTATCACAGTGCTTTGCTGAGAATAGGGGTCTGTACCCCTCCCTCAGCTTAACTCCTTATGTCTCTCCAGTAGGAAATGTTACACAGATAGATGTCCAAATGACAATATTTTAGAAGAAGAAATGAAGACATTCATTACAGGAGAAGATACATTTAACCACACTAACACAGAAACGTGCAACTTCCATCTAATAACAACTGTCTCTACCAGTCTTACAATTAATATAACACATATTTTAAACTTAGCATGTTTATCAGTACTCTGTCAGTGATGGCACTACAGATTGGCGTGATTATTTTGAGATGATTTGGCAGTGCGCACGGAGCTATGGAGATGTTTATGTCTTGAGACGCAGTCCTGGGTATAAATGCTTTTAGATTTATACCCTACAGTAATTATCCCAGACATGAAAAAGTCACCAAAGCTTAACATTTAAAAGACAGACTAATGTGCATGCTCGCTTCATTTTGGGATCCAGACATACATCTTTAGGATTGGCTGAGGTATTTCAAGTTTTCTGGTGAGAGATAAGATACCATTAGAAATTGACGCTGAAGTTGGAGAGAAGACTCGCCTAGGGAGGGGAGAGGGCAGGGAGAGAACTGGGTTGCCTTTGGTCCATCCTAAAAAGAGAGCATCAAGCCCAGGGTGAGGGGAAAATCCCATTTCACTTTTGATTAAGCTGATCTACAACACTGTGCTCAGCAGAACAAGATGCCCGTGCTCAAAGCCACCTGAGCTACTGACAAGCAGTCTTAGATTTCTCGTCTTTCCTGAAGCTAAAATCCTTTACTGTGGGGGCTGAGAGAGGGTTCAGCAGTTGAGAGCACTTCTTGCTCTTCCAGAAGACCAGAGATTTGTTTCCAGCACTCAAGATGGGCACAACTGCCTGTCACTTCAGCTCTAGGGACCTGATGGCCTCTTCTGGACTCCATGCTGCTGTTATCCCCACCACAGAGTGGGAAACTCGGTCCTCAGAGACAACCCAGTGCCTTCTCCTGGGTCTCTCTGACCACCAGACTCAACACTACAATGCATCAACTGTCTGCGGGATGCTTGTGACATCACACTTTCCCATAATTTGAGGATGTATAATAATTATTAGGACTCCTAATATATCTTTCACTAAGTTATATCCAATGTATATTTTTTTGTTTGATCTCTTTATATTTCTAATAAATTCACAAAGGCCACAAAAGACACAAAACGCACTTTTAAAACTCTTTAGTAAGTGGGGCCAGAGAGATGACACAGTGGTTAGGAGTGCTGCTCTTCAAGATGCTCTGTGATTGGTTCCCCATACCCGTGTTGGTTAGCTCAAAACCAGCTACAATACCAGTCCCAGGGGATCCAACACCTTCGTCTACCCTCCAAGGGCACGCTCACACATGTAGCACATACATACAGAGGCATACAAATGACTAAAACCTTCTTCAGTGGCACTTGATGAAAAAGACAGAGAAGGTGACGCACACAATTTAGGAAAATGAGACTTACAGGGTTTGAGGCCAATGGAGGGGGAAATCAATCAATCAATCAATCAATCAATCAACCAATCAACCAATCAATCAAACAACATCTGGAGGAAGACATTTCTGTCCCCAGATCCAGTGGGTGGGGTAGATTTGTTCACATAGGATTCAGGGAAAGGATTGGGGCAGTGGAATGTCACTATAGGTGGGTTGATCACCATTAAGCGTGACTGTGGTGTGTTGGGCAGTGGCCGAAGAAGGAACAGAGTTGTTTGGGGCCATGCCTCTTCTATTGCTGTAGAATAGCAATAGGTATTCTACATTTCAGGCAACCTGCTGTAACATGAATTCAGAGTGTGACTTAATTGTCAGAACTCTGTGCATGTACATTTGAGCCGGCATTGTCTGTCTGTGAGAACTTGGGCAATCTCTTCAATCTTTTTAAGCTTCTCTGTTCTTGTCAGTGGCATGGGACAGTAATCCTAGCTGCAGTCAGTTAGGAGGATTAGATAAAGAACACTAGCAATGATTTTAGCACAGTAAAGACTAGATGGGTGAGCAAATGGTTATTATAACTGCATTTTCTTTTGTTTTGTTTCTCTATAGCTCTGGCTGTCCTGGAACTTTTTCTGTAGATCAGGCTGGCCTCAAACTCAAGAGATCTGCTTGCTTCTGCCTACTGAGAGCTGAGATTAAAAGTGCATGCCACCACTATCCAGCTGCAATTACATTTTTAACTAGCAAGTTTGATGACCACTTAGTAGGCTGTAGGGCACGGCAACATTGAACTTAAGATTTCAACTGGCACACTTAACATCCCTCTCACTCCGATCTCCTCCAGTTGTAGCTCTGTCCACCTTTGGATTTAGATCTTAGGTGGGAGAAGCCAATCCAGCTCCCAGAGAGCGTTATTGAGAGCAACCAGGAACAACTTGGAGGTGAGCTGAGGACACTCCAGCTAAGAGTCAGTCTTCAGTCTTCTTGTGCTCAGTGCATCCTGTTCAGATGAGCCCATGCTTGGCAGGTTAGAGGTCACAGATCTGTTCCAGGGCTCTCCTTCCCTCTCTGTAGCTCCCAGACAACTGGAAGCTGCCGAATGGTGCGTCCTGTCGGGTCGTAAGGACTTGGTAAAAGGTGAAGGGTGGCACTCTGACTGTGAACGTGACAGGCAGTGGAGGAAGGAGCAAAGAGGAATTAAGGTGACACTGGGAATGTTCTTTGGGGTGTCTGTGTTTGTTGGCCTATTTCCAGCCCTATTTGGCAGTCTGGGATGAACCAGAAACCCATCTCTGTGAACAAACTGCAGGAACTTGTGTGACCAGTTAGTGATATAGAGTCTTGGACTCCACATATGTAACTGAGTATGGAGGGGACTTTCCAACTGAGAGTCTCCTGTGAGGACTCCTCCCTGATAGGTCAGGATCACATAAGCTGTGTCAGGAGTCTGCAGTAAAGGGTCCTACAACCGACACACACTTTCCCTGCAAGGTCAAAGACAGAAAGAGAAAGCAAGCTGAGGTCCAGCATTCGTCTCTCTCGGCTTCCTGATTGCTGATGCAGTGTGAGCGGGTGTGTCACCTCTGCCATGCTTATACACCACAATAGATGCTATCCCTTCAAACCTGCCTCTCTCTCTCTCCCTCCCTCCCTCCTCCCTTCCTCCTCCCCCACCCTCCTCTACCTTGCCTGGTGGAATCCTGCAAGTCTTTTACTTTCTTCTTTTATCAGTGGTAACAGTTAACACTCGCTGCTTAGGGTGTCAGAAGAATATATCATATGTGAAACTTTAGACACACAGTAGCCTCACAGAGGATGGAAGTGATTGTTTTGGCTATAGGTGATCTAAGGAGGGTGTGGAGTAACTTATTTCACTAGAAGTGTGGATGGAAGACAAGTGCTAAGAGGTAGAAGAAACCAAGACAGAGAAGGATGACCAGTGGCCAGAGGAGGTTCCAGGCCTTTGAAGAACCAAAGTCTGGGACAAATCAATTACGGAGAATTTAGGGGGTCATTGGCCCCTCTGTGTTTTCTCCTCTGTGTCCAGGTAGAGGTGTGGCTATTTTCTCTTCTGTTTGCTCTTGCTAGGTCAGGACTCTCGCCACTGGGGATGTCTGACCTTCGTGAGTACTGGCTCTCCAAGGCTGGCCATCTCCTCTAGCTGCTTCTGAGTCTGCAGGGAGGATGGGCTGAGGGGAGGCCATGATAGGGTCCAAACTGTGTGGTAACTGTGGCTAAGTTTACAAATCCTTTTGGGATTTCTCAAACTTGCTAAAAAAGCAACTACCAACGATGACCTTGCAGAAAGGGTCAAGGATCTTTGTTTCCACGAAGACTGACCTGCTCTGGTTTTTTTTTTTTTTTTTTTTTTAGAACTTCCTTCCCTCACCATGACCTCTGTTGGAATCCAATGTCTCTGCCTGGTTCTGTTTGTGAGCCCTCTGCTTCTCCCCAATCAAGCGTCACATATCTGAACCATTGTAGCCTCAAAACCAAGTCTGATACTCGGGAGTGCTATGACTTTGCCATTTAAGACGTGCTGGCTTTTGAAAGTCCTTTGAGTTTCTCACTGGTTTTAGAACTAGTTCGCATGTCCACGGAAACAAAGCAACCTAAAAGTCTAACTGAAGTCAGATCAATTTAATTAGAACGTCATCTAATTAAGTCAAATTGCAAAGTAGACATCTCTCCAATAGGTAATCTCATCATTTAGAGATATATGTTCCCTCATTTACTTGACCTGTTTCTTACTTGACTTTAACAATGTTTTAAAATTAATGGTGTAGACATTTGAGCTCATAGTTTGCTGGATTATTCTGAGGTTTATGATGTTTCTGAGAGTATAATAAGTGTCATGATGATATTGTGCACGTGTGTATGTAGATGCCATGTGTGTGGAGAGGGTGAGTGCATCCTCAGATGTGTGTGGTCATTTCTCAGGCCCCATTCACCTGGGTTTTGGAGACAGGATCTCTCAGTGCTCGGAACTCATGGAGTAGCTGCCTAGTTGGCATTGTCATGTAAGTGTTATATATATTATGATGTAAGAATCAATAATTGTGTAGATTGGCATGTGCTTACTTATCAGACTTTCTTGCACTTTTAGGAAAAAAATCATGTGAGTGTGGTGGGTGCATGAGTGTGTGTGTATGTTCACGAGTGTGCAAGTGTGCACATCGGTGTCCCTTGAGACAGGGTGTCTTGCTGAAACTAGCTCACTGGAAGCTATTGAGACTCAGGTACCCTCCTCTCTCTGCCCTGTACCCCCCGGAAGTACTGGGGAGTACACACTACAGGAGTGTGCGGCCCAGCCTGGCTTTTTTTCAGGGTCCTGTGTCTGCATGGCAAGTGTTCTTTCTCACTCGCAAATCTTCCAATTTCTTCCTGCATTCGTATGTCTCCATTTTAAGCTGGTATTATTTTGACTTGAAGCTCCTGTTGCTCCTAGAAGTTCATAAACATCTGGGCAGGTGGGGCGCCTCCCACACCTTCCGTGGGTGCTTTTGTCTGCATCTGTGTGGCAGCCCCAGTCAGAATCTCTTATTAAAACAAAAGGGTTGCATTTTGCATACATACGCTTATGTTTTGGTGCCTTTTAATCAAACTGAACCACTTTCTCTGCCAAGTAAACAAGAAAAAGGACCCCCTCTCAATAGTGAAAATCGATGGAGAAGTTGGAATTTCCATTATCAGGTGAATCCTGACATTTCTTGGGGGAAGCAGCAGCGTGTAATTGTGTAATCCAGACAGGATTTTCCCCTCTCATTCATTGTCTCAAGTGTGCCAGGAAAACACTCAGGACGTACACACATCCGAGAGGAAGGACTGGCTGGTGTTGTCTCCTGTCAGGGTTGTATAGAAAAGTACTCGGAAACACTGGACACAGGAGGGAGCTCAAAGTACAGATACATTCTCAGATTCTTCTTTAGTCTGGAAAACTGTAAATCTAAATAAGAGTCTCAAATTCCCTGGAAATAAAATTATTAAATATGGATTAAATAATGCCCAATGCGGTTTGAAACATAAAGACATTATTGTGCAAGTATATAGGCTTGGGGATTAAGGCCATCACCCCTGTGTGACAATCACTGAGATTTCATCCTCCTGACACTAGAATCTTGCATTCTTTTTTTTTTTTTTTCCTCGAGACAGGGTTTCTCTGTGTAGTCCTGGCTGTCCTGGAACTCACTCTGTAGACCAGGCTGGCCTTGAACTCAGAAATCCGCCTGCCTCTGCCTCCCAAGTGCTGGGATTAAAGGCGTGTGCCACCACTGCCCGGCTTTTAATCGTGGCTTTTTACTGGTGGTCCTCACTATTTTGCCTGGAAGAGCAACCTCGGGCAATTGAAAAGTGTTGATAGACAATTCAGGTTCCCCCAAATTGTAGACTATCTTACTTTGGACCATATAGTTAAGAATGCAAGATTATTAACGTGAGTAGAGTTAAATCAAGCATTTTTGGCTGTGGGGAGGGTACACTGGAGGCCTCAGGACTACCCCTTTATCTGAACTCTGTCTTCCTTCTGTATCTACTGACACTGGCCATGAGACATCCAGTTTATACTCAATGGCTCCACAAGCAATCTTTGCATTAGTAACTCTTGTGAAGTCTTCTGTCTACACGCAGACCTCTGGGTCTTCAATTCATGGCTCTGCTCTCAGGGGCATGAGAGGAAGACTAGATATCTCTGAAGAGACTCAGAGCAGTGTGGGTAGGCAATGGTGGCCCCCTGGGTACCAGAGTGAAGTCTAAATAGAAGCTATCACAGGTGTTTTGATCAGCCGTTCCTCTTTCCTCAGGAATAGGTATGTGCATACGTGTATGAGGGGTGTACAGCACAGGCCCAGTGATGCAGCTCACACATGGGCCACACCTGAGGACAGCACTGAGTCCAACTAGCTCTCTGGTCGCCAGAATTTTGGGTGATTTTGTAAATGAATATTTGGAAAACCAGGCAGAATGAAAAAACAGGTGTCATGACAGAGCCTACCTGTGGCTCAGTTTCACTAAAACGTTGTCAGCATTTCCTTCTTGCCTCACAGGACCCCAGCGCTCACTTAGACCTGGGACTGGCTTTGACACTCACATCTATCTGAATGGCAGCTGCCACCAGGGAAGAAGGACAGCAGAAGGACAGACAAGCCAATCATTCCAGGAAGATGTGGAAGATGGTGTTTTGCCCATCAGAGGGATTCCAAAACTCTGCACGCTGGTGACTTCCCTGGCACACATTCCGTTTCCTTTCCTCCCCGATGTCAGGGTCATAGACTCTCTTCCCACATCTGGATGTGTGCTTTCTTTGTAATCAGGGAGGGAGGACCATGAGAACATGTGTAAGCGACGTTTCCTATGGATACGTGGCTCAGGCTCAGCTAACACAGTGCCCTTACCCTTCAGTGCCTTGGGATGTCACCATTAAAGGTGTCATTTGAGAAGTTTGGGAGATAGTTCAGTTGCTGAAATGCTGGCTGTACAGCATAAGGACCCAGCTTCAACCCCTTAGCATCTATTTGATAAGAGAGTGTGGTGTCACATGCTTGTAATCCCAATTCAGAGTGGCAGACACAGGTTGAATCCTAGGGTTCACTGCCCAGGCAGCCTAGCCTACTCATGGAGCTCCAGGCTAATAAAAGACCCTGTGTCAAAACTCAGGGAGGGTGCCTTCTTGCGAGTAGCACCTAAGGTTGACTGATGGCCTGCATATGCATGTGCACACAAACGCACATACATCCACATGAGTACACACACACACACACACACACACACACACACACACACACACACGTGCACACACATTGTGGAAGAGCATTGATGTCCCAATGTTTCTGACATTTAGCTTCCCTGTCCTGCTCTGAGCTCACCTTTGCTGTCATCTATGTTGTCTATATATTTTGGGATGAAAGTGACATCATTTTGTCTGCTGGTGGCATCACCTGTGAGCTTTTGGTGGAAGGCCCACTCTATGTCCCTTTGAAGAATCAGGCTGCTCTGTGTTCAGAGTCACGGCCTTGAATTATTCTATGGCTTTGTTCATTTAATTCAGATCCTTTAGGCATCCTTCAGTTTCCTTTAGTGTGAGTGTGTGTGTGTGTGTGTGTGTGTGTGTGTCTGTGTGTGTGTGTGTACCTGTGCATGTTCATGTATGTGCAGGTGCACAGATATGTGAGTACACTTGCACATGTGTGCTTGAGTGTGGAGGCCAAAGGACAACCTTGGTGTCTTTTCTCAGAAGTCATTCACCTATTTTAGCTTTTTTTTTTTTTTGAAGACAGGGTCACTCACTGGCCTTTAACTGGCCAGCAAGTCTAGCCAGTCCATATGAGAGTCCTCCAACGTTCATATGGTCTCCATGGCATCTGGAGGGATCTGTCTGTCTCCCCGCTCAGAATCAGGATTAAAAGCCTTCATCCAGCCTTTTTTTTTTTTAAATGTGGGATCTGGGGTCCAAACTCAGGTCCTCACACTTGCCTAGCCAGCACTTAGCCAGCAGCACTGTCTACCAGGCTCTCCACTTGGTTTCTGTGAGGGTAGCTGCTGCCCTCCTTTTCAGAGGAAGCAGAGCGGGTCCTCAAAGGCAATGCTCTGACTGAGCTGCGAGATCCTTCAAAGGTCAAAGGTTGACCTCCTGGGTTATGCTTTTGCGCACGATTGCAGAATGTGTAGAGGAAATTTTGCCACAGCCTACCACTGTGGCTCTCAGTGAGCCAGCGGTGGTCAGGGAGGCCACCAGGGAGTGTCTGACTGAGTCCTGGCCAGCACACTGATGAGAGAGGGTTGCTGTTGACTGCAGAGGAAGGCTTGGTGACTTAAGTGGTTTATTCTGGCAGAGATGTGGCTTTGGCAGGGTCCTGGGAGGAAGGTTGCCAGTTTAGAGTCATAACCTAAGAGAAAACGACACGGTAAGCAGAAATAAAATCCAGTGGAAATGTCTGACGGCAGGTAACCTGGGTTGTTAGAGACATCCCTGAATTAAAACAAAACAAAACAAAACAAAACAAAACAAAACAAAACAAAACAAAACAAAACAACAACAGGAAAGGCTTGTGGTGCCTATGGAGTCCAGCCTGGAGCAGGAACTGGCCAGCCTCCTCCTGGTAGTATTTCTGTTTCTCTTGATTCACTGTCTCCTCTTCTGCCCCAGTTGTCTGCAGCATGAAGGGCGTGGCACTCCAGTTAAGTTTGACCAGAGAAGTAAAACTTCAGCTAGGGTGTATTAAACATGGGCTTCAATTCTAGTCCCAGAGACCTTCCTTTAGCTCAGCGTTACCCCTACTGGGAGAGTAGAGTTGGTGTTAGGAGCTTGCGTGGGGCACAGCAGAAAGGACAGAAGTGGAGGCCCCTGGTTGGGTCTTCCCTGTGACCGATGCAAGAGGATGTAGTTCAGGTGACTGAGTGCTTGCCTGGTACACCTGTGACACTGGGGAGGTAGAGGCGGGAATATAAAAAGTTCAAAGTCATTCTTGGCTGCGTGCTGCACAGTCAAAACGGAGTTAGTTGTGTGTGTGTGTGTGTGTGTGTGTGTGTGTGTGTGTGTGTGAGAGAGAGAGAGAGAGAGAGAGAGAGAGAGAGACTTGTTGGATATCAAAATTGTGCAAAGCTATCACGAAGAGGCGCCATGGTGTGAAGTGCTTGATTCACAGCTCATGGAGATGTTTCATTTTTTAAAGTAAAAAGCAGCTGGACTTTCCCCTTTAGACTCTGTAAGGCTTCTCAGCTTCCTAACGCTGACCTCTGACCTCCTAATACAGTTCCTTATGTCGTGGTGACCCCAAACAAAATTATTTTCGTTGCTACTTCAATAACTATAATTTTGCCACTGTAATGAATTGTATTGCAAATCTCTGTGTTTTCCGATGGCCTTACGTCTTCTATGAAAAGCTCATTTGACTCCCAAAGGCGCCACAACCAACAGGTTGAGAACCACTGGTGTGAGGCACTAGAGCTGGTGTAGATGTTCATCAATAGCTGGATGGATAATAAAAATTGTGTTAGATATACACAGTGGAATGTTATTCAGTGTAATGAAAAATGAAATCATTTAATTTGCAGTAAAGTGGATAGAACTGAAAAATGCTAAATTAGGTAATCCAAACTCAGAAACACCACATTTGGAGTTTCGCTTCTAATTGTATGTATGTGTATTTATGTGGCAGAAATTATGTATACAGGTCAGGAACTAGCTAGGAGGGGAAAAAGGCTTTCTGAGAGATGTAGAGGGTTAGGCTTTGAGCTATTTGGACTTATATGTCAGCCTCGTGTTCCTTGTTGGTCATTGTTTCTCTTGGCCATGTGCTCATAGTTCATCTCCTCTTACATCAAAGATGTGATCTCCTCTCTTCTCCCTCCTCCTGGTTCCTGCCTCCAACCCCAGCCCAGGAACCTTTGCTCCTCCCCCTCTCTTCTGCCCAGACTGTAGGCATGTCTGTTAGCCAATCACGGATCACTTGAGAGGGCAAGGTTTGTACAACAAAAGCTGGTGTGCATGAACAACCTGCTTGTCTTGGAGCAGCCAGATCTTGGAGTACAGAATCTAGCATTTAGATACAAGCAGCATCAGACTAACCCACTACAGCGTAGTACAACACACGTGATATAAAATGAAAGGGAAATGCTGGGGGTGGAAGCTTACAAGCCAGGGGGATACAGGTAGATAAGGAAAGAAGGGGTGGGTCAACCAATATTACGTATGACAACATAAGAAAACTTGTTACTTTCTATGCTGATTAAAAATAAGTAAATCCAGCCTTTGAAGTAGAAGGTCAGATGGTTCATCCCACAAAGGCGTTTCCTACACAGGCCTGGCAACCTGGGTATGATCCCCAAAACCTGTGATGTGGGGAGAGAGTTCACACCTGAAAGTTTTCCCCCAACTTTCACATGGTCTCCATGGCATTTGTGCACCCATACTCAAACATACACATCGTATGCATATGCACACCAATGTATGCACACACACACACACACACACACACACACACACACACACACACGCACACACACGCACACGCACATACACACAAATGATAAAATATAGAGTAAGGTTGGAAATTTGACTTATAAATAAAGTTTGACATACAAGTAGGAGTAAAGGGGAGATGTTAAATATGGGTGTACTATTATCTGCTTGGGCCAATCAGTGGCTACAAGGCCGAGTTCAGTGGTGTAGCTGGCACTAGAGGAACCGTGGACTTAAAGAAGACAGGAAGAAACGGTGACTGGACTCAGAGGCTAGACATGTGTATCCTAGTTTTGTTTCTGTTGGTTTCATAAAATATCCTGACAAAACCAACTTAGCTGAAAAGGGGTTTGTTTTAGCTTTGCAGGGAAGTCGAGGTTGGAAGATGACATGGCTAGTAACATCACATGCAGTCAAGAGTAGAGAGAAATGCATACATGTATACTTGCTAGTCAGCTCACATTCTCCCCTCTTACATGGTCCAGAATCCAACCCAGGGAATGGTGCCACCCACAGTGGGCAGGGTCTTCTCATATTAACTAAGATAATAAAGTCAAACCCCCAGGTTAACCTGATCTAGACAGTCCCTCACTGAGACTCTTCCCAGGTGATTCTAGGTTGTGCCAAGCTAATGAAACTAGTCACCACAGTGGGCCACACACAATCAGGAGGTATTAAGAATGGTGCCTGGCTTCAGGTGCCAAATGGATGCTGACGTTATTAAGCTAAGAAGTAACTGGGAGAAATATGAAAAGAAAACAGTGGTAGCTTGGGGTTGCATGTGATAAAATCTAGGAAAGGAGAGCAGATATTTTGTCTACTTTGTTATTATCACAGGTGCTAACAGTAACTGGAACACTCAACGTCTCTGTCGCACAGTGAGAAGAGAGATGTTTTAGGAGGGAGGCATGAGCTGAGAGACACTGGAAGTCAGTGGCATTCAGATGGAATCGTAAACGTCACAGTGGGCTCAAGTGAGCAGGTCGCAGGAGGGGTGACTGAGCAGATCACACGGCACTATCGCTGTAAGGCAGGTGAAGGAACACAGCTTGGAGGAGGCACAGGGATCTCTGTGCTCACAGGTAAGCACCAGGGGAACCTGAGATGCTAAGCACACAGGGTGTTGTTCCTTCAGAAGGAAGGCCATACCTGTTGTGTGCCCAGAAGGCTGATGTGAACTTGTTTCCTAGCCTGGTGACATTTGAGCTGTTAGTTCAGATCCTCTCTGAGACCCTTATTGTAAGCTTGTTTTACCCAGTCAGTAAGAATTTCAGAGTAGTCACGTCTGATCTGCAGTTAGCTTAGTTTGTTCCTTAAGCAGATCTATGTACGCTTGTTATATATGTGGAATTTAGTCAACCATCACCAGAACCATTTTCACCAAATTATGCTGCGATTAAATAAATACGCCTAAGAGAGACTGCTTGGAGTCAGACTTCTGAAGTTTGAACCGACGCCTGTTACCGAGTCATGTTGAGCCGAACTGCCTTCTCGCTTCCCGTTAAGGTCACAGAGACCCCTGGCAACAGCTCTCTGAAATTAGCAAATCATCAGATGCAAGCAGGGAAAGGGATCTCTCAGGTTGTTGCTCTGACACAGTGATAAGATGCAAACAAGTCCGGGGCCGAGGGCTCCTGCACAGGCAGCTTTACAGGAAAACCGACTACAAATCACCATTACGTAGCACACTGTTGCTGGGAGGGAGAACATATGGTGTGTCTAAAAATAGACATTTCAACATCACAGCAGAGTTGCTCAGTCAGGGGATGAGGGCCTGCAGTGTCGGGCTACCCTGCTTTAGTCCCCTTCCTCATTCAGCTGGAGACTCACTTAAATGTATCTGGAGTCCCTTCCCCCATCACTTGGCTGTGTTGGTCAAGTGGGGTCAGATCTGAGATTCTTCCTTGAGGTATACTTAAATGATCTCCACAGGTGGGAACACATGGGATTATGGGGCAAGAACCTTCGAATTAAATGAAATACTGACTTGAAATGACTCAATTAAACCCATATCAGGGAGCATTGCAGTGCACGGATAGGGCGGGCATGGGGATTTCTGCTGTTCTGACATATAGAAAACAAATGTTTTAAAATTTTTTATTGTTTTTTTTTTTTAATTGTGACATGAGTTCAGAAGCTCACTGAGGTCAGGGGACTTGGGTCCCCTTGGACCCAGAGCTGCAGGGCATTTAAATGACCATTTCTTTTATTAATTAATTATAATTACATCTTTCCTCCTTTTATTCCCTCCTAATGCTCCTATATACTCCACCACCCCCCACCCCCATTCATGGCCTCTTATTTCCAATAGTTGTTACACACTCAGGCACACACATCAACATACATAATACACAAATACAAATTGTTCAGTCTATATAATGTTACGTGTGTGTGTGTGTGTGTGTGTGTGTGTGTGTTTGGGTGTGTATATGTTTTCAGAGATGACCACTTGGGCACTGGAGAACCAATTTGTGCACTCTACCCTGGGGAAGACTATTTCCCCACTCACAGCATTCCTGAGGTGTCTTACAGGCCATTTTGAGCTGTCCATCACGAGTGCTGGGAACAGAATTCTGGTCCTCTGAAAGTGAAATAGACACTCTGAACCATCTCTGCAGCTCTAAGCCTTTAAAATTATAACTGATAACAATTATGTGGTGGTTTGAATAGGAATGGCCTCCAGTCTCTTGTGTTTGAATGATTGGCCCTATTAGAATGAGTGACACTGTTGGGAGGTGTGACCTCGTTAGGAGTAAGTGTGTCACTGTGGAGGCGGGCTTTGAGGTCTTAAATGCTCACCCTATGCCCAGTGTGGTACACAATCTCTCTTTGCTTCCTGAAGATTACAGTTCCTTCTTCAACACCATGTCTGCCTGCTTTCCCAACATGGCATAAACCTCTGAAACTGTACCCCAATCCAAATTAATGTTTGCCCTTATAAGAGTTACTGTGGTCATGGTGCCTTTTCATAGTCATGGAAACCCTAACATGAATTATCTTTTTTATTTCAAATATTCTTGGAATGCTGCACTGTATTTTCTTATCTCAGAATACTTGCTCATAAAGTTTTACTTACTCAAAATGGTTGTCTGCTGATAGACTTCCTTACAAAATTGTCAAAGAAACAACATACGCCTCAGGCAGAAACTCAAGCACAAAGACATCAAGCCATATCTGAAGTATTTTATTTGTTCACATTTATCCTACTTGAGGTACATAACTACTTCGTTTGACAGTTTAAAAATCATTCTGTAAATAAAATTAAAAAAAAAAATCACAGCTGGGACGGCAAAAGAAAGGACTTGGTATGAAATAAAAGAAGAGAGTGTTGAAAGGAACATCAGGACAAGCAGAGGTAACGTGAATGTGAACATGACCGTGGAGCGGAGAGCCAGAGCAGAAAGTCTCCCAGCTCCGCAACAAACAAAAGCTAACAGCAGCAAACAGAAATAAGAATTCAAAGTGCAGCCGGGCGGTGGTGGTGGCGCACGCCTTTAATCCCAGCACTTGGGAGGCAGAGGCAGGCGGATTTCTGAGTTCGAGGCCAGCCTGGTCTACAGAGTGAGTTCCAGGACAGCCAAGACTATACAGAGAAACCCTGTCTCGGGAAAAAAAAAAAAAACCAAAACAAAAAACAAAAAAACAACAACAACAAAAAACCAAACCAAAACAAAAAAGAATTCAAAGTGCAGGCGTGCCAGCTTTGATGTCCACACCCCTCCAGGAGCCAGAACATTCCATTCTGTTATATAAAGTGACAGGCTCTGTTTTAAACATCTAGTTATGTCGCCTTGCAGAATCTCTTTGCTGCAAACGTAACCTCTATAGCGACTTAATGGGAAGTTGGCCATACGTGATACATGATATAATTTCTTGACTCTACAGACAGTATGGAAGTGGGAAAAATCATTGTTTTAATTTTATTATTATTATTATTTTGCTGTATTTTCATTGGGTAATGAGAATCTGAAAACCCAGTACGAGAGGCACCAGGACTTCTAGTCCTTCAAAAACAAAAACTGAAACACGGAGCTGGATCCTGTGTCCTGGGACTTCTCTGCATTCACATTTGGTTCTCAGATGAATCACACTTTCCCTCCCAGACAGCTGACACAAATAATCAGGGCAAGTCGTGGATGATCAAATATGTCATTCTAGCATCACGCAAAGGCATTTACATTTTCATAACTACCTAAACCCCAAATGCATCCCCCGTGAAGGGGAACCAGTGTAGAATATGATTTTTGGATAGAGGATTTTTACGAAATATATTTCAAATCTTAAAAAATATTTTTAAGTCTCACTAAAGTACTTCAAGATTTACCCCAGCCGACAGTCTTCCTTCTGAAAACAGTCTTGTTCGCAATCCTCTGTTTTCCTCCTAGGTCTGATTTTTATCTCAGAGCACGGCTGTCTTTATTAACGTCAAACAGAGCTATTTTCTTATTATGGATACAGCAAGAGTACTAAGTTATAATACATATTTCACTGACACTTTGGTCTTTGGGGGGAATCACTGAATAAACTAGGTTCTGGTAGCCATGCCTCGTAGACAGACTGTTAGTACCTTACTTCGGGGTATCTATTTCTCACCATTTTTTCATTGTATTACATTATGAAAACACTAGGCTTTTTAAGCCGGGTACTAATAAATATTTAATTTAAAAGGAAAGAGTCCTCCCCACCCCCCAACACAGACAAACATAAAAAAACTTCTTGGCTTCCCTTCCTGCATCAGCCTGACAGGGCAGAGATTTCGTAGTCACTGGCTGAGGTGAGGGGCTTGCCCATCATACGGATGTTCTTCGCACTGGTGACCCTGGCCATCATGCACACTGGCTTGTCAAAGTACTTCACCAGAGCAGGCTCAGTCAAGAGCGATGCTAGGAACTGCTCAAAGGTGATGGCCCAGTCCCGGTCCAGGCTGCTGCTCCTGGGCAGGGTGGCTCTACCCTGACTGCTACGCACCAGAACTGTGTCCTCCCCAATGTCCTCGCAGTGCAGTTTGTCCTCCTCGTGGGAGCCGGCGCTCAGCACCGAGTAAGAGGACATGGAGCTGTCATCCTTGGTCTCGTCATCGGAGATCAACATGGAGGAGCAAGCCCCGTTGTCCCTGGGTGAGGAGTCCTCCAGTTTAATGTCCTCCATCTGCCCTCCCAGGGAGTGCTCCTCGCTGTCCACTGCCAGGCTAGCTGTGAGTGCTTCTGCAGATCCCACCACATAGGACTGGTTGGGCCCCTTCTTAGGGAAGAGCATGCCTGAAATGGCCTGGCTGCAGGGTGGTCCGGGAACCGCATCTTCCTTGGAGGGCTGAGTAATGAAGAACTTGCCGACCTCTCCGATCTCCAGCAGGAGGCTGGTCACTGCAGCTGTGGCATGGTACAGCTCCTGCTCATTGGGGTCTTCACTAAACATGTTGTACATGGTCTTACAGAGCTCGATGAACTGCCCCTGGAGAACGAGTGGGGAAGACAAGGAGCTAAGAGCCGGAACTAAACAGCTATTTAAACCATGACTCTCAAAGACCCCAGGAGATGCTCTACAAACAAGGGATGAGCCATGTTACATCCTCTTTATTAGCCTCTCTTTTCATTTGAAAATTTGAACCACCTATGAAAATAGACAGAATGAAATGGTAAAAGCCTTCATAGACTCATCACCAAGAGTCAAGGATGGTTATGGCAGAGGCTGTCGAGACCACCTGGTTGGTAAAGTACTTGCCATGGAGTCTCCAGAGAAGCCGTGTTTTAAGGGGGGAGGGAAGGTGAGGTGGCGTGTATTTGCTATCCCAGCACCGGGGCACACAGAGACAGATGGACCTTTGGGGGCTCACGAGCGACTATCTCAAAACACAAGGTGGGGGATTCCTGAGGGACTATAGGTAAGGTCTTCTGGCCTTCATACACAACACCTATGTTTGTGCCCACACACATGAAAATTCACCCCTCACCCACAGTGGATATGCTACATTTTGCTTAGTTT
>JANHMN010000018.1:9485678-9505678 GCA_030674055.1 Rhabdomys pumilio | reverse complement strand
GTGTGCATTCTGGGGTGATGTCTTCAAAAAAGTACTGAGTTGCTTCAAAGGCAGAGTCTGGCTCATCTTGATCGCAGGATGGCTCTGTGGGAGAGGGGACACAGATCCGTGAGGGGTCAGCTCCTTCGTAAGTGTCCTCACTCAGAACAGGCAAGAATGAAGATCTGAAGTCAGCAAAGCGGGATGGAGGGCCCAGAGGCCTGAAGGCCCTTTGTTCTAACTCCACCTTCTTTCTAACCCCACCCCAGTGTCCCTTCACATTTCCTCTCTATCGGGACAATTTCCCAAAGACTTGTAAACAAGACTTTTGGGGTCAGTTGTAGGACGCTGTCTGTGAGTCAAGTGCATTTACTCCCATCTGGGATGCGAATGATAATCTGCCTTTGTTTTTATTTTGCATTTTTTAGTATTTGATAGATCTACCCCAGCTGAGACCAGTCATATTTAAAACTGAACTCCAAGCCTCAGCTGCATGCCTGGTTGTACCCTCCAAGGTCAAAACCACTACTCAAAGGACAGAAGGAGCTAGAAGTCAAGGATACCACAAGAAAACATACAGAATAACTAAGCTGGGGCTGTAGGGGCTCACAAAGACTGAACTGCCAACCAGAGAGCATGCATGGGGTGGACTGAAGCCTTCTGCACACATGTGACAGTTCTGCAGCTAGGTTTTCGTATATGACTCCTAAAGCAGGAGCAGGGGCTGCCTCTGCCTCTGTTGCCTGGTCTTAGATCCTTTCCCTCTAACTGAGCTGCCTTGTCTAAGCCTCAATAGGAGATGTGCCTAGTCTCTTACTGCAACTTGAGAGGCCAAGGCGGGTTGATATCCATGAAAGGCCTCCCCTTTTCTGAGGAGAAAGGGGAGGCAGGAATGAAGGGAGGTGAGAGGGATGGACAGGAAGAGGAGGAGAGGGGAAGCTGCGATTAAAATGTGAACTAAATAAATACATCAATGGCAAAAAATACCCCTGCTACCATATGATACCAAAGGCTGTACCCTTTCTCTTGAAGATGGCTGTCATGCCTCCTATGAGCTCAACTCATTTCTGAGACAGGCAAATGACAGTCTAGGACAGCGTTTGGGAACTCAGGTCAAGTAGCAACTTAGCATGGCCTTTGGGGAAGAATGAATGATCTAACATTCAAACAGGTAGAGATACCACCAAAGGAAGAGATGTGCAGGCAGGTCTAGTATGCCAGTGTGTGTGCAGCCAGGTCCTGTGTGCCAGTGTGTGCAGCCAGGTCCAGTGTGCCAGTGTGTGTGCAGCCAGATTGTGTGTATCAGTGTGTGTACAGCCAGATTGTGTGTATCAGTGTGCGTGCAGCCAGGTCCTGTGTGTCACTGTGTGTGCAGCCAGGTCCTGTGTGCCGGTGTGTGTGCAGCTAGGTTGTGTATGCCAGTGTGTGTGCTGCTTCTTATATCCACTTACCAGGCAAGACGTGCATTTTGTACAGGAGTTTGAGTTTCTCTGTGAGGTCCCCATGGCACGCAGCACCTAGAAATCATAAAAGAGGCCACGTGAAATGTGTCCTGTGGGTTAGTGACAACCCTAGGCTTAGTGAGCTCTTTTTAAAATAAATATGTAATATAGTATAGTATAAAATAATATAATAAATATAATATAATATAATATAATATAATATAATATAATATAATATATATTTATGTATTTCCTCTCAGTTTCCTCTTTGTGAAGTGAGATTATGACAGAAAAATATACCAGTAATTGACACTGGGACCCCACAACACATACAAGAACTACATAATTCATATATGCAAAGATTTTAAATGTATTAGCTAGATTAATAACTAAATACATATGGGAAACGAAGGACAGGCTTGTGGGCTAGATAATCTCATTGACACCCTGGCTCTGACTGGCTTGAACAGCATGCACCTCTCAGTTGGTTTTGATAGCAGGTACTTAAGAGTGTCTAAAAAGTGAAGTCTCAGCAAGTGGCTGAACTTCTGTTTCTCTGGCTGTGTGGTGGTTTGAACATGCTTTACTCAGGGAGTGGCGCTATTAGGAGGTGTGGCCTTATTGGAGGAAATGTGTCACTGTGGGGATGGGCAATGAGACCCTCCTCCTAACCACAAGAAAGCCAGTTTGCTAGCAGCCTTCAGATGAAGATGTAGAACTCTCAGGTCCTCCTGCACCATGCCTGCCTAGAAGCTGCCATCCTCCCGCCTTGATGATAATGGACTGAACCTCTGAACCTGTAAGCCAGCCTCAAATGTTGTCCTTATAAGAGTTGCCTTGATGTCTGTTCACAGCAGTAAAACCCTAACTAAGACAGGCCATCAGTGGGCAGGCAGATAACGCTGTGACCTGAAATGTTGGTCTCACCTCACAAAAGGCCTGCTTTGAAAGTTGACCTCCAGTATGACAGACAGTGCCATTGGCTTTTGAGGGGGTGAGTAGGTCAGGACAGAGCTGCCATGGAATCGGAGTTCTTACTAAAGGAACTTGAGGGCAACTGCTTGCTCTTCCACCATGCATCAACACATGGAGAGAACTGTCCACCATAGAAATGGAATGTGATGCTCCCTTAATCTTGGGCCACTCACCCTCTAGAACTGTAGGCAATTCATTTCTTTTGTGTAAAGATTACTCAGACTAAAAAACGTTTAGTCAGAGCAGCTAGAACAGGTGATCATTTTTCTCACCCAGTGTGACAGTTACAGCACAAACTTTGCCTACGGGCTGGCAGAATTCAAACCTGAAGTTTGTCACTTGTGCCTTAAGATAAATAAATCCACACATAGTAACCACCAGATCAGTGCCCGACATGAAAAAACTGTACAACTGTTAGCTGCCACTGCTGTCACTAGTTCAAAGGGCTGTTTGCATTAGTGTGTGTTTTAAGCTCCTCCATATAAGCCTACCCCAGGTATGTGCACAAGGCTTCATATAATTGTTAGGACAGACCTAACCTAAGAAGACTTTCCCCAGGCAATACACTTCCAGCTTCCTCTGACTTCTAGACATGATTCCTACAGAGGGAGAGTGTTGTCTGGAGCCATCACTGGCTCTATGCCTGGTCTTGCATCTTTGCCTGGATCTATCACTTTAAGCACAGGATGCAGGACACAATTGATTACTACTGATGCCTGTCAGTTTAATCGGACCCAGAACCACCTAGGCATCTGTGAGGGAGTTTCTAGATTACGCTTCAGGGCCAGCGTGCCCAGGGGTGCTGCACGCTCATGTTGACGCTTTCCCCACTGTGATGGACTGCACCCTGAAACTGTGAGCCAACATCAACGCCTACTGCTTAAGTTGTTAAACGTTGTAACAGGGGCGAGAAAAGGAATGGATGCATAAGATAACAGACCAGTGCGATTCCCTCATAAAAACTCACCCTGATAGCCAGACACAAGTTGCTATACTTCCAACTTCACATCAGCTGGCCCAGGCTCTCTTACCACACAATGCTTTCTTCACCCAATTATAAGTGGAATAAAGGTCCAGTCTCATCACAGAGATGTGAGCAAAGCTGATAGATAGGTAGCAACCCGTACCCTGCTGGTCAGGTATATGGCACGTGTGCATGTGTGTGCATGCATGTGCATGTTCTAGCCACAGGCAGTCCTTGTGTGAGTGTGCACATGTCTTAGCTATGGACAGCCTTTCAGCAAGGAAACAGACAGGAAAGACTTCCATCTATGCTGTGGTTTTCCAGTCTTTTATTAAAATAGATTTAATGTTACTTAGAAATATTTAGAAACCACATATTAGAAAGGTTTACCTATATGTGATTACTTTATATAGGATATATTTTAATTATATTGTTTTGTAAAACAATCCGATCCACCATCCCTTTTTCTCTGGGAAACCTGTCAGGGTTGACAGGATATGTTAGCATTTTACTATCATAAGCATTCTCTGTTCACATATTTTTTTTTAAAGCCTACATGTTAGCTATTTATGTCTTTGGTGTGTGTGTGTGTGTGTGTGTGTGTGTGTGTATGTGTGTCTGTGCCACAGCCCTGTGTGGAGGAGGTAAGAGAACTCTCTGAGATTTGGCCCTATTTTTCTACCATGAGGGTTAGGGACTGAACTCAGATCATCAGACTTGGAAGCAGCTACCTTCACCAGCTGAATCTTACAAGCGCTCTGATAACATGTTTTGAACTCATGTTGACATCTGGCTCATGTCTCAGTGGGCTGTAGATTACCCATTAAGACAGCTTATTAGCCAGACACAATCTTACAACTAGCATGCAAACCTTATATGTCTCCCTCCTTCCTCTAGACCCAGTGTGGAGGCCCTGAGTGCTGTCGAGGGGAACTCCAGGTGACACCTCCACATTGTCCCCACCCAACTCATGCAAGAATATCACATCCTTACTCAGCCCAGAGACGAACTCTCGGAAGTTAATCAAGGAGTCTCCATTCTCATCTAACAGCTGAAACAAGCGGGAGGCCAGCACATCAGAGTGAGTGCCACACGCCCAGGGAAAAAGCAGCACGAACATGCCCTTGAACTGTTCAAAGTCGATGCGGTACTGCTCCAGGTAAGGCAGGCTGGGGTCGTGCCGGTCCAGGGCATTGCTGCTCCCACCCCAGTAGCAGCTGGTCAGATGTTCCGCCTGAAAAAATGTTGGAAAGTGGTGACTGTCACTCATACAGCCCCAAGTCACTGCTATTATCCTAGGCACAGTGTCCATTTCACAGGTGTGTGGGCTTCCTACTGTATACCTAGCTTGAGAAACCGTAAGTCTAAGAGATACCATGGTGAGAATAAAGAGCTAGGCTCAGCAGTGGATTCCTGATGCTGGTATAGAAATCGGTGCCTCATTAGAAGAATGCAGGAGTTTGACTTGTGTATCATGTCAATACACATCTGGCCTACCCACCAGGGGAGAGAGGAAAAAGACATTGGTGCCCTCTAGTGGTGAAGAGGTAGAAGGGCACATTACGGAGACCCTTCAATTCTCTGTTCCTGCTAAAAGCTGTCCACAGGCTGTCCATGTTGTCTTCTGTTTGTTCCTGGATCATCTTTTCACTTGCTCAAAAGAGCCACATTTAGATATGTTGGTGGCTTTCATTTCTGAGTCATGGTTTCAGGCAATCCAGGCTGGCCTCAAATGATGGCCTGGAACTAATGTTCCTCCAGCTCCCAAGTATTGGATTAACTGCCATATTCTAACCCGTGACATTGACCACAGACAACAAAAACTTTTGTAGAACTACATGATTCCCTTTGCTAGATGTGTAGACAAGTGTTAGGGTTTGGGTATGAGCCATCCCCACCACAATGCTATATGCTGATAACTTGCTCCCTGGAGGACGAATCCCATCACTGAGATGTGACTCAATCATGATCGCCTGATCTCCCTTATCAATGGATTAATCATTTGCTGGCTTTATTGGGACATGATGGAAACTTCTGGACGTGGAGCCTGGTTGGAGGAAGTGGGTCCTGTTCTAGGGACTCTATCTTGTCTTGGTTGTCTCTTAGTGTATTTCTGTTCCCTGGCTGCCATGCTGTAAGGATTTTCTCCCCTTTACCACGATGTTCTAACATCACCACAGCCCTGACAGAGCTGGCTACCCATTGGCCAGACTTGTGAATTGGTGAACTCCAGGCTCCTATACACCATACTTCTTCTAGCTATAAATTATTTTCTTTAAGGGTGATTTGGAGTTTAGTAGGTGAAATTATAAGGTATAGAACTTTCAGGCAGAATTTGAACTTTTATCACCACCGGTCTATAGAGTTTTAGAAAACAAGAGCCCATGCTCTATGGTCCAAGAAAACTGACCATATCAGATGGTGAGGAAGAGAGCTAAAAACATCCGCTTAAGTTAACACTGAGAGCTGATTTACGCTTCCTGCTTAGGAGGACACCTCTGTTCTCCCGGCTCTTTCTTTCTTCTCATGCATATTGGTGACCCGCAGAACCCCTAAATCACCTAACAGAAAGATCGAGGACTCACTGAGTGATTAAGGATTCTTTTCATCATGTAAGTTCTTTTCATCGCTTCCAATGGGCATGAATTTACTTTGAAACTCACCTTGAAAAGAGCATACAGTTCTTCCAGCTCATCAATGGTGAAGGAGGTCTCCGTCACAATGGTCCGCACCTGCAAGGGAGCGAGCACAGTGAGTCGCACAGATTCAAAACATGTCACGCCCAGAAAGCCTCTAAATTCTGTCTCAAGTCCTGCCAAGATGGATGGGGGAGCCAGCAGGAGGGTGAGCCCCCCTCCCCCGCCTCTTCTCCCCTGCTGCCCCTCAAAGGGCTTACCACATTGCGTTTGGTGGTGTCCTCCAGGGTCTGGATCACTTTCAGCCTCTGCTTGAATCTCATCTGCTCAATCAAATCTGCCCGGATAGTTCCAAATTTCTGGAAAGGAGAAATTTTAGTGTTTTTGAAAATTGTGCTTAAGCACACAGGGTCACACACAGTCTGGTGGGGACACTTAGGACAGAATAAATGACAGTGACAGTGACCAGACCGGAGGGGACACTTAGGACACAGAATAAATCACAGTGACAGTGACGAGGCTGGATTTTATGTTGGAAAGCTATTTAGGGACTGTAATTCAATAATTTAGAGATGTTCCATATCCAGTGACAGAACTGAATTTCAAAGCCACATGTGTTTTCTTTGAGTGCAAGCCCATCAAGAAGGTTTGGAAATGAGGCTGTGTGATTAACACTTAAGGGCATGGGAAGCTCTAAGGCTTTGAGGTGAGGAGGCTGGGAGGAATGCTCGCTTATCTGCACACTCCTTTAACAGCATAGCCACACAGGCACTGTGTGAGCTGGCTATCTCTAACATGCCTAGCACTGCTGCATGTCTCCCAAACCACTGACACTAAACAGCCCAATTCAGGAGTTGGTAAGAATTGCCACTGGTGATGAGAAGATTCACTCCCACTAAGTCAGGCTAAGCCATCACTTCCTTCTAGCTAAATCAGTTAAGGCTAGGAGAGAAAAGCTCCCAAAGCAGAGACGTCTTCTGATCCGAAGAACAGCAGCTCAGGAAGCGGCTGCTCTACAGTGACTGCCAGCAAAGGGCTTGCCGCTCAGGGTTGGGGACCTGAGTTCTAATCCCAAGAAACCAAACCAAACCAAACCAAACCAAACCAAACCAAACCAAACCAAACCAAACCAAACCAAACCATTACTAGGGGATTTGTGGGGTTTTCTGGAAAGGTAGCTAAATTGAGGGGCTCCATGTTCAGTAAGAAAAGCCTGTCTCAAAAAAGGTGAGAAGCAATTGATGAAAAAAACCCATTGTGCAGAAGGAACAACATTTGTGCTCTCTCTATTAATAATTATTTTTCTAAGTTTTAAGACCCAAAGACTAGGAAATAAGAGGCCAGTGAGTAAACAGGTACTGAACGTCAGGACCCAACAAACTGGCAGCTCTAAGGGGCCCCATGCCCTAGGGTCCTTCTGCTGTAGTCTTCTCCTAGTCTGGAATGCAGCCGCAGTTTGAACTGATTTGAGAGTATCAGGGACTAGGGAGTATCTCCCTTCATTCAGGTGGGGCAGCCACACAGGAACCCTATGACTGTAGTCTCCTCGGCCCTAGTACAGTGTTCTGCACATGTATGGATGGCCTTCCCACACCTGTGACCACAATACCCGTCAGAGAGGGCTTGTGGGAGGAGTGATTAATTTTGGCCTATGGTTTCAGAGGGTCCGTTGTGGGGGATGGACACAGTGGAACATGGCAGCTCACATTATAGTGATCAGAGGACAGGAAAAGAGAGTATAGGAGAAAATCAGGGTTTGGGGACAGAGCTCCCTGGGAGATGCCCCTCTGACCTATTTCCTCCTACGAGGTTCTGTCTCTTACCTTCTACCATCCCCAGTCACTCCATCGCATGGTAAAAGCATCCAGGGAATAATCCATTCATTAGCTCCACGCCCTCATGAGCTAACTGTCTCAGGAATGCCCTCTGTGCCCTTTGCTAATACTGAAGGTGTTTCTTATGACAGGCATGGGGTTGCCGCCCAGTCAGCCTGCCTACTGGGCAAGTTCCAGGTCAATGAGAGAGCCTGTCTCAAAAACAAAGGCAGGTGGCTCCCCAGGAAGAGCACATGAGATTGCCCTACAGTTCCCACATGCACGAACACGCATGCACTCGAAGGACATACTAACACCCCTGCCCCCAGCCCATACCACACACAGTGACCATCAAGGACCAAATGTAGTGGCACAGGCCTTCTAAGGCCTCCAGGGGGGCTGACTTACACAAACTGACTTTACTTCTGGGACAGGGCCAGGCAGTGCAAAGTTTCCTCCATCTTGTATTCTTGCTAAGGCCATTGTAGGTTTGGCCAGAATCGTCACCCCTTGATGGAGAATCCCGTGGAAAATTGCCCAGCTCTATTCTAGGATCCTAAGATCAAGATGCCCCAGATAACTTTTCTAGCTTGTCTTAGCCTGTTTGGGCAGAACCCCCTGCAGTAGCCGCTTATCTTAGCTGCTTCTGCTGAAACTGCCAAGCAAGATACCAGATGTGGTTTCTGCCTTTAAAATCCTAATGTTCTGGACACTTGGAGCCACATCTGGCTCCCTGAATACCTGGGTGTGGTCCCAGACGGCTGGAGTAAAGATTTTTAGTTGGCTATAAACTGTCTTTGAAGTCGTCTATAGTGGGATAACTGTAACACTTCAAGGACAGCCCAAGATATAAAGCAAGATTTTTTTTTCTCAGTAAAAAGAAACATAAGTTAAAAATAAACAAATAATTGTCACATTTGCACTAACTGTCTACTCTGGGTGTTCTAAATGCAGGCAATGAATTATTTGTGACAGTTTATTGTGACTGTTCCTCTATCCACTAAGTGCTGAATCTGACGTGTTTCCAGATCAGGTGTCAGAGGGCCAGAGTTTGCCATACCATTTACAACACAAGTTAAGGCCCACGAGAAATCCCAAGATCCACTCAGCATCCCTTTCCGAGACCAAAGCTTTTAGCTTACAAGCAGTCTCCTGCCTCAGACAATCAGTGTAAAGGGGAGCAGGATATTGGTCCATCTCCAAACTCATGTTGAAATTGAATGTCCAGGTGTTGATGGGAAAGGCCTTATCTAAAGGTCTTTGGGTTAGAAGGGTTGTACTCCTGTGAACAAGATGCTATGCAAAGGGCTTGTGGAAGCAGGTTCTTTCTTCTGAGCTTCTGTCCTATGAAGACATCGTTCCTCCTGCCTGCGGGTCACAGATGGTGTCCAAAGAAACAGAAAGATGGGGTTCTCACCCGTAAGCTCCTGGCCAGCCTTAGGGTTCCAAGGCTCTATCTAGGACAGTGTTTCTCAACCTGTGGGTCACGACCCCTGCAGAAGGGTCGGATGGCCCTCTCACAGGGCTCAGAGATCACATATCTATGTTACAATTCATAACTAGCAAAACTGTGGTTATGAAGTAGCAATAAAACTAATTTTATGATCGGAGTTCACCTCAACGTGAGGAGCTATATTAAAGGGCCACAGCATTAGGAAGACTGAGAACCTCTGCTCCAGAATCATGAGGGATCCATCCTGAATCTTTATGAAGCAGCTTGACTCTTGTATTCTATGACAATGACAGAAGCTGGGTTGAGATGGGTTAGGAAAGGCAGTATGGGAGCCAGGTCCACCCGAGCCAGTGGGAACACTGGGGCACCTTTACCTCGTGGCTAGAAAGCCAAACCTACCTCGTAGGATGTTCCTATGAGCCTGAAGATGTCCACTGCAGGGTAGGGCCCCACGTCATCACTGAGCAGGGAGTGAAGATGAGGGATGGGAGGCAGTGTGCTGTCTTTGTTGGTCACGCTGTCTAGGTACCTTAAACGAGATACAAACTGGAAATGAACTGGGATACCTCAGGTATAGATCTCAAATTGTGCACATTAAAATAAAAATCTAAGCGTTCCTTGCTTCTTTTTTTGTTTGTTTGTTTGTTTGTTATCTCTCTTTGAAGCACTGGGGATTGAACCTGGATCCTTGTACATAATAAACAGCTCTGCAGCCTCGGCCCCCTTTTTACTTTTTATTTTGAGATTGGTTCACATTAAGTTGGCCAGGCTGGCTTTGAATATATAACTCTCCTGCCTCAACCTTTTGAACAGCTGGGATTACAGTGTGCAAAACCAGGCCTTATTAAGATTTTTTCTTAAGAACATAAAGAAACTTCCTTAATTTTTATAGAAAAGGAATATTGGGCTGGGGAAATGGCTAAAGGCTTAGGGGCACTTGCTATATAATCCTACAGACCAGAGTTTGAATCCCAGCTCTCACACAACACTCCAGATATCCAGCACACTAACCCCAGCTTCAAGGGAGGCAAAGACGGAAAACTGGAGTATCTCAGGGGTTCACTGGCTTCCAACCTAGCCAAGGAAACATGAGTCCCAGGTTCAGTGGGATACCCTGCCTCAAAAGAATGCGTGGAGAGTGATGGACAAAGATACTCAATGCCTTCTGCACATGTGCACACATGCATTTATCTTCACATATATGCAGATATGTGCCACACATATAATATATGTTATAGAGCATATGTTATATAATACCATAAATATCCAGATAATACACATTCAAAATGAAAAACCATACAAAACCATGTCCTTAGCCACAGAGACCAATAAGCCTTTTGCTCAATCAAGTCAAACTCATGCGGTGGCCCCAGAGCCAGCCAGAGCACTGTACCTTCCCAAAACAGTCATGGCCTCTCCATCATCTTTGCAGTTTAAGAGTTTATCCACGTTGGCATCCAGCACAGCGAGGGCCAGCTGGAATATCACTTTGATTCCTTCATAGAAGAAACAGTCCACAACCACCACCGCGCTCTCAAACGGCATCACGCTGAGGAAGAGCGTGAGGAACCACGACAGGGAGATGGTGGAGATCACCCCCAGGTCCTGCATGCAGTCGTACAGCTGCGGGACATAGTCTCGAGCCAACTCCTCAAAGACTCCCTGGTCCACCAGGGCACCTGAGCGGGCAACACAAAATGGTTAGTTAGCCCGGCATCCTACTGGAGAACCTAAGCAAATGGATGGGGCCTTGTTCTGCTTTTGTTTCTGTACCTATAGGAAAAAAAAATACCTTGACCAAAAGTGACTCAGGGGAGAAAGGGTTTAATTCAGTACACAGTTCTGGGGTACAGTCCGTCACTTCAGGGAAGCTAGGGCTGCATGAACCTGTGTGAACCACAGGCAAGAGCAGAGAGAAATGAACACATTCATGCGTAGTGCTCAGCTAGCTTTCTCTATGCTTAAACAACCCAGGGCCCCATCACAGGGAACGGGGCTGCTCCTACACACTCATGCTGGGCTTTCTTACATGAATTACGGCAGGTAAGACATCCCTATACACGCACTCCCACAGTCTCACCTGAGAACCTAGACAGTGACTCACAGAGCATCTCTTCCTAGGTGATCCTGGGTTATGACAAACAGTAAGAATTGGCCACCGCACTTACTAAGCCCTTATTTATATGAACACGTAGCTATGGGGTCCCAAGACACTGATTACGTTTTTAAGCCTTTCTTAAAATTACTATTATTTAAAGAGATTCTAGCTGTACACACTCACCGCTGGCTTGCTAACATTTTAAGCGGATACCACACATGCAGTGGTCGGTTTTACTGGATTTAGAATCACCCAGGAGACACACCTTTGAGCATTCCCAGGTGTTACTGGAGAGGTCTGACTATAGTGGTAAGGACCACCCTGAATGTGGGCATCGCTGTCCCTAGGGCTGGGGTCCTGAACTACATTTAAAATAAGAGAGAGCAGACTGAGCACCATTCACTCCTCTGCTCACTGACAGAATGTGACCAGTTGCCTTCGGTTTCCACCGCCATGCTGGGACTTGTCCTGTGTGGGAGAACCCCGAGCTACAACAAACCCTTCCTCTCTTAAGTTGATTTTTGGCTAGGCATCTTGTCACAGCTCTGAAGACAAGAACTAATACAATGCTACAGTCTTTTTCCTGTTGAGACAGGCTAAGGTGTTTAAACACAGCCAGCCCCACATACCTACAACCCTGGTGTTGTAGTAATCAGGAAGCATGCGTTCACACAAGGCCACAAGTAGCCAGAAGGCCTCCTCCTCTTTGGCATAAAGCAGCAGCACCGACGTGACGATGTTCATGGCCTGAGGGAAGGAGACAGGACGCCATCAAACACAGTGTGAAGACAGCAGGCTTACACAGTAGCAATCTTGTTAACTGTCGAGGAACTGTGCTCACTCTATGTTACTCCAAACGATGGGAAACCAGTGCTATCTCAGGATGGGCCATTTGAAAAGCAGCCTCCACCATCTGTCTGGCACTATCCATGCAGCATAGACTCAAGAAATGAGCTGTTCCTGCAAGTAGGTGCCTTATCAATAAACTGGGCTGAATTGAGATTATAGGGGCGTGTGGAAGGTTTAAAATTCTATCAACATATTCAGGCCAAGAACTTTCTGGACATGCCAGACAGAAGAGTCTAACCCCCCCCCCCCACCCAGAGCACATAAAGAGAAGGACAGCCAGAACCGCAATGGAAGAACTGCCACCAACTTGTTTGTAATACCTACTGTGTGCATGCTGGACACACAGGCAGAGAATGACTGATTGTTGCTTCTGTGATACCTAGTGTGTGCATGTCAGACACACAAGCAGAGAACACTGATTGTTGCTTCTATGATACCTAGTATGTGCATGCCGGACACACAAGCAGAGAATGACTGATTGTTGCTTCTGTGATATCTAGTGTGTGCATGCTGGACACACAGGCAGAGAATGACTGATTGTTGTGTGTGCATGCCGGACACACAGGCAGAGAACACTGATTGTTGCTTCTGTGATACCTACTGTGTGCACACCAGGTCCACAGGCAGAGAATGACTGATTGTTGCTTCTGTGATACCTACTGTGTGCACACCAGGTCCACAGGCAGAGAATGACTGATTGTTGCAGGGTTATCCCAGGGGCTGAGTAGTCTGGACCTCTACTCATCTACCCATCTGTGAGCCTCTTCCTCTCAGGCAGGCCTCCCAGTTTCCCTCTGCGGCCAACCTGAGCTCTACGGCTGTCGACCCTGTGACCTCAGCACCCAATGCTACTGTAGCTTCCTTCTGGCAGTCGGGTGAGGTCCCTTATCAATACAGCTCTAGTTACACTTATATAAGCCAGCCAGTGTCTGACACACAGCCTCTTTAACCCTACCTATTTATTTTATACCCAGACAGACAGACAGACAGACAGACTGTGTCAAGCTTGACACAAGAGGTGGCAGTTGTAATCAACGTTAGAATTAGAAACCTGTGCTCACTGGGCCAGACTGTCTGAAAGTGCAAGTATGTGGCAAATCGGCAGACTGCTGTCACTGAACCGCCAGCACCTCATGAATTTATTGTTATTCACTAAATTCTGGCATTATGGAAAAATATAAATGTGTTTGTCAATTTTTCTGACATAGTTCACTCACAACACTGATTTAAAAAAAACCCAAAAAACAAAACAAACAAACAAGCAAAAAACCAAACCAAAACAAAAAAACAAAAAAAGCAAGGTCATTCTTATAGGTGTCAAGAATCAACAAAAGAATCAACTCCCAAGAAAAGCCAGATATATAAGTTTCGGATTTCTAGACCACAAAAGCTTGGTGAATATTCTTCTGAGTTCTGTCTGCTTATGCCCCTTTACAGTGGAAAATCCACAAGTCTTCTTCAGCAACTGCCAAGGGTCTGTCTTCACTGGCCCTGCAGTTGACCTGACACAGGCGTGTACAGGCAAGCCTTTACTGCAGAGCCCCTGCCCCAAGCCTGTTTGACAAAGCTTTCAGCCTGCTAAATCCCTGCAGTATTCTTAATCTTTAACTCAGAGGAGGAAAACATTTCCCTTTAACCTCTCATAAATACCTCCGAGCACACAGGGCTCCAGGCTGCCCTCTGAGAACAAGGAAGCCTTTCAGATTTGGAGCTTTCCTCCCTAAGGATCATCCAGGAAAAGATGCTTAAGATAAGTAAAGGTGGTTTAAATTCTAAAGTAATTTTATTTTATTAAAAGATATTATCAGAAAGCTCATAACCACTAAGCGGCTCAACGTTAACTGTCCCCTTAATTAAAATATGAAGATCAAAAGGTAAAAATGAATTCTATTCTGTCAGAAGCCAAGCAGCTCGTGAATGCCTTTTGATCTTCTAGGAACCAGTATTCATCAGACTTGTGCAATGTAAATCTCCTAAAAGGTGTTTGGCTGAAAAGGTTCTTTCTTAAAAGCCTTAGTATTCCAAGTGGTTATTAAAATTCCACATGAGAGTTAGCCTGCTAGGTCCAGCCCACGGTCTCAATAAAGGTCAGCTCCTCAGCCATTCAGGCAAGACAGGGCTCCATGGTTCTACTTTCTCATGCGTTCTGGGTGGGATGAGAGAGCAAGAGACACTGGGATGACAAGCTCGCCAGCATGACTGCTGCTACCAATGAGAAAAACAAAACAGAACTGTGGAGTCAATGAAGCAATTTGGGGATATATTTAAACAAGGTGCCATCAGAAAAAAATAATGTGTAGGGGAAACAGGAGTGTGTGTGTGTGTGTGTGTGTGTGTGCGTGCGCGTGTGCGTGTGTGTGTGTGTGTGTGTCACACACACACACACACACACACACAGAGAGAGAGAGAGAGAGAAAGAGAGAGAGAGAGAGAGAGAGAGAGAGAGAGAGAGAGATTTATGCTTGAGGTACTAGTATAAGACACTATTTTACATGGGCATTGTTAGTCCACAGTATTTACTTTAACATGTGCTGAGACATAACCCTAGAGAGGGGAAGCTGTGTGTTCAGTGACGTGACATGTTTGAGAAGAGGCAATGAGAAGCAGAAGAACAATCCCAATAGAAGCTGGAGACTCCAGCACAGGATAGAAGGGCAGGTCAGTGGACTGCTGAGCAGATCTTTCCTAGTCACTCAGCTAAGCAAGGGCTGGTACAGAAAAGCCACTGTTGCCTTTGGCTCTCTTCTCAGGGCAGGAGTTAGTCAGGGAGAGGATGCTTCTCTGAAGACCTTGCAACATCTAGAGGTGATTTTAATTCTCAGAGTGGCAGTTTCTGCTCTTACCTGGTGCATAAGTGACAGAGATGCTGAACACATAGCATCGGGACATAGAGTTTTCTTGCTATAGAAATGATACGCCCTCCCAGTGGGCGACAGAGCCCCCTTAGCTAAACTCTATTTGGTGTGATTTAACGTCTCCTGAGCAAATCCATTTCCCAAACCTTTATTTATAACATCAGTCTCCTCACTGAGATTTTCCTACACCACTCGAACCCACAGTGCTGATATCACGGAGGTTGAGATACCCCGCTACAGTGACCCCCATTAGCCAGAGAGCTTCCCTGCCCATTATCCACTGGCAAATGAAACAAAAGAAAGTGTTAGGAAAGAGGTTAGTTCTGCAGGGGACTGACCAACTAGGCCTCAAAGACTGAACATGATGGAGAGTGGGTGGCTCAGCTCAGAGTCCCCCAAACATATGTAAGGGCCAATGGCTGATGGTGGTGAAGCCTAGCCAGGTCAGACTCCTCCAGGAGAAGAGGCATAGAGTCCTGTTGCCATTTCCTCAAGTCAACTTTTCAGCTTTGGGGATATGTAAACCCTTATCATACTCTGGCTTCTTATATGTCTAGTTACAACAGACTAAACTCTGTGTAAAACAGTGTTTTGAGAAAAGCAGCCACTTTGCTGTAAATGAATCACACTGAGAGAGGCATGACGGAGGGGAAAACTGGGAGAAGAGAGTTGGAAACCTGCTGTCTCAGGGTTTGGGCCCATCACTGCTTGGCTGGGCTTCCTTGCTTGCTCTAAATTACACTCCTGGCTGGTTGATCTGATGCTGAATCTCATCTGAATTCTCCTTTTTCAGGACTATAAGAACAGGGGCTGCAGGTTGGGTTGAGATTGGAGGATACTTGGAGCCCTCCCCAAACACAAACTCTTGGCGATTACCTGGCAATACCCTATGTTGGGATTGCGGAAAGCGTAAGCCGTCAAGACTCTCCTCAGAGCCGCAATGCCCATTTCATTCTGGAAAGCAGGGTGTTCTGGGAGGGAGCGGTGTAAGTCTCTCTCAATCTCCTCGGTGGCAAGATTGTACTTTCCCATAGACTTCTCCACGAGGTCCTCATAGTACCCGGGGTGTGTGGCCTTTTCATTGATGGCTCCTGGGAAGCATACAACAGATAGGACATCAAAAAAGCTAAAATCCTGCTGTTCCAGCTGTGGACAGCACTGACTGGCTGAAACTTCTTTCCCACCGACCAAAGGAAACTTAAAAAAAAAAAAGAGATCACTTTTATAGGGTGTTTTCAGTGACATCTAGACTAGTAATTTACCTGTGGCCTCCTACCCTCTCTCAGTCTCTCAGCAACATGGCCACGCCACCTCTTGGCATAAGCTAAAGGTCCACAAAACTGTTGCAAGCTCACACAGACAGCATTGAGGGCTGCTTAGGGACATAAGAGAAACACTAGACAGAAGAGAAAGCCAGGCTGAATTCTCACTCTTGGTTGCTCTCTTCACTTTTCTTTTACCAGAGGATCTGTTAAAGTCTCGCTTGAGAGCTAGGATTGCCTCTCAAAATAACTTTTAGCCTGTGTCTTAAACATCCTCTGCAATAGTGAAGTGATAGTGACGGGAGAGCCGAGGGCTTGCTAAAGCTGCAGGCAGTGGTGAGGGTCCTCCCAGGAATGCTGAGTCCCTGCTACTGATGGGGACACCCTTGGGTGGTAGGGATGGGGTTGCAGAGCTGGCCCAACAGTTATTGATTTGAGATATTTATGTTAAGGTTCTCAGAGACAGAAACCCCACCCCCATCAATACCTAAAACTCAATCTCAGTATGACTTTACATTGCCACTGGGAAAAGTGAGTATCCACACTCAGAAGAAAGAACCTGGAGCCTCACCTCACAGACACCCCCAGTACACAACATGTATCAAGGGTTCGAGCATAAGCCATAAAGTCAAAAGATACCAGAGGAGAACAGGGAGGACATTTCTTACAGAGCAGTTAGGCTTTGAGTATGATACCAGCCATATCCACAGGGCACAGGCAGTAAACGCAGAAACAGGTAAGATCATGTAAGTTCAAACGCTTGACTCAACAGAGAACAAGCAACAAGAGGAAGCCAACAGGATAGAAGAAAACACAAGTAAACCAATGAAGAGTGCTTATCCAAAATACAAATCTATACAAGGGATCTGGGTGTCTCTGTAAAAGTGCTTGCTGTGCAAGCCTGGTCCTCTGAGTTTGATGCCTGGAGCTCAGAGTGGAAAGAATCAGCAACAAATGCATTGCTCTCTGACCACCACACGTGCACTGTGGACACACACAATATACACATACAATAATAAATAAAAGAATAAAAAAAATAGGGGCTGGCAGATGACTCAGCAGTTAAGAGCACTTGCTGCTCTCGTAGAGGACAGGAATTCAGTTCCTGGCAACCAGTCAGGCAGCTCACAAGTGTCTGTGACTCCTGCTACAGAGGATTTGAAGATCACATGGCTAACATATACACACAGATATATGCTAAAACGTAAATAATTAACGATAACTTTAAAAAGGTACAAGATCATATAAAATAGCAAAAAAAAAAAAAAAAGTCACAAAATAATAACAAACCAGGAAAAGCCCAATTAAAAGTAGGCAAAGAAACAAACATTATTCAAAAAGAGGTCTCCCACTGGGAGAGAAGGCACCTCCCCCATTACTAATCACCAGACGAATGTAAATAAAAACTAGAGTAGAAAAAATGAATATATTAAAGATACAAGATACAGGATAAATATACAAAAATAAACTACATGTGTATATGCTAATAATGAGCAACTGTCATATGAAAGGAAACAATCCCATTTATAACAGGAGCAAAGCTCAAAATATTTAGGAGTGTAATGAAATAATTTAAGCCAGGCTTAACACATTGCAGGCTGCGAATGTATCTCAAAGAAATGAACAAGATCCAAACAAATAAAAAGATTCTCTGTCCAGACAATACTGCTAAGAGAGAGAGAGAGAAAAAAAGCCCTCCCATACTCTACAGATTTAACACAATACTTAATCAGAATCACAGGATCCCTTTGCGGATTAGCTGGTCCTAAATTCTTTGGATATGTAAGTGACTCCAAATGGCTCAAACAATCTTGAAAGCAAAAGAACAATTATCAGAGGGTCCACGTTCCTTTGTCTCCCATCTAACTTCAAAGTTACAGGAATGTTGGCTGTATGATGCTCATAGATCTATAAATCATTGTGTTAAAGCTTGAAATAAATCTAAACATAAATTTCCATATTTATGGTCCTATCACCACCTAAGACAACTCAGTGCGGAGAAGCAGAGTCTGCTCAACAGATGACTCCAGGACAACATGACATTTACATGGAAAGGAATGAGGTTTGACCATTCCTTCTACCACACATAAAATTAACTTGTAACGGATCAGTGAGCTACAATCTCGAGTATCAGTAGTAAGCACAAGTCTAAGTCAGTGGTTTTCAGCCTTCCTAATGCTGTGACCCTTCAGTGCACGCTGTGGTGACCCCCAACCCTAAAGTTATGTCATTGCTACTTCATAACCATAACTTTGCTACTGTTATGAATCATAATGTAAGTATCTGTTTTCCGATGGTGGCAGGTGATCCACGTGAAAGGGTTGTTCACCCCTCAAAAGGAGTCACAACACACAGATTGAGAACCACTGGTCTAAATTCTCAAGCCTCAAAGGTGCCGTGACAAAAGAAACCTCATATTCCGGAATCTTAAAAACTGTGCTTCAAGGTCAGCATTTAGAGCGAGAACACAGCAGAATGGCCTAGTCTGAAAACTCTCATAAGAGTTTTGTATTCAAAATCAATTAAAAAATTCTTACAACCAAATATTGAGTATTACAATATAAATATTAGCTAATTAAAAACAGGCAAAAGAACCTCAGTAGATATTTCTACAGAAAAACTATGAAAACAGTCAATAAATGACTGAGGAAATGAATCATAACCATAATTAGAAAATGCAGAGATTAAGTGGGTGTGGAATGCTCAATTCTAATGGGGAGCTCGGGACCCTGAACCAAGCTGTCATCCCCTACCATACCCCAGGCTCAGGGTGCAACACAGAACAGGGAGGGACAGGCTGTTAGGGGCTGGGGAGCTCTGCTGTCAAAAGGGAGCTTACCAAGTCACATCCCTAGCTGTGTCCCTACTGAAAACAGACAGCAGCTGGAGAAAGAGGAGTCAGTTTTCTTCAGGGGTGTGGTCTCTGGTATGCTGATCACACTACAATTTATAGCTATAGTATGCCTACCTACAGGAAGCACTAACTGGGTCTAGTCATTTATAGGAAGGCAGGGAGGAAGGGAGGGAGGAAGAAAAAACAAGACATGAAGCTGAGAGTTGGGGTTAGTGATAACCTGGTAGTGATAGGCCCAGGCTGGAGGGGAGGAAGGATAGATATGATCAAAGTACAATATAAACATGTATGAAATTATCTAAGAATAAATTAAAATACTATACTCGATTAAAACAAATAACCAAGCCAGACCAACAAAAATAACCTCCTCAACTTAGAAAGCACTTCACACCCACAAGGACAGTGATAGTAGAAGGCAGTGGGTGCCAGCAGCGACGTGGAGAAACTGGACGTCCGCTCACCAGTGGGGATGGGAAAAGATGCAGCTGCCTGGCCAGGAAACCTCCCAGGGGTTGCTTAAAAGGTAAAGTGTGGGGTCATTAGAAGGGCCAGGAATCCTACTCCCATGTACACAGAAGTGTCCAAAAGTCACAAGTCAACAGTCCCAGCAATAATAGTTAGGGCAAAGCAGGGCAGTGGTGGCACACACCTTTAATTCCATCACTTGGGAGGCAGAGGCAGGCGGATCTCTGAGTTCAAGGCCAGCCTGGTCTACAGATTGAGTTCCAGGACAGCCAGGGCTACACAGAGAAACCCTGTCTTGAAAAACCAAAATAATAATAATAATAATAATAATAATAATAATAATAATAATAATAA
>JANHMN010000018.1:9472733-9485668 GCA_030674055.1 Rhabdomys pumilio | reverse complement strand
AATAATAATAATAATAATAATAATAATAATAATAATAATAATAATAATAATACTCAGGGCAGACAAACCTAAACTGTCCATCAAGAGAAAAAAATGCATGAAGTACAGCTCTGGGCTCTACACAGGAGTGCAGTGTAGATTCAGGGTGCAGCACGCTTGAAACCAGCAAAAAAAAACCAGTTATCCTATGTAGAAGTCAGTCGTGAAATACTGAGGACTGTTTTCATCCACCCGCTATGTCCAGACAATCTACAGCGGCAGGAAGTAGGTCACCAGGTGCCCACAGCTGGGAGGAGTGATGGGAAATGTAGAATAACTGACCAATGGCATGGAGCATTTGTTTGTGAAAGGTGATAATTGTTTAAGACTAGCTGTGCCGGCCATGACATGCTTTGTGAAGATTCTGGTTCACTATGTTGTACACACTTCCGTAAATCTTGAGTCATAGCTCAAAAGAGGTTTAATTTAAAATGAACAGCAGCCAGGCAGTGGTGGCACACACCTTTAAACTCAGCACTCAGGAGGCAGAGGCAGATGGATTTCTTTGAGTTCAAGGCCAGTCTGGTCTACAGACTAAGCTCCCGGACAACCAGAGCTACACAGAAAAACCCTGTCTCAAAAACCAATAAAATAAGATAAAATAAAATAAACAGTAAAATATGTGCAGAATGACACAGTAAATATTTACATTTCACTTTATAAAACAGTGTCAGCAAACCAATGGTTGGCCCAGTCCTGAATCACAGGCAGACTGACACTGACTGCTGCACTTTCCATAGGGACAGACAGACCTACCCTCACTAGGTCCAGAGTCCAGATGGGCAGCAGCCTGTAAGTCATGTAAAGCAGATAGATCTCAACATGGGCTTCCCAACCAGACCCAACCAGACCCAACCAGACCCAACCAGATGCTGAAGCACCTTTATGAACAGGCTGGTTCCCACATCAATGCATCCATGGGTATGTGGGCATACACCCAACAAGGGGTAGTATGCAGACCCTTTGGTCACATACAGCCCCCTCTGTTAAACAAAACACTGAATAGAATAGAACACTCTGCCCACGTCTGTCTACGTCAGTGAGATGGGTGCTGCTGCTGTGTCCTGGCTTCCTGGTGAATTCATTCAAATCTAAAAATGTGGCTATAAATAAGCTGCAAACTCAAGAAGGAGAGAAAGAAACTTTTCCTGTAATGGATCTGGTTGTCAAGGTGACCAGTTCATGAAACACCGGGAAGAGTAAGAGAAAGCAGGAAGGGAACTCGCTACAATAACAGTCTTCTTTGGTGTAGTTAGAGAGTATCAGGCTCAAATTTGAGCAGCCCAGGTTGGGTTGGACTCACTAGGTAGCCCAGGCTGGCCTCAAACTTGTAAAAAGTGTCCTGCCTCAGCCTCTCCAGTTTTAAGATTACAACTATCCACACTCATGCCCTGCTCATGTTTAACCTGGGTCTGGTCTACACAATGAAATAGGGGGAAAAATTAAACGAACTAACTTTATACAAAATAGATAAACCATTTTTATCTTTAGTTTTTACTTTTATGATTTTATCTTCTTATTTCTAAGATACGCCCCATAGTATAAAATATATATAAAATGGCAATTTTACCATTTATGTCTGCTTTTAGAAAGGTCAACAAGTGTCAAAGCTTTCCTGTAAGCCCAGTTTCAATATTCGTTTTTAAGTAAAAATGCTACTTGGATGGGGCTATCTCTAGGTTCAGATAAAAAATATCCCCATGGACTGAGTTAGACTGGTAGCATTTCCCATCTTCATCCAGCTAAAGCAACGATCTATGATCAACGTGAGGGCTGGTGATAGCCAAAGGTATACTCTGATGGTTGGGGCACAAAGATTCCAGGGGTTGCATTAGATGTTTCCAGCTGGCAGAAAATAGTAGTGGCTTCTCTGAAATGACTAAAATTTTTTTTTTTTAAAATCAAGTGGAAAAATCACAGAAGTTAGTTCACCATTTTAGATTTTTATTTGTGGTTTATTGTTATAATGGCTTTATTTTTATCAGTTTATTAATAGCTCACTTTGCCTAGCTAATAAGCTAATAAGCTAGCTTCTATTATAAATGTATGTGGTGTGTGTGTGTGTGTGTGTGTGTGTGTGTGTGTGTGTGTGTGTAGGAAAATCAATAGTATATACAGGATTGAATACTGCTGCGTTTGCAGGCACTGGCTGTGGGGAGGGGCAGAGGGAGTCTTGGAAAGCAAACCCTGAGGACAGAGAGTTATGTAAATGGCAGTCATTCCTCACTGGGAGACCTTTCTTCAGTGGTTTAGATGCCAGTAAGTGGTCCATGCTCCAGTAAGTACCCTCTCACCCATGCTTGGAAAAAGAAGCCTACTCAAGCTCACTGGTTCATTAACTAGACTTCAGTGAATTCTGGTCAGCCACTGGTGCCCTAGCTGGGGTGAGAGGAGACATGTACATTCACATCTCCACAGGAAACATAACTGGGTCCACTGAAGGATTCTCAGTGAAGTCAGCATTGCCAGGAGAAAACGCACTTCTACTCATGAAGTATTATACTTCTATACCTCAGAGTCTGGAGCACTGCTCTTTGCTCTCTCCTACCTGAAAGAAGCAGCCAGAGCTCTCCGCGCATGCTCTCGGGGATGCCCTTCAGCACCAGCTCCCGGGTCTTCTCTGTGCGGTACATGCAGATCCCCTGCCCATACTCAGCAAAGTGAATCTTCCAGGCTTGTTCTTTCAAAAACTCTTTGGCCTGAAAGACATAGGTGGAGCGTGACCGATCCCCAGAAGGCTCTGATAGAAGGTCCTGAGGACCAGAACGAAAGATCAGCTGTGATCCCTGTTGAATGGACTCTGAGCAGAACTCCTGAGAATGTAGAACTCTGGATGTTTAGAGTTCTTTCCTAATTTTATCCAGTCATAGCCTGTTCTATCAGAGTCTCTTGTTCAGTATACTTGATGGTAGATTAACCATTAACCAGTAGAATGTTGATCATACTTGTGGTTTTGTGTGCACACTCCCTATGAATGTTTTAAATGTGGTCCGAGAAAGCACTTTATTATTTGTTGCTTGGTCTACACAGTCATAAAAAAACAAGACCAAAGAAAAAGAAAAGTAGTCACACAGGTACTGTGACTCAAGGCTTCCATAAGCCACTCTGCAAGCTAATGACACACTTAGATAAAAATTGTTTTATTTGTTTATGAAAAAATATATTAGCGGTACCTTGACAAACATTTAAGGCCATTTCTATTGATATTAATTAGGTTAATTACATTAAAACTATCTACATGGGTACAGGAGAGATGGCTCAGTGGTCAAGAGTATACAATAAGAGTTCAGACCCCAGGATCTGCAATAACAAGCCAGGAATCTTGAAATTGCCTGTTGTTGGGCCCCATTTCCACTCTGGTTTGCGTCTTGCGTACAAACCTGAGTTTCTGCAGCCTTGTGGGAGAGCCTAAGCCTGGCTCGAGTTTGAGACCTGGTTCAGTCATTTCCATACGGGGTGACTCAACAGGACCCGTTTGGCCCTGCCTCTGCTCAGCTGTTGCTGGTGTAGAGCTTTGCCATTGGCCCTGTCAGTCACCACATACCCTCCTCACCCTTCCCTGCCCCCTACTTCATCTCACCCCACCAAAACCCCTCCTCCTAATGCTCCCAGTTTATATAAGTGAGAGGCTGATACATTAAAGTTGAGTTCCTGCTTCAACAAGACTCCTGGCCCAGTGTGTTTCTTTTGGGCCATCGACACTCACCATCTGGCTCAACCCCGGAGAGACCTGGCTGACCAGGATCTCTTTCCTGGACCAGCTGGCAAGGAGCCAACAGCCTGTAGCTCCACCTTCAAGAGATCTGAGCTCCCTCTGGCCTCCATCTACATGTACATGCACACACACACACACACACACACACACACACACACACACACACTCACGCACAAAAATATCTAAAATCTTAAAATTTTTTTGTTTTATTTTTTTCTAATACAGCAAGTTTTAGGGGACAGGAAGATGTCCCTACCAGTTTTGGGTTGAATTCTTCAGGAGATCGCCGCCGGTACATGGTCATGAGGGTCTGTGTGGCTGTGGGGACACTGTTGCCGTTGAGGTTAAAGGGGCGTTCTCCATCAGCATCCGAGCTTGTGCTTCTCTGAGGACTGGAGGAAACAAGGCTGCTGGGCCGAGAATAGACCTGTCAACGGAGAGGAACACACGTGGATGGGCCTGGCAGCACAACTTACTTCACTGTGTCTTCTGTGCAACATTAACAGCTAGGCTATGTTTTCCTCGTTACTATGTGAAGAAGCAGAAATGCCAGCAAGTCTTTCATTTTTTACAGAAGTTACACTGGGATCAAAGTCATGAACTGCAGCCTTCCAACGCTCCAAGTCGCCTTCCCAGGGCCAGGCGTGTAGCACAGCTGGGAGAGTGTTTGCTTACTACACACAAGGTCCTGGGCTTGGTTCCCAGCAGCACACAAATGGGGTAAGGTGACCTATAACTATAATCCCAGCACTCAGGACTGGAGCCATTTTCAGCTACACAACCAAGTTCCAGACTGCCCCTCCCTCCCCCTAAAAAAGGAAAACAAAAAGAAAAAAAACCTGTTCAAAGATTCCTATTATCTGCAGAGAAACCAGAGTACTATTGTCAAGTAAACTTAAGACAATAAAAAAATTTTCCCTTGTATTATCTCAATAAAAGTGTTCTGTTATCCGCTTCACTGATTTGCCTCCACGTGAAGCGTGACACAGCAGAAGCAAATGCTTTGAAAACGGACTGTTTTCCCTCCTAGTTTAGTCTAGTTTCTGGCATCTCAAAATGTGACAAGGCAGCAGGGACAGGATTGGTCCCTGTAACCTTGCCATCTTTAGCTAACTGAAACTTCGTCCACCACTACAGCTAGACGCCTATATTCTCAGGTTTCCGGGTTCTCTGGATGGTGGTCTGATAGGCATTCCATCACAGAAGAATCACCGTCATGATGCTCGATTTCAGGTCTGATTTCCATACCCTTCCCATTGATGTCACTAAATAGGAAAGAGTCATTTTCACATAATCAGAACAAGACACGTAATGACATCTCCAACTTAGAGGCTTAAACTGGGCCTGGTGGTATAAATCTGAGGCTAAAGGATTACAAGCCTTTGTGGGCTACAGCGTGAGTTCAAGGTCAGCCTGGAGAACTTAGTGAAGGCTGGGGTTATAGCTCTGTAGCAGACTACTTGCTTAGTTTATGTGAAGTTCTGGGTGGCGACCTTTTTGGAGGTCAAATGACCTTTCACGGGAGTTTCCTAAGACCGTCGGAAAATACATATTTACACAATGATTCGTAAAAGTAGCAAAATTACAGTATGAAGTAATAATGAAATAATTTTATGGACTGGGAAGCGGGATATCATTTAAGATGTAAGAGAATGAAATGATTAATAAAAAAGAAAAAGAAAAAGAAGAAGAAAAAGAAAAAGAATTTTATAATTAGATAGTCACCAAAACCTGAGAAACTTCCTTAAAGGGTCATAGCATCAGCAAGGTTGAGACCTACGGTTTTAGCGCTACCATCAAATACCAATTCCTTATGACTGAAGTTGAACCTCTGAGATACTTCACGAGGCACTGGGGCAGGGGGCTTAATACAGCTGTTAAATTCTAGAGTCAAACAAGTCGAACCAAGAGGTGCACACACCAGGGCCGAGCATGGGAGTGACACCACCATGCTCAGGTGAGCACAGGAGTAGCCCTACTACGCTCAGGTGTCTCCCACCAACCTCGTCATCTGAGCTGTTGCAGCTTCCTGAGAACTCTTTGTCTGAGTAGATTCTCGAAGTCGTTTGCTGCAAGAAATCTGAGATCCTCTGCACCAGAAAGTCTCTGTCCTTCAAGTTGGCGAACAGGAAGGTCATTCTGTTCCTGGTACTGATGGACAGGGGGCTGGGGAGCACACTGCAGCTGTCGGCCTTCTCCACGATGGTTACCTGGGAGACAGGGCGCAGGGTACTGAGTGGGAAGGACTGGGAAGGCAGCCCCTGCTGAAGGAGCTCAAATCCCTATTCTCTGGGGAACGCATCCATGTCTCAGATAAGTGGAGATCCTTCCAACAATAAAACACAAATCAAACTAGAGTCTCTAACAGAAAACAGAATGATCTGAGTTTTTCCAAACCAGGGGACATTTTCCAGCAGCCAGAGGTATATTTGTTTGTCACTGGTGGAGAAGTGACAGCTGCCTCATCTGATGCTGCCAGACATCTTGCTGGCACAGGTCTGCAGCAATAACTGGCCCAGGACGCCAACGGGGCCAAGACTGAGAATTGAAAAGGAATTCCCATTTTTCATTAAAATTTCATGGAGCCAAAGGAGACAGATCTCCTAGCTGCTGTATCATCAGTAATACAGTAATTCCAATGCTGGCTCCTTTTATTAAGTAAAGGCTATGATGGCTTTCAAAATGCCACCAGTCCATTGGATACATCACATAGATGCCAGGGCTTGGCAGCTAATGTTTTCAAGGACTTGTTCCTGAGCAGAACTACAGTCTTATGTTTCTATCTAAATTATGTGATGTATACATATGATAATGCTCTAGAAAACCTGAAAAGCCCATCTGACAGGCTCAGCAGTGCTCATCTCCAAATTATGAAGTTAAGTGGGAATTTTGTCTTCTTACTATCGGTATTTTTTGCAAATTTGCTAAGACAATAACACATTACTCTTAAAATATAAGGAAAGGGAAGGATTTGGTCATGCAAGTGATACTTTAAAATCAAAGAGAAGAGCAGCGGAGTGGAACATGAATATTCCATGGGGCTCTTAGCATGGTGGTGAGAGCCCAAAAGCTTTGACCACCTCAGTTTACCTGAAAAGGACTGAAGCTCACAGGTCTTCTAACTCCTACACTGCCCACCCGGGCACCACCAGTACTCACTGATGGCAAAAACATGTTAAAGAAAAAGCCCTGGACAGATGGCTTGGTGTGGGTGAGAGCACTTTGTATATATAAACACAAAGGCCTTGGTTTGAATGCCATGAACCCACATAAAGCTTGTCTTTATGTGGCCGCATCTGTCTATAACTTTAGCACAGGGGGCGGAGACAAGTACATCTCAGGAACTGATTGGCAACCAGTGAAGGTTTAGCAAGAGACCTTGCTTATTTATAGCAGTCAGGCAGAGACAACAGAGGAAGCCAACTGACACTGGCCTCCACCTGTGGGCATGGTGCATGCACTGGCAGGCACACGTGCACACGCACACACACACATACCACCTGTGTGTCATGTTATACACACCAGCACACTCATTTGCATTCAACACTCTCACACACACACGCACACACACACATACATGCACAATAAATAAAAAATAAATTCCTGTTTTACACACAAAAATGTATTATAAGTGGACATCCTAAAATAATGGATTTCCACTTGACACTTACTTCCCGGAGTGGAATTATGAGGCTGCAGAGGTTTTCCTCCTTGCTGGTAAAGCAGATGTAATTTGTGGAGACAAACATCTGACCCAAAATGTGCATCTTGTTAAACGGAGTCCAAAGAGTGCAGTCAGTGTGCCCATCTAGTTTTTCATCTTTGGGCAGCCGGAAAAGGGCGCGGTATCGCTCGCTCTTCGCCCTGGCGTCCAGATCACTACAAGGCAATAACTGCTGTTCAGGTCACCAAGGAAGACACAGCGATGCTTTATAACTACGGCCATGGAGGGTCCCCAGCCCTTGCCTCTGTCTTTTCAGACCCATTCTCCCATCCTTGGCTCTATATTGGTGGGACTCCAACCTGAGAGTACATAATTTTACTATAGTAAAATCTAGCCATTTTACAATTAATAACTGTAAATGTTTTTTAAAAATCTGGGCCAAGTAGGACTGAAAAAGGAAGCTCATTCTCTTTCTAAATAATGCAAGAATTCCAAAAGAGGCCATTAGACTTTTATCCAGAGCCATTCTTGGAGATTTACCTTTTTTTGTTTGATTGATTTGTTCTGTTTTCCCAAGACAGAGTTTCTCTGTGTAGCCCTGAAAGACCTAACTAACTACAGCATGAACAGCAAAAAAAATCTGCTGGGTGTTACTCTCCATTCTGAGCTACAGGGGAGGTGAAGAGACCAGGGAACTTCCAGACACAAAGGTCCTGGATCTCTTCTGAGGCTTCGGCTGACATTACAGTGTTTCTTCTGATGATACCCTTCTCTTGCTCCGAACTCTCTATCCCATCTGTTTCCTGTTTCCCACTGAAGGTCTAATTTGCCCGTTGGCTTGGCTCCCCAACAGACAGTGAACTCGGAAGAGCCCACAGCCTGCCTCTGCTGTCTGTCTCATCAGCTCTGGAGCTGCACACATGGGCATACAGCATACTTCACGTCCTACAGAGATCTCACTTGGAAACTGCTTTCTTATGCTTTATCCTTAGGCTTCTTCATTATGGTACCTACCCTCACCAACAAAGTTTTCCTGTCAGAACCTTCTATCCAGCCTTTTTTTTTTTTTGGTATAACCACTTTCCCCTGAACTGCAACATCCAGAGGAGGAAGATTCCTAAGACTCAGGAAGTAAACAGAACATACAGGACTCAGGAAGTAAATAAGACTTCCAGGCTCAGCAATCTTATAAGACACACAGCATTCACCAGGTCCCTTCCAGAGTTATAGGAACAGTAACAACACCGGGAGAGAGTGCTGTCCATCCGGCTGAGCTGTTGGCCACATTGCAGGCTATGCAAGAATCCTCTAGGGGTGCAGTCTCAGGAGGTGATGCTTATTCTGGGGCGGGTTTCCCAGTGACAAACTCAAGCTCCTGTGAGTAACCCCAATAAACTCACTACTCACTACTTGACTGAGCTAGATTTGGGTAAGTCATTTCTTTGGTTTGTCATTAGTGCCAAACTTGGGATAGCTAGACATTTGTCCCTGTCTCTGTAGAAAAAGCCACACAGCATCAAATGCTTTCCAAACTTAAAACAAAAGCATCCCTTCTTTGCCAATTGCCTTCGATGTCTCCTCTGTTAATTGCTTTTGACTTTTACTGGGTATATAGTTCATTTGTAATGAATAAATTTGTTGTTAACTAGGATGTCAAAACCCAAAAGAAACCCCCAAAGACATTCTAAGCATCAGCTCCTCTTTTCAGACTCCTTTTCCCACTTGGCATATTAACACTTTCCACCTTTATGTACCTTAGAGGAAGAACCTGCATCCTGATGTCCTGTGGGCAAGTCCACTCAACATAATTAAAACTCACCCCTCATACGCTCTGGGGACACTCTTCCTTGACTCATTTCTCATCTCAGGGAAGAGCAATTCTGCATCAGATATCAACATGGAGAGGCTTTGACTTTCTCTCACCCCATCCTGGCTCTGTCCCACAAACCGTCCATACCACCCTCCCTGCATCTCCTCACTCCATGCCCTGATCGCTGACCTGCTGCTCTTTCAGCTTCTCCCTTGGGCTTCCTCCATGTATTCTTCTGCCCCAAATGTGCTCCTTCTGTAACCCATGACCCCAGCTCTGAGCAGCTCCACTGAAGTCACCTGAGGTCAGTGTGAGCCTTCTGCACTCTGTCCTTAGGACTAGCAGAGACCCCACCACAGGGTGGAGGAAGCAGTCATGCCTGTCTCTCTCACTGGCCTGGCATACCTCAGGCAGCCTTTCTCTATCATATCTACACTCAGGAAAGTGCTCATGAGCTGGAAGCTGGTCAGAACTCAGTGTCCAAATGAATTGAAAGGTTTTCCATTCCTGAGTTCTTCTTCTTTTTTTTTTTTTTTTGTTTGTTTTTTTTTCTTTTTTGGTTTTTTCGAGACAGGGTTTCTCTGTGTAGTCCTGGCTGTCCTGGAACTCACTCTGTAGACCAGGCTGGCCTCGAACTCAGAAATCTGCCTGCCTCTGCCTCCCAAGTGCTGGGATTAAAGGCGTGCGCCACCACTGCCCAGCCATTCCTGAGTTCTAAAGGCTCTTTCACCCACCGTTTCAGAGCAGACACTTTTTTGGGAGATTTCTTCTTGAGTTTTGGCAGGGACCGGTCTTGTTCAAACCCTTCATTGTCCAAGAGCTGCCTCATGGCTATGTTGGCAAGCTGTTCCATCAGCTTGAACGTCTCATTGATGTTGAGGAACACGGAGAAGAAGTGCTCACTGGACCGTGTGCTCACTTTGATCACATCTGGCAGGAGTAGCGTGGCGTTCTTCTCCAGCTGAGTGATGTCCACCCACCGGATCACCAGCTTGGCTGAGCACGGGCAACAAGGGCGAGTTAGTACTTACTTCAGTGTCTTTCCAGATACAATAAGCTCACAGCCCTGTCCCTCGACCTGCCCAACTCTTTTGAGCTCCTGACCTGTTTTTATTGTCTCATTCATTAGTTATAACTTGTATTACATGATTCTGGGATCAGAATTATTAAACTTGAAATCATATCTACTGAAACAACGATAACCTTTAGTGAACCCGTAATACTCAATGAATAATTTGGTTACAATTGCTAAATTGGACCTAATTGAATTTACTAATTAAATAGTCAGGAAGCCATCTTGACTCACCTCCACATACATGTTTTTGATATTCTGATTTGGTTTATGAGATCAGGGAAAGCTTCAGTGGACTTTTCAAAGGCTCCCACTGAAGCGACAACCACTCACCTTCCCTCCCCATCAGGAAGGAGGAGAAGCATAGGTGGTTGATGCTTAGGTACATCCAGCCCTGCCGGGGGACCTTGCCCTTCCAGTAGCTACACGAGTAATAGTTGACAAGTTTCTCTTCTTCAGGCATCCCAAACAGCCTATGGAACTTCACGATGGCCTCTTTAAACTTCTCTGTATCCTCATCTTCCTTCACATCGTTGATTTTGTTATATTCTGCAATGATGCCCTGATTGGGGACAAAGCAAACAGACGGAGTCATGCCTACAGCTGAACATATTGGAATGAAACTTGTCCTAAGACCAGATTTGTTTTAATTATTAATTGTCTTCAAAGGCAACCAACCCATCAGATTCTAGGCTTCTCCATAGTTCCAGGTTGGACTGGAACTCAATTGTGCTCCTCCTGGGTCAACCTCCCAGGAGCCTCCATGCCAATTAACCAGTAACATTTGTATACTAAAGACTGACAAAGTATTTTATTATATGTCCATTGGTTATTGGTTAATTTCTTATGTTTACTAGAAATAAAGCTGTTTTATTTTAAAATAAAGAAATATAAGCAGCTTGCCGCTTAGTTTTTAGCAAGCACATCAAGACAGAGCCAACTTCTAGCTTTTTCAAAAACAAAACAAAAAAACAAACAAAAACCCAAAACAAAACAAAACAAAACAAAAAAAAAAACAATTCACCATAGAAGGCCAAGGGAGGCAAGGCTGAATTTAAGTCACTGATGGACATCTGTGACCCAGTACCTGAGGAGTTGGTCATCTGAGCTGAAGACAAGTGAACATGAGAATGGAGCCTAATCAGACTCAAGATTCTTTGACAGCTGCCCAGGAGATGAAATATGTGCAGAGCAAGTTGTGTTCGAATGTGTCTGACCCGGGGAGTGGCACTATCAGGAGGTGTGGCCTTATGGGAGGAAGTGTCTTACTGTGGGGTGGGCTTTAAGACCCTCCTCCTAGCTGCCTGAGGATAGTCTGCTCCTAGCTGCTTTCCTGTTAAGATGTAGAACTCTCAGCTCCTCCTGCACCATGCCTTCCTGGATGCTGCCATGCTCCCACCTTGATAATGGACTGAACCTCTGAACCTGTAAGCCAGCCCCAATTAAATGCTGTCCCAATACATGAGTGGCCTTGGTCATAGTGTCTCTTCAGAGCAATAAAGCCAAGACACTGGTCTAATCTAAATCTGTTATTGAATCATTCTGCTAGCCTAAGAAACCATTTTGTTGTTAGCCAGATTCTCTGCAATTTCCTAGAGACTGTCTTTGTGCATCTCTGTAGAGAAGAAGCTCTGTTGGGCTGGAGGGTTGACTTTGTGGCTAAAGGCACTTTGCTGCCAAATCTGATTACCTGAGTTCAAGCCCCAGGACCCTCATGGTAGAGGGAAGTTGTCCTCCAACTTCCCCACGGGCACTATGGCATACACGACAATGTACATATGTGTAGAATTTCATGCGCCCTCGCGCGCATGCACACACACACACACACACACACACACACACACACACACACACAAATGTGTGTATATATATATATATATATATATATATATATATATATATATATTTCTTTTTTTTTTTTTTTAAAGAAAAAGCTCCCTTGAATTCCATGGTTGACTTTGTAATTGTCAAATCTGCCCTTACCTCATCTTCAGTTTCTTTGATCTCAGTCTCACCCAAAAAGCCTGTGTGTTGAGGCCTGGCAACTGTGGATTCAGGTCCCAGGGTGTCACTTGTACCTGTGTGAACCTGGGAAAACTCTGGGATTTTCCTAGGCAGGACTGAGTCCTTCGGCATCCTTAGGATAAAAACTTAACAGGATCATTATATCTACAAGTCCTGGCCTTTGGGCTATCTATCGGGTTCTCATTCTTTCAACACAGCCTGAACAGCCTCCTCAAACATCTTCTTAAGACAGATTTGGTGGTGGGGGTCTGGATAGCTATGTGGATCAGTTAGTAAAGCAGCTGGAGAGCAAACATGAGGACCTACAAGGACCTGAATTTGATTGCCCAGAACCTACATGGAAACCAGCTGTGGAGGCCCATTCCTGTATTGCTTGCTCTGCAATGATGCGGAGACAGGAAGATCCCTGGTGCTTTAGGCTCAGCCTGTCCAGTGAAATCACGGACTCAGACTGCTGTGAAAGATGTTGTTTCAAAGAATAAGGCGGAGAACAACTGAGGAGCGTAGCCAACATTACCCTCTGCCTCCACACACATATACATCCCTACACATGTACCCTGCCCGTGTGTGTGTGTGTGTGTGTGTGTGTGTGTGTGTGTGTGTGTGTGTG
>JANHMN010000018.1:9452625-9472723 GCA_030674055.1 Rhabdomys pumilio | reverse complement strand
TGTGTGTGTGTGTGTGTGTGTGTGTGTGTGTGTGTGTGTGTGTGTGTCTGTGTGTCCCTCATGAACAACTGAGGAGCATAGCCAACTTTACCCTCTGACCTTCACACATGTATACATATATACACATGCACCCTACTCACAGATGTGTGTGTGTGTGTGTGTGTGTGTGTGTGTTCCTTGTGGTACATGCACACAACCAAGAAAGCTGATCTTGGAAACTGGAGCAATGACTCAGCAGTTAAGAGTACTTGTATTGCAGAGGACTAAGGTTAGATTCCCAGAACTTTCATGGTGAATCACAACTATTCATAACTGCAGTTCCAGGGGACCCAGCTTCTCCTTTTGGTCTCCACAGGCACCAGGCACAGATATGGTGCACAGGACACACTTGCATATGCAAAAACCTAATTAAAAAACCAATTTGACCACAACATCTATTATCCATAACCTAAGTAGCTCAAATACTGGGTCAAATTCAGTTTGAATTCAACTGACACTGTAACTTTTCCTTTCCTTGTATCTAAAGAATTTCCCATGAGAATTCCGCCCCAGCCAGCCCCAGGTCCCCTCTAGGCCTACAGGTGCCTTTTATAACTCTCACCTTCTCCTCTGTGGTCCCATCATTCTGAGAGTCCCTCTGTCTCAGTCACCACGCCAACTCCCCAAGTCTGTCTTAATTAATTCCTACCTCCTAGCTATGATTTCTACCCTCACACACAGAACTGGTGATGGTGATTCTCTGCTTCCTACCAATCTCTGCTTCCTATCTTGAAATCAGTTCCTGAATTTTATGGCCATTGTCACACCTTGTGGCCTGCAGTGGTGGCCATGAGGGATGGTGGCTGAAGGGAAAGCCTCAGTCTTCTAAAAATCGCCATCACCATTCAAGTGACTGAACATCTTGGACACATAGCTAACAGCAAACAGTGGACTCCCTGTGTGAACACAGCCCCACGCCTCATCTTCAATCTATTCCACCTTCAGAGACATCCTGAGACCCTCAACACAAGCCAGAATTATCACGGTGGCTTCCTGTCAAGATTCTCGCCCCACTCAAGTTGTTTTGTAACAGCCATGTTCTGAAACAGAGACTTGATAACATTCCTACCTCAGCCTGTGCTGAATCCACGCCTTAGGATGGTTCCCTGATCATCACCTCCCAAGTCCTTCCTCCCTGTGAAACTAAGCAACGGTTAATTCCATCTAAACGTTCTCAGTTCTACACTCTTTTAGTATATGTCGGTGGACAGATTCTGTTTATATTTATATCATATATACATATATATGTATATATATCAAGACAATGCTAACATTGTCTTAAACATTTTATAAATACCTAATGTCTAAAGGGTATTCAGTACAATGTTCTCAGTGGAAAATATGTTGTGTTTCCAAATTAGACTATATCTGAGTATATCTTAGGGAGCCATATTTTGACTTTTTTATTGTATGATACCTGTTGTAGACTGTGGAATCTGCATTGTTTCGTAGTGGGCTACACTTATGAAGTTAAGTTTCAGTTGTGGACTCTGTCATCACCCAGGGTAGCAGTATGACTGACATCAGAAGAAGCCACCTTTTCACTGGGGGACTATCTAAGATAAGATTGATTTCCTCTGAGAGAACAGAGATGTGAAGTTCCTGCCAGGCCAAGGAGGTGAACCTAAGCTATTCTGGACATAAATGGGCTTCAGTAGAGAGTTACATGAGGGACATTAGACAACCAGAGGCAGCCTGAGGGCACTGGATCACAGGGTAAGAAGAGTTCAGAAGGATCTTGATGAGTTTGAGGCCAACATGGGATACATAGTAAATTCTGGATCAGCCTGTGCTACAGAGTTAAACCTTTTCCAACTTCCCACCCCCCAAAATACAACTAAGAGAAGAAGCAATGAGAAGCAACATCAGGATTTCCTAGGCAACCATCATGGCCTGAAACCACAAGTGGTCTTATATTTGTTGTTCTAAGCCACTGTGGCAGGTCTCTTAACAAAGTCAGAATAGGGATAGCACTGAAACTAAAGGAGGTACACCAGACCACAGGTAAGGACCCGTAGTTTTGGGTACAAAAACACTATGCTAAATACAACATCTAGAATGTTCACTTAAATTTAAAAATGTTTTAAAGGATGAATAGATTTATGAATGTATGAAACTAAGAAATGGCAGCTTGAAACTTGATTAGCCTATGGTACATTCATCAACAGATAATCAGTGGCTCTCACTTTCAACTTTCCCATGTTTGGGAAAAGAGAGTCTGAAATGCCAAAGCCTTCCTTGGCTTTTGTGTGAATGTTCAGCCAGGAGACCAGGTCAGTGAACACAGGGGTGGAATATCTCTCTCCTCTAAGTTCTGTGGGCTCTACTTAATCTAAAAGAAACCACTGTGGTTCTAAGCAACAGCTCCTTAAAATGTCAGAAATTTGATATATCTAACACATGTAGATGCCTAAAGTTTAAATATGTAAAGGTATATTTAAAAAGTAAAATTAACTTGGTATACCAAAGGCTAGATATTGTGTATACTTTAATCTCAGTACTTATGAGGCAGAGACAGACAGATATCTGTGAGTTCAAGACCAGTCTTGTCTACATAGTAAGTCCCAGACACACCAGGAGTACAGACCTAGTCTCAAAAGGAAACAAAATAAATCCACATAAAACAAAAAAAATTTAGCTTTGTAACCAAAGACAAAAACAATAAAACATTAAGATGTTAAACTTCAAGGCCATTTCAGCAGTAGGCTAGAGGGATGCTCGGGTTTGGTTCTCAGCATACACATCATGTGGCTCACACTTGCCTCCAACTCAGCTCTGCAGACACATGCACTCATGAGTACATACTACATACAGGTGCAAGCACACATACATGATTAAAATAATAAAATAAGCCTGTATAAAATCTTAAGCATGAAAGCAAGTACACGAAGATTCTGGTGTAACAGCGTGTACTTAAGGTCTGTTAAAATATTTTGAGTTATTAAAAAACTTTAATTATTTCATCTACCAACGTCTAGTTATCACAAAGGAGACTGAAGAAATATAATTTGTGGCAAAACGTCATGTGTCTGGTTATCCACTGCTAATGTAGAAGCAGAGGTAACTTCTAGAAAGGCAAAGTCAAGTCAATTATGGAGTTATATTCTGTTAGTAAAACAACTATAAATATATAGCTATGGCGGATTTTGGTCGAGGTAACAAAACAAGCAGAGGGTGAAGACATAGGAGCATGGAGTCCTATTGTTATGATCTACATGTTGAACATCCAGAAAGAGCTATACAAAGTGCACTTGAATTCCTGTTCCCTGTATAGTTATTACATTTATAATTTATAAAAGTTAATTAGATCTCATAACAAATAAGCCTGCTGGTTCCCTTAATTACTGGGCAATCTGAACCAGTAAGTCACTCATTTACACACGAGTGGCATTCTTTCACACATAATTGCATTAATGGTAATTCCCACTCATAAACGGCTTCAGGGGAAATAAACCTGACAAATTTAATGTAGTCGGAAGAAAAACTCTTTGACATAATTTGTCCTTCCTTCGTTCATTTGTTATCTAACTACTGTCCCTCAGAAGCTTCATTTTCTTCCTCTACCTCTTTATGTGATGACCAAAGGAGATGACAGTCTCAGAGGCAGGCAGGCAGGGCTGTGAGGTGGCCCATGGTTACCCATGTTGCTCCATGTCTGGGTGTCTTCTCCACCTCGGCTGGCTGCGCTTTTTCATCCAGCCCCTCATAGTTGATATAATTAGAAACTCTCCTGATCTCTGTATTCACATACATAAATATACACAGAAACAGAGTTTCATCAACACAGTGAAACTCTCAGTTAACACACACACACACACATACACACACACACACACACACACACACACACACACACACACACACACGAACGTTGCCTCTAACTGGCCCTTCCTTTCCCAATGCCTTATCCCATCCCTCTCCTAGGTCTCCCTTAGTCTCTAATAGAGAATCCTAAACAGAGAATGTACATCCATTCTGAAGGAAGGCTGAGTGTGAGGACCAGGCTGGAGAGACTGTGTGAGCTTTTCTTCATTTTATTGTTAGAGTTGTATAGAGCCATGTCCGATCAGCTGCCCACTTCAAACATCTCAGACTGTGCTTCCATTATTATGTGCTGGTGGAAGAATTTAGTCAAATAAAAGAAAGAGGACACAGAGATTTTATGAGCAGTATTCTGTCAGACCAATTCCTAGAATCTTCCTTACTCTGGGTCTAAAAGGGTTTGATTTTTTTTTTTTTAAAACCATGTCTAAAATCACAGTTGCTAAGATGGAAAAAAATTGATCATTTTGAGAGCCTCTCCTGATGCACACAAAAAAAGTCATCTTACAACCTTGCATGGCAAAAATTAAGGTGAGCAAATGACAAACAAGATAAATAGCTACTGCACATGTGTGCCACCAAAAGAAGGCAAATGGTCTTTTGATAAAAATAATTATTACATTAAAATAAAGGGGAGCTGGAAAGATAGCTCGTCTAGTGAAGTGTTTGCCTTGCAGGAACAAGGGCCTAAATTCAACACCTAGAATTCAGTGAAACAAAGCTGAGCATGGAACAGCAAGCCTGTAATCCCAGTGCTGTGGAAACAAGAGACGGTGGATCCCTAGAGCTCCAAGCTCAGTGCACATCCAAGTCCCAAGCCAGAGACAAGATTATCTTGAAAAAACAAAACCAAACAAACACTTGAGAAATCACCCCAAAATAACCTCTGGCCTACACACACACAGACATACACACACAGAGCCATCTTTTTCCTCTCCTGTAAGGTGAGCAGAAGTTGGGAGGCTGGAGAATCTATACTACTGGGGGAGCTGTGGAGAACATGATGCTGGCACAGGTATGATGGGAGTATGAACTGGTACTGTACCCTGGAGGAGAGCTGAATAGTTAGCAAGACAGCACACACATTTTCCTTCCATCTGGCAGTTCACCCTAAAGATACAACCTCAGTCATATGCAAATGCAAATCCATGCAGTAATAAATGTAGCAGAATTATACTTGCAAGAGGTTGGATGGCATCTAAATATCAGGTAGCGACTGAACCAGTTTCAGCACACACTCCACATACAGAGACCCAACAAGAATGAGGAGATGAAGGAAGCCTATGATTCTTAATCAGACTGTGATTTGAGAAAGGACGTAGATTTTCCAAAATGATAATATACATAAGTCTACAATTAAGCTAATAGTAATCTGTTGATATCGATTTCCTTAATAAAACAACTATTTGCAAAGTATTGCATTGAAGAACTATTCAGATTTTTAAAAGTCAGTAATGGATACTATACCCAGAGTGAATTTTTGACAAAAATGGGGGTGGTAATTGTGGTTTAAAATATTTTCTTATTAAAAATATCATTATTTGTAAACATAAATGTATTTACAGCAGAAAAAAAAAGCAGTAAGGGAAAAAAGTCAAGTAACATATAAAGGCAGACCTATAAGAATAACACCAGACTTATCAACAGAGACTATAAAAGCCAGAAGATCCTGGACTGATATCATACAGACCCTAAGTGAACACAAAGAGAACACCCAGCAAAACTCTCAATCACTATATAGATGGAGAAACCAAGATATTCCATGACAAAACAAAGTTTACATAATATCTTTTCACAAAACAAGCCCTACAAAGGATAATAGATGGAACACTGCACCACAAGGAGGGAAACTATAACCTAGAAAAAGCAAGAAAGTAATCTTCCAAAAAACCCAAAAGTAGACAGCTACACAAACATAATTCCACCTCTAATAACAAAAATAACAGGAAGCAACACTCATTTTCCCTTAATATTTCTTAACATCAGTGAACTCAATTCTCCAATAAAAAGACATAGACTAACAGACTGGATACATAAACAGGACCCAGAATTTTACTGTATACAGGAAACACACCTCAGTGACAAAGACAGACACTACCGCAAAGTAAAAGGCTGGAAAGCAGTTTTCCAAGAAAATGGTCCCAAGAAACAAGCTGGAGTAGCCATTCTGATATCAAATAAAATCAACTTTAAACCAAAAGTAATCAAAAAAGATAATGAAGGACACTTCATACTTGTCAAAGGAAAAATCTATGTTCCAAATGCAAGGGCACCCACATACATAAAAGAAACTTTACTAAAGCTCAAAGCACACATTGCACCTCACACAATAATAGTGGGGGATTTCAACACCCCACTCTCAGCAATGGACAGATCATGGAAACAGAAACTAAACAGAGACACATTGAAATTAACAGAAGTTATGAACCAAATGGATTTAACAGATATCTATAGGACATATCATCCTAAAACAAAAGAATATACCTTTTTCACAGCACCTCATGGTACCTTCTCGAAAATAGGCCATATAATTGGTCACAAAACAGGCCTCAATAGATACAAAAAGATTGAAATAATCCCTTGCATCCTATCAGATCACCACAGACTAAGGCTAGTATTTAATAATGACAAAAACAATGGAAAACCCACATGCACGTGGAAAGTGAACAATGCTCTACTCAATGATGACTTGGTCAAGGAAGAAATAAAGAAAGAAATTAAAGACTTTTAGAATTTAATGAAAATGAGGACACATCATACCAAACCATGAAAGCACTGCTAAGAGGAAAACTCATAGCTCTAAGTGCCTACAAAAAGAAATTGGAGAGCATACATTAACAACTTGACAGCACACCTGAAAGTTCTAGAACAAAAAGAAGCAAATATACCCAAGAGGAGTAGACGGCAGGAAAAAAATCAAACTCAGGGCTGAAATCAACCAAGTAGAAACAGAAAGAACTATACAAAATATCAACACAACCAGGAGTTGGTTCTTTGAGAAAATCAACAAGATAGATAAACCCTTAGCCAGATTAACCAGAGGGCACAGAGACAGTATCTAAATATTAAAATTAGAACTGAAAAGGGAGACATAACAACAGAAACTGAGGAAATTAAAAAAATCATCAGATCCTACTACAAAGGCCCATACTCAACAAAACTAGAAAATCTGGATAAAATGAACAATTTTCTAGACAGATACCAGGTACCAAAGTTAAATCAGGAGCAATAAACCATCTAAACAGTCCCATAACCCGTAAAGAAATAACAGCAGTCATTAAAAGTCTCCCCACCAAAAAAAAAAACCCAGGACCAGATGGTTTTAGTGCAGAATTCTATCATACCTTCAAGGAAGACCTAATACCAATTCTCTTCAACCTATTTTACAAAATAGAAATAGAAGGAACACTACCCAATTTGTTCTATGAAGCTACAATTATGCTCATACCTAAACCTCACAAAGATTCAAGAAAGAAAGAGAACTTCAGACTAACCTCCCTTATGAATATCGATGCAAAAATACTCAATAAAATTCTCGCTAACCAAATCCAAGAACACATCAAAACAATCATCCATCGTGATCAAGTAGGCTTTATCCCAGGAATTCAGGCATGGTTCAATATGTGGAAATCCATCAAGGTAATCTACTATATAAAGAAACTCAAAGGAAAAAAACCACATGATAATCTCAATAGATGCCAAGAAAGCATTTGACAAAATTCAACATCTCTTCAAGGTAAAAGTCTTGGAAAGATCAGGAATTCAAGGCCTGTACCTAAACACAGTAAATGCAATATACAGCAAGCCAGTAGCCAACATCAAACTAAATGGAGAGAAACTTGAAGCAATCCCACTAAGATCAGGGACTAGACAAGGCTGCCCACTCTGTCCCTACCTATTCAATATAGTAGTGGAAGTCCTAGCTAGAGCAATTAGACAACAAAAGAAAGTCAAAGGGATATAAATACGAAAGGAAGAAGTAAAAATATCACTATTTGCAGATGGTAAGATAGTATACTTAAGTGACTCCAAAACTTCTAACAGAAAACCCCTAAACCTGATTAAAAAAACAAAAAAACAACAAAACAAAAAAACAACTTCAGCAAAGTGGCTGGTTATAAAATCAACTCAAACAAATCTGTAGCCTTCCTCTACATGAAAGATAAACAGGCTGAAAAAGGAATTAGGAAAATGACACCCTTCACAGTAGTCACAAATGATATAAAATACCTTCGTGTGGATCTAACCAAGCAAGTGAAAGATCTATATGACAAGAACTTAAAGTTTCTGAAGAAAGAAATCAAAGAAGATTTCAGAAGATGGAAAGATCTCCCATGCTCATGGATTGGCAGTATTAATATAGTAAAAATGGCCATCTTGCCAAAACCAATCTACAGATTCAATGCAATCCCCATTAAAATCCCAACTCAATTCCTCACAGAGTTAGAAAGAGCAATTCTCAAATTCATTTGGAATAACCAAAAACCCAGGATAGCAAAAACTATTCTCAACAATAAAAGAACTTCTGGAGGAATCACCATCCCTGACCTCAAGCTATACTACAGAACAATAGTGATAAAAAAAAAAACCTGCATGATATTGGTACAGAGACAGGCAGGAAGATAAATGGAATAGAATTAAAGACCCAGAAATGAACCCATACACCTATGGTAACTTGATCTTTGACAAAGGAGCTAAAACTGTCCAGTGGAAAAAGGACAGCATTTTCAACAAATGGTGCTGGTTCAACTGGAGGTCAGCATGTAGAAGAATGCAAATCAATCCATTCTTATACCTTGTACAAAGCTCAAGTCCAAGAGGATAAAGGACCTTCACATAAAATCAGATACACTGAAACTAATAAAAGAGAAGGTGGGGAAGACCCTCGAATACCTAGGCACAGGGGAAAAGTTCCTGAACAGAACACCAATGGATTATGCTCTAAGATCAAGAATTGACAAATGGGACCTCATAAAATTGCAAAGCTTCTGTAAGGCAAAGGACATTGTCAATAGGACAAAATGGTAACCAAAAGATTGGGAAAAGATCTTTATCAATCTCACATTCAATAGAGGGCTAATATCCAATATATACAGGAAATTAGATTCCAGACAACCAGATAACCCTATTAAAAATGGGGTACAGAGCTAAGCAAAGAATTCTCAACTGAGGAAACTTGAATGGCCGAGAAGCACCTAAAGAAATGTTCAACATCCTTAATCATCAGGGAAATGCAAATCAAAACAACCCTGAGATTCCACCTCACACCAGTTAGAATGGCTAAGATCAAAAACTCAGATGATAGTAGATGCTGGCGAGGATGTGAAGAAAGAACACTCCTCCATTGTTGGTGGGGTTGCAAGCTGGTACAACCACTCTTGAAATCAGTCTGGTGGTTCCTCAGAAAATCAGACATAACATTACCTGAGGACCCAGCTATACCACTCCTGGGCATATATCCAGAAGATGCTCCAACATATAACAAGGACATATGCTCCACTATGTCCATAGCAGCCTTATTTATAATAGCCAGAAGCTGGAAGGAACCCAGATGTTCTTCAACAGAGAAATGGATACAAAAAATGTGGTACATTTACACAACGGAATATTACTCAGCTATTAAAAACAATGAATTTGAGAAATTCTTAGGTAAATGGATGGAACTAGAAAATATCATCCTGAGTGAGGTAATCCAGGCACAATAGAACACACATGGTATGTACTCACTGATGATTAGATATTAGCCCAGAAGCTTGAAATACCCAAGATTCAACTCACAGACCACATGAAGCTCATGAAGAAGGAAGGCCAATTGGGGGTGCTTCGGTCCTTCTTAGAAGGAGTAACAAAATACTCAAGGGAGCAAATATGGAGACAAAGTGTGGGACAGAAAGTGAAGGAGGGGCCGTCTAGAGACCACTCCACCTGGGTATCCATCCCATGTGCAGTCACCAAAGGTAGACCCTGATGTGGATGTCAGGAAGTGCATGCTGACAAGAGCCTGATATAGCTGTGTCCTTAGAGGTCTGCCAGAGCTTGGCATATACAGGGGCAGATGCTCACAGCTAACCATTGAACTGATCAAGGGGTTCCCAATGGAGGAGTTTTAGAGTGGAGAAATTCGATGGTGGGGAGGTGGGCATGGGGGGGGTAGGTGTGGGCACATTCTCATAGAAACAGGAGGAAGGGGGATGGGATAGGGGGTTCCTGGGCGGGGGTGGGGAATGTGGTAAGGGGATAACATCTGAACTGTAAATAAAATATCCAATAAAAAATTAAATTTAAAAATTAAAAAAAAAAAGAATCTTAAGCATGGGATTGAAGAGATGACTCAGTGGTTAAGAGCACCGTCTACTTTTCCAGAGGTCCTGAGTTCAATTCTCAGCAACCACATGGTGGTTCACAACCATCTGTGATGGAATCCAATGTCCTCTTCTGGTGTTTCTGAAGACAGCAACACTGTACTCACATACATAAAATAAATAAATTTTTAAAAAAATCCTAAGCAAGTGAGGTGGAATGTTATTTAAGTCTGAGCAAAGGGCACATAGATGAGTTATATATAGTTATAATTTTTACAAAACTTTAGAACTTTTAGATTTTTCTAATTAAAAGGCTTTAAGAATATTTTTTTAATCCTTCGAGAATTTTATACCTGCATAGAACGTATTTCAATAATATTCATTCAAAACAAAAGGAAAACACTGCTACCTGTATTTTTCCTCTTACAAACGTGGTGACGTCATTCTCATTCTCAAAGATGGAGAGTGTCTGCAGCAGATTCTGTTCAAGCCATTCCCAGTGCTCAGTAACCTCCTTCCTGGAGCCACCTGCATGAGTGCAGAGGGGACAGCAACAGATGTCAAGCTTCTTTCCGAACACACTCAGAACCAAGCTTAGTTCACCAGCAAAGGAGACTGTTCACCATTCCCGGCGTTCTGACTTTAATCGTTCAGAGAAGAGACACAAGACAACAAACATAAGGACACCCAAGAGCAAGTCCTATGCTCTAGATTATTCTAACTAGGTCAGTTCAGACTGGTTTGGGGTTGACATGGGTCAGTGTATGACGTAGGGCCACACACTGCATGGACCTCTATGGGCTCTTCTCTTCTCTCTTCTAGAGTATGCAATTTACAGGGTGACATAGATCTTGTCATGATGTGAGCTTTCTGTGGGTGAGCTCTCCCCTGGGTGAGCCGTGGTGTGCCCATGGAGATGAGATGGAGCCATCTCACGTAATGAGCCTTGTTCAATTATGAATGAGACGTCAAAGTGGATCATTGGTAGAAAACAGTAGCCACCCCTCCCTACGCAGCTGCCTTGAAACACAGAGATGAGGTCATACTGTAGCTTCTAACTGAGTCACCACATTTCTGTCAGTTACTAAGAAACACATGTCACCTCACTTGGAAACCACTAAATAAGCCATCCTAGCCTTGTAATCTATGTAACGACCCTGCAGGGCATAACAGGATGACTGTCGGGATGAGGTTGCACAATTCTCATAGAATGAAATCCCTTTATTGGGAAAAAGCTTCACAGATTAACTACCCACAGTTACATATCTTGATTGCATGTACTTTCTCTCTCCACACTGAAGAGAGAGCCTGTGATCTCATTGATTCTTTGGGTGTTGCCTACGATTCCCAAGTTATCTTTTAATTGAGATCTCAAGAACGCCCATTTTCTCCATTCTTTGTCAAAAGTAATTGAAGATATTGAAAGCTGATTTGCAACAAAGGAAGGTGACTGATGTGGTGTTATCTGCAACTGTACTCAGATCTCTGGTCTCCAAACTAAAATAACTTGGACAGTGACAGGCATGCTCGAGGGACTTCAGGGTCACTGTTGGAGGAAAGACAAAATAAAGAGGAACCCAAGCTCATGGACTAGAACCAAAATGGCTTATATTAACCCCAAGGATTGCAGTAAAAAATAAAATTGTAAAACTTAGGCTCTCATAAAGGAGAATAAGAAGATTTCTCAGCAGAGCTGTTGTGTGAGACCCTAAAGAACAGACCTTTGTTGTCATAGGCACTTTCCCTGGCTTTCCAAGGGCAAGCCCATGGTGACCACACAATGCTATGGCAATACCTGGAACTCAGATTAACCTGGGACACTCCACTTGGCTACCATTATTTGGCTATCTTTAGACAGTTTTTAAAATTCACCTCAAATTCTCTACTTGTGGCACATATGAACAATAATGATACCTCCTTTCCCACCTCAGACTAGCTCTGTGGAGACTATGAGGGAGTCTATCGATTAGACTGTAGTCTATTTGAGTAGAAAGCAGGAAATTCTTTCAAAACACAAAATGCAATGATTATTTGTAATATTTAGGAAACTAATCAACTTGAAGAGTTTGACAGAGAATTTTTTTTAGCCCTTAAGAGTGATAAATTTAAATAATAATGAAAATTTTTTCTTTAAAAATATTTAAAACAAACCCCTGAGCTTCCTATACTCTGGTTATTCTTCAAATTGCATGAATTTCTCACTGAAAACCTGAACCCTTCTTTGTCAAGGTCACTAATCCCATGAGCTGTAGATGCTATGGGATCAAGGGCACCTTGCAAGGTGAGTGCCAACCAAGTGCCCGCCACCCCACAGCTCCATCTGTGCTTGTTGGCATGGCCAGATACAATGAGCCTTAGAAAAGAGGCACACCGAGAGACGCACAGGATAACGGAGCCTCTTCACGTCCACACTGTACAGCTCCTAGCCTCTGCCTTTCGACTCCTGTGCACATCACTGTCTGACCATCATGTGCCAGGAGCTGACTGTGCCTTGGCAATGGAGGTCTGCTTCTTGAATGGCATGTTATCAAAATCTGCCCTTTATAGGCAAAAAGTGTGTGTGTGTGTGTGTAGGCGAGAAGTCAACTATACACCTCTGGGCCATCTACATTAGTTTTGAGATAGGATCTCTTGTTGGCCTGGAAGAAACTTAGTTTTTCTTCCTATTGGCGTGACAAAACTTTTAAACTTGAAACCTGAGGGAGAAGGTTTATTCTGGCCCACAGTTCAAGGACACAGTGACACATGGCAGGGAAATCAAGGCCACAGGAACTTGAAGCAAGTTGGTCTGAGTCCCATCAATAGTCTGAAACAGAGCAGGATGGATGCAGGGCTGTGACTCTGCTCCCTTCCTCTAGTTACAGTCCAGAACCTCAGCTAGGGAGTTGTGTCACCCATAATGGGTAGGTTCTCTCACCTCCGTTAAAATAATCAAGGGAGTCTCATAGGAGTCTAGACCTAGAGGCCCACCTCCCAGGCAATTCTAGAGCTTCTCAAGCTGTTGAGTTGACAGTAAATACTACATATTGGAACTAAGTGATGAGGCTAGGCTGAGCTTCTCCTCTTCTCCACCCCAGGATGATGGGTGCAGTTCTAATCGCTTGGACACTGGGGATTAAATTCAGGCTTGTGCAGTAAGCATTTTATTGACTGACTGGACTATTGGATGATCTCCTCAGCCCAGTAGTTAGATTCTCTATACACGTACATGATCCAACCCATTGGCTCTGCTCAACCCCAGTAATCCTTGATTGTCATGGGTTGAAAACACTTAACAGGCTTAAGGTTTAGAACAGAACAGATGCATTTTAGCTTTGCACTTTGGACTGTTCTTTCTCTCTCCCTCTCTCTCTCTCCCTCTTTCCTTTCTATCTATCTTTCTTTCTTCCTTTCTTTCTTTCCTTCTTTCTTCTCCATCTCCCTTCTCTTTTCTTTTCTTTTTTTTTCTTTTCTTTTCAAGAGAGTGTTTTAACTCTGGCTGTCTTGGCACTCACAGACAAGGCTGGCCTCGAACTCACAGAGATCTGCCTGCCTCTGCCTCTCCAGTGCTGAGATTAAAGGCATGTGCAACCACCATCTATAGCCAACTCTACCACACCCATACCTGTAGTAGGAACAGTGTGTACATTAACTTGACAAGCCTCTACTATTGCAACATGTTGCTTTCCCATCCCTGCCAGTTGTTGAGCATGGTTACACATGTTTATAATCCCAACACTTGTGAGGCTCAGGCAGGAGGACTGTTGGGAGTTTGAGGCCAGCCTGGACCACACAGTAAGACCTTCTTGAAGAGTGTGACTGGATGTACATGTGTCAAGGCTCAGCAGGTAATGTCACTTGCTGCCAAGCCTGATGACCTCAATTCAATCTCTAGGACCCACAAGCCAAGAGGGGAAAACTCACACCCACAAGTTGTCCTCTGATTGAGACACACACCCATGACACTCTCAGGTCCAGTAATCACAGTTATTACAGTTTGGAGGGACCTGACAGAAAGCTTTTTCACTGTGAGTGACAAGATCTGGTCTATCATGGAGCAAATTGTGCAAGATGTGTCTGAACTTAGAAGTGAAAGAAAAGGCTTGGCTGTTAATTTTCTGGAAAGATCTCATTTACTGAAACAGGGCAAAAAACAAACAAACTGAGCTGTCTGGATTTAGCTAGAAAAACAAAGCCAGAGTCGGGTGGAGGTCACCCAATGAGCTCTGCTAAGAAAAAACAAGGCCCACACTTGATGTCCCTCAGGTTGACTAGACATTAGCTTCTGAAAGACAAGAAGCTGTATCATGTAGAGGATTTATGGACGGTCATCAAGAGGTCTCACACATGCTAAGTATGATGATGACAGAAAACAGAGTCATTGCGGTCTGATGTCTCACCCAGCCTAAAATGTACCTTTAAGTCCACAGTGTGTACTTGAAATTAGAAGAAATCTGAAGACAGATCGTAGAATGACTTTATTCTGCTTGAACTCTGAGAGTTAAAAACAAAGATTTAAGGCTTCATGGATCAATGTCCAAAGACAATTTCCTGTGCAATACTGGTATAATGCATGTTGGACTTTGGTTCTGAGACAGGCTGTACTACCCTGAAGTTTTCTCACTGTTGGGGTGTGCAGAAAGAGACTGAGAGACTAAGTTAGTCTGCATATTAAAACAAACAAACAGCAACAGAGCAGAAAACAAAGCCCACTAAACCTTCTAGGGACTAAAAATAGCAGTGTGGGTTTTCAGATGTGGAACACAGGCTTAATAGATCTCTGACATGTTTCAATCTTCAAATATACAACATTCAGAGTTACTCAAATAAAAGGAAACCAACAAAGATATCTCTCATGGTTTTCTCCAAAATACAACCATATAAAAAGTTTTAAAGTTAACACAGCAAATGAAGGCAAGAGAAACACCCAGCACCCCACACACTGGGGTATTGGTGGCCTGCTATCACTGTGTCCTCCTCTCTCCAGTCTCTATTAAGAGATGCTGGGTTCAAACCCAGTACGTCAGTACACACTCAAGGGAGACCTCAAGTGACACACTTACACCTCAGCACCCGGAAAAGGACAAGCTTGTATTCATCTTTGTATGGAAAAGGGACAAACTTGTATTTGGAGGACAAGGCAAAAGACAAATATTTATATATTTGTGACTTGAAATGTTTGGAAGTTTATTTTCTCAAAACCTGCATCTAATCAGAGCTATCCCCACAAACAATTAAAACAAATGCTAAAGACAGCATGCTGCTTCTTGCACTCCCCAATGCTAGGCTAGAGCAGAGTTGGTCCTGGAAGCAAGACCACAAAAATTATTTACAGATGAGGAAGCGGGGCCTCTCACATCGCTATGTATCAGATCCCGACTTTGCCTCTTAAACCCATGTTCATATTGGCTGCTCACTGCCATCCTTCCTTCCCCTAATTCACAAGTATAGGTCAAATTCTCCAAGGTCATAGTTGAAAGGTCATATGGACAAAGGTCAGATTCTCCAGGGTCATAAGGACCCAGGCCATTGAAAGTCATTATTACATGATATCTCCTATGAAGGACTAGAATGCAGATTTTACAAAAGGAAGTGTTGGCTCTAGCCCTCTACCGTGTCACAGTTGGGATGCTGGTGCTTCAGGTTCCTCCTCTGTGCTACACAGGCAATGACACTTGCCACATTAGTTTTTGCTAGAGACTCAATATGACAGCACATGGCACATCTTTAGCAAGGACCCAGAGCTTGGGTCTGCTAGGACTATCAACAAACAGCAGCAGAGTACCAAGTCTTCCCATGAAACAGGACTCAGAAAATGTTTCTACCTGCTGCCCTGAGGACACAAAGAAAGCAGCTGCTGGACCTCTGCCCAGTCACATGGACTCTGCAGGTCTCTGAGGCCCTTAGCAGCCCAACGTCGGTGCCCAGATCACCACAGGAAAGCACGTCTGTAAACTCCTTGAGCTGCTTTCATAACTGCTTCTAATCTCTGTGGCTCCTAACAACATGCGTGTCACACTGTAATCACTCGAGACAAGAGCGCTCCAGGGAGCCTGTCTGGCTCTGGCAGTAGTAAAGATAAGTGGCTGGCGTCCTTTACTAAGTGCCAAAGTCACCTAACGGTGGGAGTGTAGGTTCTTGTCTTTCTGAAAGACAATTGGGCTGCAGACATTAGACACTCTTTCTTAAACACCCTCTCTCTTTCTGAGTGTATGTGTGGCAGCCAGGGGTTGGGGGTGAGGCACCTGTCACATGTGCCAAACATATATAAGGAGGATAGAGTTGGTTTTTTCCTTTCACCATATGGGTCCCTGCAATCTAACTGAGGTCACCTGGCTCAGCAGAAAATGCCTTTAACCACTGAGCCATCTCAGCGAGCCAATGTGGGTAGTCTTTGACTCCCAGTATCTATTTCTATAAGTTTACCCTAAGGTGATATCCTAAAGGACTGTCCAGAGATTTAGCTAAGACAACTATTCACTGATAGCAGGTTGTTCATAATACAGTTGCAAAGCAAACAACCTTAGATTCTTTAAGGAGATTATAATGGCAAGTTAAATTACGTAGTGTGCTCAATAAATCAGCACCTATTAATATTAATGTTGTAAAACATTTTATTTATATAGAAATTGTCTTAAATGCTGTACTTTTATTTTCATTTGCTTTTAAGTACTTATGTGTACACACTATATATTTTATATAATATGTAGTATATACACACATAAATGTATATAGTAAATATACATTGTATATATATTTACCTGTAGATGTAAATATATATAAAGTATGTAAAGTATGTATCTATAGTCTTAGGTTTGAGAAGATTCAATGACTTCTGATATGCTACTACAGCTTTGTCTTTTTAAATTCTATTTTCTTATCTATATTTTATTATTTTTGCAGTGAATATATATGAACTAAAGAAAAAAAGCAAAAAAAATATTTCCTTTAAGTCACTGTGTTCCCAAAGACATAAAAATAGTCCTTGAGGACTGGGGTGATTATGTTTTTTGTTTTGTTTTGAGGTGTGAGGATTGAATTGGTTCAGTCTCCTAGAACCCACACAGCAGAAGCTAGGCACTGTGGTACAAGTCTGGAATCGCTGCACTGGGGAGAGGAAGACAGGTACATTTGTGAGACTCACTGGCCAGCCAGCCTAGCTTACCAGTTTAGCAGTTTACCAGCTTACCAGCCTAGATTACTAGCTTACCAGCTTACCAGCTTACCAGCCAGCCTAGCTTACCAGCCTAGTTTACCAGCTTACTAGCTTACCAACCAGCCTAGTTTATCAGTTTACCAGCTTACCAGCCAGCCTCGCTTACTAGCCAGCCTAGCTTACCAGCTTACCAGCCTAGCTTACTGGTGAGTTGCAGGCTAATGAGAATCAAGGGAGCAGAGAGCAAGGTTGAAAACACTTGAGCAATGACAATTTGTACTGCATTCTAGCTCTCACACTCATGATACGTATGTACACTATTAGTACACACGCACCTGCACACACGTGAAAATTCACATACATGCACACATATTCAGTCTTTGAACCACATAGACTAAAACAATGGTTCTAAAAATGCCTTTCAACTTCCACATGGTCTGTCTCATGTGGAAGGGAAATGAATAAGCTGACAGTTTTTTGATCTACTGTGGGAAATAACTAGGAGCAGAACCATTAGCACTGCTTGATTATTCTCTGGGTCGTACAGCTACTGACTAAATGAATGTGTAATCACGAAGCCAGCATGGTGCCCGACATGGTGCAGACAGAGTGCAGGGACGTGACGATGAGTGTTGGGCTCTACATAAGGAGTTATAACTGAGAATGTGAACACTGCCCTTCCCTGCCCTTCCCTACCCCTCCCAACCCTCCCTGCCCTTCCCTGCCCCTCCCTGCCCCTCCCCGCCCCTCCTAAAAGATGATGGCTGACAAAGTGATGGCTGGTGGACTTGTCAATTCTGAAAGCAAATGGCTGGAAAGACCCTGATGAGACTCTGGCTTGGCAAAACAAAGTTAGACCAAATCAATGGACAGGCAACCCAAGGCCCTGATCAGGACTGTACAATAGGAGGGGTGTCCATCAAATAGTGTAGTTGACAATGATCTGGGTAAGGTAATTATCACGGTAGCAGTAAGCTACACTTATCCACAGGTCCAGGAAATTCCTCTTGTCTCGTTTTCTGCCTCCATTTAAGACAAATCATATACCGAGGAGTTACAGTTCAGAGTCCTGCTGATCTACAGAGAGTGGTCCATGGGTGGCAGACATGGATGATTGATGCTCTCCTAATTAGTTCACCCTCACAGATAACTTACAATGACACATAGGATAAGGCTTTGTGATCTTGTGGCTTTACAAGGAAGTGAACCTGTCTTAGAATTTGTCCCTTCCATGCTGAGAAGGGACACCATGCCCATGAAAACCCTTATAAAGAAAGACATTTCATTGGGGCTGGCTTACAGTTTCAGAGATTTAGTCTATTATCATCATGGTGAGAAGCATGGCAGTGTGCAGTCAGATGTGGTATTGAGGAGTTCTACATCTTCATCCCTAGGCAGGAGGAGACTGTGAGCCACACTTAGCATAAGTTGAGCATCTGAGACCTCAAAGCCCTCCCCCAGTGACATACTTCCTCCAACAAGGCCATACTTACTCTAACAAGGGCACACCTCCTAATGGTGTCACTCCCTCTGGGCCAAGCATTCAAACTCATGAGGGGGGGGCATTCCTATTGACACCACCATAGAACCCATTTTTTCTTGAAGTTTCTTATATAATAATTCACGAAGTACACATAAATGTAAATGCCTCTGATATATTTCCCTATCAATTACCAACTTTGCACTTTAACGTCAAGACAGTAAGTAGAAAGGCCAGCACACTGAGGACATGTCTGTAGGGTAGGAGCTTCTATTTTTAAAATTAGTAATTCAGATTTCAAACACAAGTTGGAACAAACCGAAAATCATTAAGAAAGGCTAATTAGGAGGGTGGATGGGACTTTGTGATGGTTGTCACTTCCTTGGAGTATTCTGTAAGGAAATCCTGGGCTATCACTATGGGTAATCAATATACATAAAAGATTGACGCCATCCTGGGTATTAAATGCGATCATGCACTTGTGACAGGAACTACTTACTAGAAAAAAAGAGGTGCATCTTGGGGGGGGGGTATAAATTATTCCACCGACAATTACAGTCTACTGTTCCTTAGCCTTGGCTCAGCAGATAATTAGGGAACGACTTAGCTTTGTAGATCTAGGTTCCACCCGTGTGAGTGTTCACGGAAGAGCTGCTCTGTGGAACAGTCATGCCCCAAAGCTGACTGAATGAAAAGAACTGATGTCAGGCAGCCAACAGGAAAGGGGATAACAGTAGACCAAAAGAAAGTTGAGGCACGCTGGGCAGTGGTGGCGCACACCTTTAATCCCAGCACTTGGGAGGCAGAGGCAGGAGGATTTGAGTTCAAGGCCAGCCTGGTCTACAGAGTGAGTTCCAGGACAGCCAGGGCTACACAGAGAAACCCTGTCTTGAAAAACAAAACAAAAAGAAAGAAAGAAAGAAAGAAAGAAAGAGAGAGAGAGAGAGAGAGAAAGAAAGAAAGAAAGAAAGAAAGAAAGAAAGAAAGGGAGAGGAAGAAAGAAAGGAAAAGAGAAAGAAAGAGAGAGAGAGAGACAGAGAGAGACAGAGAGAGAGAGAGTAAGTAAGTTGAGGCATAAGGCAGCTCTCACATCATTGAAACCTAACTTGGGGGACCAGATGCCCTGAAGACTGCAAAAAGAGCCTCGAGGACTCCTGCCTCTGCAGGATCCCTAAAGCATCCATGAGGCAAGAAATGTCACACATTCATAAAGTCAAAGGCTATAATGGCTCTCCACCATCTTTAATGTCTTTTCTGGGTTTTAGTTTGTTTCGTGTGTGTGTGTGTGTGTGTGTGTGTGTGTGTGTGTGTGTGTGTGTG
>JANHMN010000018.1:9439468-9452615 GCA_030674055.1 Rhabdomys pumilio | reverse complement strand
GTGTGTGTGTGTGTGTGTGTGTGTGTGTGTGTGTGTGTGTGTGTGTGAATGATCATAAGCATAGTCATGTATAAGGAGGTATATATGTATACACAGATGCATGTACAGGTATGTGTGCCTGCCTGTGAAAGCCAGGGGACAACCTTAGGTACTGTTTCTCAGGGGCTGCCTAACACATCTCTCACTGGTCTTGAGCAGTCAAGGAGGAGTGAGCCCCAGGGATCCACCTGCCGCTCTGTCTCCAGTACTAGTATTATAAGTGTGCACATCACACCAGCTTTTTGTGTGTATTCTGGGGATTAATTTCCAGTCCTGATAAGCATTTTTACCTGTTCAACCATCTCCTCAGCTGTCTTTGTTTTTAATTCTACCCTCCATGCTCTTTAATATTATTCTAAACTATTTTCTTACTTTTCCAACCAAGTGCTGGCACAGCCAACAAGAAACTTCCCCTAGCTTCCTGTTGGAGTCCTGGTACACACAAAGACTGGGTTCAATCCCCAGGCGTGCAGTAGATAAATAAATAAATAGTCCTTGTCCACAGCCAAGGCAAACCTAAGAGGCTATGAAAGATAATGTGGTTTACTGATGTGATTCTAGAACAGAGGAAAACAACATTGGAAAGATCTAAGGAATTCTGAACAAGCTGTGGCTGTCTATATTATGTTAATCATTTTAATATATTTTAATTTAATATATTATTAAAATTATTTATATTATGTGAATCCGGAGTAGTGTGAATGAAGGTTGGTAGGTGCATGGAGAAGGTCTCTGAGCTACCTGTTCAATTTTCCTATAAATGCAAAAACAATTCTAAAAATAGAGGCCACTGATGTAAAAACTTAAAAGGTGGCAAAATAAAATAATAAAACAAACCAGCAAACTGGCTCTCCTGCTGATTTTACTTGCCTCAGTAAACAGTGAAAGTAAATGTTTTAGCCCTATTGTGAGATTCAGTGCCAGCTTGATACTGTAAGCACAGGACACCACAGAGACTATCCCAAGAGATAATAATCTCATGTATATGAGCTGCTGTGCTGATACGTACACCAGGGGTCACTAAGTAAGCACATCTACATCTTCCAAGTCCCTATTCTATCCCAGCTTCCCTTGTAGTTAATGAAGTCCATCCGGGCAGTTCTAGCCAGAGCGTGAGCATACGTGTTGTGTGCTACTTGTGGCTGAGGAAGGAAGTAAACTCAGCTGGGCTGCACCTTTCACTCCTCCCTGGTAAACTGAACTTCGAATTGTGTGTTCCTTCTCCTCTAGGTGGAGACTGTATGACCCCAACGAGACTTCAGAGTGAGAAATTTCACCATGTCAAGCCATCAACACTTTGGCGCTAAAGTGACCAAGCTTGATTACTCTAACCTGACAAAAGACTGTGTTTAACAAGCACAGTCCCAAACGTGCATCACAGAACACTGGGACTTACCACAGGCGATGGTCCAATAGACTAGAGAGTCTGGAGTCTGATAGAGGATTCGGTACGGTGCGACTCGGGCACTGGAGTCCAATACCACATCGAGGGTACCCACGAGGAGGCCTGAAGATGGATGGAGAAGAGGGAAACAGGTCAGGATTTTCAGGGCATAGTCCCAAATCATCAGACAGCGTGAGCATGGCCCTCGAGCTGGATCTCCTGACAGCCACACCTCTCACCTTGACACCTTGGCATCTAAGCACTCATCTTATAGGATGTTGCCTCTATATTACTTGTTTCAGCGATCTCCAAGAAAAGCTGAAGCTGAAAAAAGGAAGGCTTCCCAAGTCCATAAGCTAAAGTCCTAGCACAGACCCTGGCATTTCGTGCTTTCAGTGGGTCCCTGTTAATAACAGGAAAAGCCATCAGTCTTACATGCTGGTCTCTCTGCTCTAGCCATCTTTATGTCTGGTATATGCCAGGTCCCCCTTCAGGGAGTAACTGGACAAAGCCATAGGAACCAAACATGAGTATCTGATTTGGTTTACCCGGGTGCTCCACCTATATTTTAATCTGCCCAACTTTTATTTTGTCCTAAAAAATTTAGTTCAACTCAGCTTTAACTACTAGCTTTCTACTGTGTGCAAGACAAATCCTGAGGATACAGAGTCTGCAGGGAACCGGCAACGGAGGAGAGAGAGTGACGAGGACATGAAGGCTGCTTCTGGTGAGCAAGTGTGAGGCTGAGTCACACATCTGGGGCATCTGTGACATCCTCACTATAGCAGAAGTCACAGGAGCTGGCTCAGAACTAACACATCAGTAAGGCTGAGGAACTCTAAAGGACGGTGGGGCTCTTGTGCCTTTCCTCCTTGTAGCTCCCTGTGAGGCAAGCAGTTTTCTCTGTGATGTGCTCTTCTGATCAGCAATGGGGTATATAAACCTTTTGTTTTATAAGGTAAATTATAGTGACTCAAATTGACTCAAACAATTCTCATTTAAATGTCTCTAATTAGCTCAAAGATACAAAGGACCCAACATATAGTAAGGCATAGATTCAGAAGGAGCTGTTGAGACTTGGAACAGTTAAGTAACCTTAGGATGTGATACTTTTTATGTGATTTTAATTTTTCTGTTTGTGTGGAAAGGAGTATTGAGATGGGGCTCCAGGTGCAGCCCCAGCCGGCCTCAAACTCAAACTGAGAGTGGCTTTACTCTGGAGGCGACTCTCTTGCCTCTGCCTCTCACGTTGTGCAGTTTTGGGTGTACAAAAGGCAACGTTTTCAAACTGGTTTCTCAGTTACGGAAGGAGAGCGATATCAAATCACTAGCTAGTTTCTGAGGACTTGGAGCAGGAAGCGAGGCTGGCTGTCTACTTTTATGCAAGAGTGTAGGTTTGCTAGGAATGACATTGGGTCACATAACGGCGGTCAGGGCTGCAAGGAGGGGACTGAGGTCCAGCTATGGCTCGCTGCATCAGCAAGCCTCTTGAAAGCACCCTCCTGAAAACGGGCAAGCCTGTGGCAGGCCACAGTAAGCCTTGAAGCTATATTGAGGCAGAGCTTGTATGTTCTCCAGAAAACACCACCACTGGGCTCTCCTGATGCCACTTTCCAACTGTGTCTTGAGTTTTGTTTCTGACCATGCCAAGCAGTATCTTGGCACACACAATACCTCACAGACCACCTCCACTTGGTTTTGCTAGCTTTGAGTGCTAGAAGGCTCAGTGCCGGGTCTGAATGGGTTCTAGCCGCTTCGGTGGAGCTGGGCAGACCATTTAGCTCTGTATTGGTCTGATTTCCTCATCTGTAACGTGACCACTGCAGCACACGTCTCCCTGAACTAGAACCTTTATTCAAGAAGCCTATGTAAGGAGGAAACGCCTGTGCCCATTCTCGGTCACTGTCCAAGGGCAAAGCATCCATTTTCACTCCATGCAGACCACACTGACTGTCAGCTGACCTGAACATATCAGGGGAAAAAAACCCAACTTTTACTAAAGCAAAAATTATTTTTCTCTGAACTAGATAGATAAAATATGTTAAAACTCTTTAATTAAAAAAAAAATTGCATATACTGTGGAATTTGGGCTAGGTTTATACACAACGCCACCCACAAATGCATTTTTGTCTGCTTTACAGTGACTCAAATTTTCTAAAGATCTCTGGTTGTTTTTATCACCCACAGTGTAGCAAGGTGTATCAACTAGAGAGGCAGAAAGCAAGGCTCACTGAGAAAAGTGGTTTTCCTCCTGTGCTAGCCGAAAATCATGTACACAGTTAGCCAGGAATAACTTGATAATAACGGCACGTTGACTACATCAATTTCTTCTTTACTCCAATAAAGGCAATAATGTCCCATCTCTCGCAACTCTTACATATCTGTTATCAGACGTGGACTTCAGTTTGAGGTTAGAGAGCTGGAGGCAAGGATCAGTCACTGTCTAATGAGCATTGTTATATAGAGACACAGGAGAGCATGGGAGAGCAGTGCACACTGGCTGGCAGCCCTGGGCCGGAAGCTCTTCACTTCCTACCTCCAAGATCCTGCCTCCAGGACTCAGCTTCTCCATCCTTGTTGTGTCACTAATTAAAGCCCCTGTCTAATATCAGAAGGTTAATTACAGTGCCAGGTAGAGTTACAGAAAATGGAACTGCTCAACGCAGAAAGCCCAACTAGGGCAGACTGGAACTGCTTAACACAGAAGCCCAGCTAGGGCAGACTAGAACTGCCTGCTCACCTTTTCCTAGTCTGCCTTCACCCCAGCACCACCAACTTCCACTAGATAAAAACTAATAAATACTTAACCTAAAAATACACAAATACTTATCGAAAGGTCTGTGCCGAAATATTTTATATAAGCAGTATAATAGTGGAATATCCCATTAAGTTAGAAATTTAAGAGAGTTTTTTTTTGCATGAAAACTTAAAGCAATAGATATTCAAACAGAGAACACTGCAAACTGAGCCATGCTGTTGGCCACTCAGATAAGAAATATACAGTTTCTGTAATAACCACAATCTCAGGCCTTTTCATACCTTGGTGAGTGATCAGATTTATTTTTAAATATTTATTTCATTTTTATTTCGTGTATGTGTCTGTGTATGCATGAGAGTGCAAGTGTCTACAGGCCAGAAGAAAGTGTCAGATCTCCTGGAGCTGGAGTTACAGGAGATTGTGAGTCACCTGACGTGGGTGCTGGGAATTGAACTCAGGTCCTCTGCAAAGTGGTGTGTGATCCTAACCATCTCTCCAGCTCCACACTGACCACAATTTCATCCCATTTGTATTCTGTCTGTTATCAACTCTCATGTTACCTCTTTCTAACTTGACTGTCTGTCTGTCTGTCTGTCTGTCTGTCTGTCTGTCTGTCTCCTTTTTCCCTCCCTCCCTTCCTCCTTCCCTCCCTCCCTCCTTCCTTCCCTCCCTCCTTCCTTCCCTCCCTCCCTCAGATCTGCCCCCACAGTGCTGACTGCATTTATTTGAAAATCTCCGCACACCATGCCTTGCACATCTCTGGCCCTTCTCACAGGGAGTCTCCTGACTGTCAGGTCTAATGGATTCTGCAGGGCCCACAGGTTCAGCACTTTGGTTGGAAGCCAGGAAGTTCTCAGCATGTATTTGATAGAGAAATAAGCTAGGTTTTTTTCTAAAAGTCTAAGTTATTCTAATGCTGTCTAAGGTTGATTGATACAAGTCAAGACTCCTGTATCCACCCTCTGTTCATTAGAATATTGGAAGATGGGTAATCTGGTCTAGGGAAAAAAGCAAGAGACAGGGAATGGGGGCAAGAGAGATGGAGAAAAAGGAGAGGGGGAGAGAGAGTAGGAGAAGGGGAAGGAGAAGGAGAAGGAGAAGAAGGAGAAGGAGAAACAGCACCATCACAAGCAACAATCAGGATTTTCTTAGAAGTCTTTTTACTCAGAGCTGAAGTAGCTGTCATAACACTGCACCATCTTTATCTCCCACACAAAGCGCTGTTTGAACAGCTGCTCTAGTCAGCTATTTCTGGTGTTAAACAATCTTTGATCGCCCGAGATAACGAAACCAAATTATGGCCCTCAAAATAACCATTGTCTGCATCTTCTGCTTCAGCTCAGGAGAATCTTACCAAGTGGCAGGAGACTCAGAAGCGAGGGAAGTGGGGGAGCGAGGTGACTGGAGGGTCTGTGGTCATGGTCACCCTCCACATCTGGTGCACTGTTGGAGCTGATGCGTGGTGGCTGGTCTATGGTGCTGCGGGAGGTGCCTCCATGGGGGAGAGGCAGGAATGTGTCAGGAGGGTGTGCATGTCATAGGAAGGTGCTAGTGACACCCATTGATCTATTTGTGGACGATCAGAGTCAACTTCACACAAAGCTTGCACAGTTCCCCCACCTCTCTCTTCCTGTGACAGTGGGAAGAGTGGGCTCAGCCTTGGCTCACACCCTGGCCATGTATTTCCTTCATGTCTCTGTGTTACTACTTCCGAGGACAGAAAGAACAATAGCACCTACCCTAGAGAGAGGCTGAAGGTGCGACAAAGTATGGTTTACTAGGATATCAAATGCCATAGAAGAGTAGTAAGAACTCGGAAATTACATGGGCCATTCCTGGGGTGGGTTTGTGTCTTCAAGGGAAGACAATGGAGTGCACACAGCAAGGTGCTTCTGTGGTCCTACACTCCGAGCTCTTTCTCCAGATCCTTATATAACTTTCATTGGGACATGTGTGTGTACATGTGTTAACACTGATGTATGTTGTAATGTATATGTATGATATATACATGTATGTATATATGTATGATATATATATGTATGTATATATGTATATACATGTATATGTATGATATATATATGTATATATATATGTATATACATGCATACATATATATATGTGTATATACACACACACACACACACATATATATATATGTTTGTGTGTGTATATATATATATATATATATATATATATATATATATATATAAAGAGATACCCTGGGGGCTGGGAATGTAGCTCAGTTAAAGTGTACCTGACATACAGGGGCCCTGGATTCACTCCCCCATAACTGTATAAACAATGACAGCACACATCTGTAGTCCCAGTGGTGGTGCATATCTGTAATCCCAGGATGGTAGTACACATCCCAGGCCTTGGGAGGCAGGGGCAAGAGGGTGAAAGTTCAAGGTCATTCCAAGTTATGTAGTGATTTCAGGCCAAAATACCAACAGCAAAGAAGGTAGAGACTGCCCATCTTCCTTGTACAATAATTTTTAAATCTTTTAATAAGTTTGATTAGCTTACTTTAATCATGCAATATTTCTGTACGTAACTGCCACAGCATTCATTTTCCCAGGGAAGGGCATTTGAGTTTATCACCCCCCTTTGTTTACAACAACAGCCATCAATTACACACTGGATAATCAGTCTTAAGGCTCCTGAGCACATTTCTTTGGAGTGGATTTGCTGGATGCCGGATCCTTCCCTCCCTCTCTCCCTCCCTTTCTCTCCCTCCCTACCTCCCTCCCTCCCTCCCTCCCTCTCAACTCCCCTCTCAACACCCTGAATAAACTCTATTCTACACTATACCTCAGAGGGGAAAGGGATGCCTCAGCATGGGCCCGAAGAAGCACCCCTACTCTCACACCTTACCCCAATCCACCAAACATATCTCTCCTATCTTTTTATAAAACAAAGCAACAGGTACTACTTCTTTTCAGTAGTCTTCCTAGGTCAACATCCAGTGTGACCCACCCCCAAGAGTCCTGGGTCACTCACTGCTCCCTTTTCTAAGCTCTGGCACCGCCTTCCACTTTATACTCCTACAGGAATTAGCGCATCATTTGCCAATTGAAAAATCCTAAGTATTTTTTTCCTCCTGTGAGTTCTTTGAGGGAAAACACTCAGCTTGAAAGTCCCAAATCATCTTCAGAACATGGTGCTGGCTGTTAGCGTGGTTTCCAAAACAAAACAACCTTCAAGTTTTCAGATGGACATTAGCAGAAGCCAAAGGTCACTTACAGACTTACTCATCTTCACAGCAGTTTTCAGCAGAACAAATTTTAACAAGTCTCACTCAGGAGGCTAATGCAAGAGGATCCTCACTTCGGGGTAAGGTGGGGCCACATAGCGAGATACTGTCTCAAAAGTAATAGTAACGTAACCACGCACCACTAAACTAAGGAAAAGAAGGCTCTAGAGCAGTGGTTCCCAGCCTTCCTATGCTGCGACCCTTTAATACAGTTCCTCGTGCTGTGGTGACTCCAACCACGAAATTATTTCATTGCTACTTCATGCCTATAATTTTGCTACTGTTACAAATTGTAATGTAAATATCTGATACGCGACTCCCGTGAAAGGGTCATTTAACATCCTCCCCAACACAGGAGTGACCGTGACACACAGGTTGAGAGCCACTGCCATAGCACAATCCTTTTCTTGAGAGTCTGCTTATCAGACCCACATGTTTTTAGAAGTCCCCTTCAGTTCTATAACTCAGCTTGCAGTTGGAGAAAATATACTGTTCTTGCAGTTGGAGAAAATATACTGTTCTTGAAACGTAAATGAAAATAAAAGCCTCCATCACTTCTCAGGACAAGAACACATGAATGGAGGAGAAAGGAGGTTTTTTTTTCCCCTCCTCTGGGCGTTGATCCCTTGGGGCATGGTTTTCAGTGTTGAGAGAACCTGATCTGGTGTATCCGGTGATCCCCCAGAGACCCTTACCTCATCTTACAAAGAAGGAAACAGGCTTAAAGAGGAAAGAGCCAGGGCGGGTGGGGCACCCTTGAGTGGTTTTTGGGAGAACACAGCAAGTGAGCAGCCAGTAGGAGAGAGAGCAGCTGAAGCTTTTCTACTTCCAACTAAATGAGAAAGCACAGGCTAAACAAACAGAGCAGGAGGCTGCTGTCTGAGAGCCCTTTATCTGCAGAGCCTCTGGGAGACAGTCAATTAGTGTGTGCTGCTCCAGGCTCCCTGGAACCTTGAGGATCAAGTCTTCGAAGAGATGCTCCAGTCTGCCCAGAAGGACATCCTTTTATGAGTCTCACATGCCGTGTTCAATTGCAGAAAGGGAGAGAATCTGGAAGGACTTTTTGCCTTCCCTTTGGGGGCAGTGGCTTAAAGGAATCACTGAAAAACAGCTCAGTGCAAAGCCTTGCCTTACATCCCACTCAGGACCAGTGAGACCAGCCCAGCCCCTCATCTTGAATGCAGCTGAGGATAGCTGTAAAACCAGCCCAACATGAAACCACAAGCTTACTTAAATATTATGAGATTTCCCCCTCTTTTATTGTAACTCAACTGTGCTGTTCACGAACTTCAGAGATGACAATGTTGTCACGCTGCCAAATGGTTGGACGTGCCTGACTGCTATGTCCCTGGCAGGGCCCAACATACAAACAAAAGGGTGGGTTCCGCAGCTAGAGGGATGGCTCAGTCAGTACAGAACTTGATGCAAGCATAAGATCCAGACCTCAGATCTGAAGCACCCGTGTAAAAAGTCAGCAAGTGTCTGTAATGCCAGCGTTGGGGAAGCAGACGCAGAAAGATCCTGACGGCTTGTGGGCCAGCCAGTCCAGCCCAACTGGCTACTTCAGATTCAGTAAGAGACCTTGTCTCAAAAAACAAGGGCCATGGAGGAATACACCAGACACCAACTCCTGGCAACACACATACACACAAACACACACTGCAGAGGAGGGAAGGGTGGTGGCAGGAATGTGGATCTCTGTTAGAAACATTTTCCAAGATGGCACCATGAGGACTTTAAAACGCTATGCAGATATCTCTGTCCAGATGGTTCCCCAGCTGGTGACCTCATCATCCCACAAATGAGACACAAAGGTCTTCTACCCTTCAATCGGAATCAATTCTGCTCCAGCACAGACCAATGGGATGACAGGACTGAAGTCAGATAAAAGGCACCATGCCACAGGTACCAGCTGGTTTGGGGAGACTACAGCTAAGGGCTTCCATTTGCCCAGCAGGATGGTGTGCTGACTCTAATCTTGTTTACAGGTAGGTTTGAAAACCGGAAACGGATCCTGGGGACAGACAAGGTCAGCTTGTAAGTAGTGGGAGAGGAGCTTCTGGAGCTGAGGGTCAAGCTCCATTTTAGAGGTGGAACTCTTCCTGGATGCCCGTGGGGCTGGCTGATGCTCCCCACACTCCGACTCCCACGGGTTGACATTTATAAAAGCCATTATATCAGACTTTCCCCTAACTCCATAGAGCTTCCGTCTCAGAAAACCTGACAGCATCTCTCAGCTACAGAACACAACCTCCATGAGGAAATATTGTCCCTGTTGTTATCATCGTCAACAGAATTTCTGAGAAAGGGTTTCTCTGTGTAGCCCTGGCTGTCCTATAACTCGCTCTGTAGACCAGGCTGGCCTCAAACTCAGAAATCCACCTGCCTCTGCCTCGCAAGTGCTCAGACTAAAGGTGTGCACCACTAACCATGTCCAACATGACGAAATGTTATGGAGCAGTGTGGTGCTGAGTTGAAATTTAGCTTCTGTGTAACTTACGGTGTCTAAACAGTAGTTCTCAACCTGCACGTATGACTGGGGGTCAATGACCCTTTCACAGGGGCCGCCTAAGACCACCAGAAAACACAGATATTTACATTATGATTCATGAGAGTAGCAAACTTACCTATATGAAGTAGCAATATTTTGTTAGTTAGGGGGTTACCACAATGTGAGGAACTGTATTCAAGGTCATAGCATTAGGAAGGTTGAGAACCACTGGAAATAAATTACAATATATCTATATAACAATATTGAGACATTAAAAATCGCACCTCCAACAACGGTTTTAATGACATGGTAAATGCACCTTTGTTATGGAGGGGGGAAGCAAAGCAAAATCTAAAACTAGTATTTATTTTATATGACCTAATTCGTCAAAAAATATCTCACTTGTGTTAAAAAGCATAAAGAACATATCAGATAAAGATTATAAAAACAGATTTAAATATTAACATTAGAGGATGGAGTAAGAGTTTTAAAGTTTTCTTGAATCTGGGTTCTTGAGGTTTGGTCTGTTGTTATGTACTGTAATGTTAAATTCTATATCCCAAGGTCTAGTCACCTCAAGTCTAGCTGTGAATTCTCACATATGTCAGCTTTTGTTATGCAAACCTTGCTCCTTAATTTAAAACTGTTGGTCAGATAGAGATGCCCAGCCTATAGCTAGGCAGAAAGCAGCTAGGTGGGGCTTTGGTTCCTTGGCTTGGAGTCTGAGGCAGAGACCACAGGAGAAAAAAGGAACTCTGGAAAGAAGAAAGGGGAAGATACCTTTTGCCAGGAGACAAGACAGGAGATGGACATTACTGCAGGCCTGGGAGGTATAGCTAGCCACGTGACTGGACGGGGCTAGGTGGTTGGGTTAACTTAGCTAAGATGTAAAATACCAAGAGATCTCTGTGTGGTTACTAGGAACTAGCTGGTTAAGGAATAATTACTGCTGTAATACCCAGGATTAATTAATATCTACAGAATATTAATAACCATTAATTTACACTGGATTTTTAAAGGTTTTTCAAGGGTCAGAGAACCCAAATTCTGTCCTAGCACACACACACTGGGAAGCTTACAGCTCCCTGTGACTCAAACTCTAAGGGATTCAATTCCTTCTGCTTTCTGCAGAGAATGTGTGCATACAAGGACACACACACATGCACACACAAACATTAAATAAATAAATCTCAAGTGTTCACTTAGTACTTTTATAATGAGAAAGTGAATAATTAAAACATTTTTTTCTAGGGGGGCGGGCAGACATCTTGGGATCCGAAAGTGGCCAGGCCGGCCTTGTGGGGGCTGCTGACTCCAGGTGAGCTGGGTCTGTTCTCAGAGCAATGGGTCACAGAGACTGAACTGCCACCATGATTGGAGGCTTATTCATCTATAATCACAAGGGGGGCGGTTGCTTATCTCCCGGGTCTACAGAGATGACATCGGGAGGAATGCTGTGGATGCCTTTCGAGTCAATGTCATTCATGCACAACAGCAGGTGCGCAGCCCTGTCACAAACATCGCTCGCACCAGCTTCTTCCATGTTAAGCGGTCCAACATCTGGCTGGCCGCCGTCACCGAGCAGAATGTCAATGCTGCCATGGTCTTCGAATTCCTCTACAAGATGTGTGATGTAATGGCTGCTTACTTTGGCAAGATCAGTGAGGAGAACATCAAGAACAATTTTGTGCTCATATACGAGCTGCTGGATAAGATTCTGGACTTCGGCTACCCACAGAACTCAGAGACAGGTGCACTGAAAACCTTCATCACCCAACAGGGCATCAAGAGTCAGCATCAGACAAAAGAAGAACAGTCTCAGATCACCAGCCAGGTGACCGGGCAGATTGGCTGGCAGCGGGAAGGCATCGCCGGAATGAACTCTTCCTAGATGTTCTGGAGAGTGTGAACCTGCTTATGTCCCCACAGGGGCAGGTGCTGAGTGCCCATGTGTCAGGCCGGGTGGTGATAAGGAGTTACCTGAGTGGCATGCCTGAGTGCAAGTTTGGAATGAATGATAAGATTGTCATAGAAAAGCAGGGCAAAGGCACAGCGGATGAAACAAGCAAGAGTGGTAAGCAGTCGATCGCCATTGATGACTGCACTTTCCACCAGTGTGTGCGACTCAGCAAGTTTGACTCTGAGGGGAGCATCAGCTTCATCCCACCTGATGGAGAGTTTGAACTCGGGAGATAACGTACTACCACGGACATCATCCTTCCTTTCCGGGTGATCCCATTGGTGCGAGAAGTGGGACGCACCAAACTGGAGGTCAAGGTGGCCATCAAGTCCAACTTCAAGCCCTCACTTCTGGCCCAGAAGACTGAGGTGAGGATCCCAACCCCACTGAACACAAGCGGGGTGCAGGTGATCTGCATGAAGGGGAAGGCCAAGTACAAGGCCAGCGAGAACGCCATTGTGTGGAAGATCAAGCGCATGGCAGGCGTGAAGGAGTCACAGATCAGTGCAGAGATTGAGCTCCTGCCCACCAATGATAAGAAGAAATGGGCTCGGCCTCCCATTTCCATGAACTCTGAGGTGCCATTGGCTCCTTCTGGCCTCAAGGTGCAGTTACTTGAAGGTATTCGAATTGAAGCAGAACTACAGCGACCATGATGTCATCAAATGGGTGCGATACATTGGCCGCAGTGGCATTTATGAAACCCATTGCTAGCTTCCTAGTTGGAGCTGGCTCACCTCCCCACCCACCCTTTCCACAGGTCCAAGTACCCCAGTGTCGTTTCTCCCTCCTGCTCTGCTGCCTTCCCTTTCCAATAGCCCCCTAGTATAGGTCTGAACCAGCCACATCACAGTGGGACTGGTCAGGTAATCCCTGGCTTCCTTGGAGGGTGGTTTTTGAGGCTTCCGTCTGTCTGTTTTGGCTTAGTGCCAGACCCTGAGTTTTGTGACCAAAGCCAGGTGGTCCCCTCTTCTCTCTACCCTTGTGGCCACACCTCTGCAGTGGGAAGGTTGACTACCCCTCACCTCAGAGCTCCCCCCAAAGGCCAGTAAGGATCCCCAGTCTCTAGTCCCTGCTCTGCTTTGGGATAGTATAAGCTTCGTTTTGTACACATGTGACTTTGTCCAGTTATAAACCCAATAAACTGTAGAGTGGAAAAAAAATTTTTTTTTCTAGCAGGCAGTGGTGACGCACGCCTTTAATCCCAGCACTTGGGAGGCAGAGGCAGAGGCAGAGGCAGAGGCAGAGGCAGAGGCAGAGGC
>JANHMN010000018.1:9374270-9439458 GCA_030674055.1 Rhabdomys pumilio | reverse complement strand
GGCAGAGGCAGAGGCAGAGGCAGAGGCAGAGGCAGAGGCAGAGGCAGGTGGATTTGTGCAGTTCAAGGCCAGCCTGGTTTACAGAGTGAGTTCCAGGACAGCCAGGGCTACACAGAGAAACCCTCTCTCAAAAAAACATTTTTTTTCTAACCAGATAGGTTACACTGTCACTTAGGGAGATCACACATCAAGTACACACAGGGCTGCTTCATTTACGATGCCCGTGGCTGCCTGAAGTAACCATCGATCAGTATCTTACCACCAGGAGGCCAGGGAGTTACCTCAGATGGTAGTGTGTTTGCCTAGCATTCTGGGTGCTCTGAATTCAATGCCAGCATTGCAAAAACTGGGCACCTGATAGTGTACATGCCACATGCCTGTAATCCTAGCATTAGGGAAACGGGGAGAGGGGAGGTGGTGGGGGAGTTGCTTTGCAGCAGTGGGTTCAAGGCTATTCTCCACTGCTTACTTTGAGTCTACCCTGGGCTATACATAACACGAAAACACCGAGTAATGGAGCAGCATCCCCAAAGCAAAAAGTTGCTGACCTCGAGGTCGAGGGTAGACTATGTTCACCTCCCCCCGTCCCCTCCCCACTATGTGCTCCCCTCCCCCGATGTGTGCAGTTCAGAGCACAACCTCATCTGCACAGCTCTGTGTTGATTCCCAGCTGTGGGAGCTGCGTGTTTCCTGCCTTGCTCATCTAAGCCTTAAAAGCTATGAAGATTAAGTGAATCGGTGAATTGCAACATTTCCACTGCCGCGTATTCGTTAAATGTGCAGTCTTTGGGCTGCTACACGTAAGCAAAGAAAAAGTTCTCTGTGCTTACATCAGCTCAGGAAACTTCTAGGAGGATGGACACCAAACTGTGACAGACGGCTGCCTTCATTGTTACGGGAGAAACAAGTCTTCCAGTTGTGTGTGTGTGTGTGTGTGTGTGTACTTGTGTGTGTGTGTGTGAATGTGATTGCCCATGCATTCAAATGTGGAGTCTTCCTCCATCACTGTCCACCTCTTTTCTTCAGGCAGAGTTCTATATTGTGTTTGGAGCCCGTGATTCCTGCTCGCTGGGATGGGAAGCACAGGGATCCTCCTGTCTCTGCCTTCCAGCGCTGAGGTTACAATCATGTATTTATTTCCCCAGCTTCTTATGTGTTGTGGGGGATCTGAACCCAGGTCCTGACTCTACCAACTGAGTAATCTCACCCCCAAACCACACTTTGTTGACAATTGTAGTGATGTTTTAAATTCATCTGTGTGTGTGAGTGTTTGGTGTGCGAGTGTAAGGTAAGTGTGCATGCGCATATGTGTACTCATGTTTGTGGAAGCCAGAGGACAGCTTCAGGTGTCATCCTCAAGGATATGTACACTTCCTTTGAGACAGGGTTTCTGCATGGCCTGGGCTTCACCAATTCAACAAGGCTGGCTGGCCAGTGAGTCCCGGAGATCCTGTCTCAGCCTCCCCAGCGCTGGGTACAGGCACACACTGTCACACCTGGCACTTTTAAGTTAGTGCTGAGGATTAACTCGGTCTTCATGGTTTATTTGAGGTAAGCACTTTTCTAATTAAGCTATCTCTCCTGCTGTGTTCTAAGGATCAATTGCTACACTGCCAAAATTGTCATAACCATTTTTATGGCTATGAAATGTGTACATTATAACAGGATAGTACAGAAATAGACTACCAAAACAGTATAATGAAGAACCCACTGTAGTTTATCAACAATGTCACTGAAATTGGCTCCTACTACTTTTTATATGAGTTCCCTAAGGACTGGCAAGCCCTAGAACAATGTCTGTGAATGGACCTGGGGAGGCAATGTCATATTATGTATAGAATAGGCTGCCTTGGACCAGGCCACAATTAGAAAAGACTGGTTGGTAGCCTTGAGGAAAGAGAGAAGGCACTGATCACGATACTCTCTCAGGGATGTGAGCTGAGACACCACAAGAAAAAAGTCACATGGGTACAGGAAGAAGACATGGAAAGGATGGCATGAAAACAGGATACAGCGAGCCAAGAAACAGATGCAGATGTTCAAGACAGAAAACGGACACTGAAGAAGCCAGCCATTTAGGGGATCGTATGGCATCCTGGAGAACCAAAGAGCTAGAGTAGAAAACCACTTCCACCCATCTGTCTCCCACGGTCGCCGTGGTGTTCTAGATCTGGCTCCCAGTCCAGGTATCCTAGCAACCAAACCCAAGTAATTGGATTCAAAATAACTTGAATGAGTCCCTGTTTAGTGTTACTGAGAACCCAAATAAACCCCAAGTAGCCCCTGTAGTTCCACGGACCTTTTTTCGAGTGCATGCCCCTTTTTACACTACAGTGAGCCAAGTTCCTCAAGGCGTCCAACATTAACCACAACTTAACAATACACTTTCCAGCTTCGCAGCCAAATATTCTAAAAGAGATGAAAAGTGTAAATGAAACCAGCCATGCTATTTACAAGGGAGACAGAGTAGCAGTCTGCCTTGATGATGGGGAAGTCATGTTTGACCTTGGTACACTGCACTGTGTTCTCTCCTAGGAAGAATTCTGGCTCTGGGTGTCTCAAGTGAAGGGATGCTTCACTGAGAAATGGATAGGTGAGAGTTATCTCCACCAAAGGCCTACATTGAGTTTCAACACAGAAAGTGGGAGCTGGAAGAAGACCACGACACCAACAAATGGGGCAGACAGCAAGAAGGTTCAGAGCTGGGGTCTGTAAGCAGCACCACCCTTCTCTTCTCAGAGGTGTCTAGGGTAACAACGTCAGTATCTTGAAGTGATCTGTACATGCAGTTGGGTTCCTTATGGAACACACTGGACCCAAGTGAGTGTTCCTAAGAAGTTGTCCAGGCGTACATAGAAACACCGTGTAAGTTACTCAGAAATACGTCCACGGTTTCCAGAACTCGAGTCATTGGTGTGTGAAAGCAGTGTGCTGGGGTGGAGAAGTATTTCTTTTCGTTTTGTTTTGGTTTTTTTTTTGTTGTTTTTGTTTTTCGAGACAGGGTTTCTCTATATAGCCTTGGCTGTCCTGGAACTCACTCGGTAGACCAGGCTGGCCTCGAACTCAGAAATCCACCTGCCTCTGCCTCCCAAGTGCTGGGATTAAAGGCGTGTGCCACCACCGCCCAGCAACGACAGTGTTTCTCAACCGATGTCCTCACTGAATAGACAGCAGAGTTTCTGTTCTTCCTCGGGTGCTTACGGCCCCCTGAATACAGGTTAGGATGCTGCTGAGGGTCAGCAAAGGTGCCCTGATGCAGACAGTGCAGGCAGAAGCACCAGCAACTTTCTGTCATTTGTATTGACAGAGAGGAGGGAAAAGAAAAACCTCAGGTTCCTTTTCTGTCTTGCTTTGCTTTTTAGAGAGATCCTCCTGTGCAGCCCAAGCTCACCTTGGACTCTCCAGGCTCCAGGCTCTATCTTCTCAGTACCAGGATCACACCTTCCTATGCTATGACCCTTTAACACAGTTCCTCATGTTGTGGTGACAGCCCCCCCCCCCCAACAATAAAGTCATTTCATGGATACTTCATAACTAATTTTGCTACTCTTATGAATCGTAATGTAAATATTTGTGTTTTCCCATGGTCTTAGGTAATCCCTGTGAGGGTTGTGAATGCTAGTCTGGCAGGTTAAAGTATGTAGTGGTCACGATAATCGTTCACCTCATCTGAGCATGGCCAAGGGCAACGTTAGGCACTGTACCTCAGCACTTGCTCATTTCCAAACTAGCCCTCAGCTTGGCGAGGGACAAAGCGTCTGGCATCTAGAGGGGAGATTGGAAAGTCAGGTTCTTCCCAGCTCATGGTGTCCTGAAGATGTGACCGGGAAAGGGGTGTGTTCTGTCCTTTTGGGGATTTCCCTGGCTGCAGCAAAATATGGCTCCGTGCTTCATTCTCTAAGTGTGTTGGCCACAGCTGCCCAGTGCTGCTCTGAGAAACACTGACTCCTCAACCTCTGTGGCAGCTTCAGCCTCTGTGGCAGGGAACTTCGGGTGTGCTGAAATCCTTTCCCTTCCTAGGTACGTTATAAAGCAAAGCAGGTGTCAAAACTCTGTTGTGGCCTCAACAATGCACATGAAAGCCATTTAGTCATTACTGCTTTAGATGTTATTTCTATACCTTTAACTTCAGTGCATATATGACAAATCCTATGGAATTGGTAGTATATTATTTCCCAATATATGTATACATGTTTTGCTTGTATATGTTTACAAACCATATGGCTTTCATTAGCATGGGCATAGAAATGACATCTTCCTGATCTTTTTCTTTCCGTTGCAAGTTCCTGGAATGCTTGCCTAAGGGCAGACAGTTCCCTGTTTGTAAAAGTGTTCAGCTATCTGGTTGTCTTTGCTCACTCCTTTGAATGAGCACTGAGGAGACTGGGTCAGAGTCCCATATGTGGTGTACACCAGGGTCTCCATCCTCCTTGGCAACTTTCAGGGTAGGTCGTAATTTAAGTGCCAATGACCAGGATTGAACACTTTCTCAATGAGCAAGCCAAACAATTAGAAAATTACCCCCCCCCCAAAAAAAATTGAAATAATTTCCAAGAAGATCACTAGGGAAATTCCAAAAATAACTAACCTATTTATCTTAAATTTGGGAGAGTACCCAGCAACCCAAAGATGTTTAGATAGTTGTACCGGTCTACTTCTTTGTGGAGACTCATATACAGTGTGACTATGAAGAACCCCACGGAAGGCAAAGCAACAGAGGAGGGAGGTGTAAACCTCATGGTTCTGTTCACAAGCTGTGGAGCTTTCAAAAGTCACTTAGCCTGACACAGCTTCTGCTGCTAAATCGGGGACATTCATCTTCCCTACCGATCTCCCAAGGTTGTGGGACGATCAGATGACATTCTACACAGACTGGTTTCATAAACCATAGCTCAGTGGTTCTCAGTCTTCCTAATGCTGTCGTCCTAATTTAATACAGTTCACCAGACCACCCAACTATACAACTGTCTTCTATGTAAATTTCTTTGCTACTTCATAACTGCGATTTTGTTACTGTTACAAAGTGATGGACCGATCAGCGCTTTCCAATGGTCTTACCTTACATGGCTCCTGTGAAAGAGTCATGTGACTCTGAAGGAAGCCAGACCCACAGGTTGAGATCTGATGCTGTAGATGCTCTTGCTTGGGTCGCGAAATTAGGATGGATATTAAAAGAAAAAATAGCATTTAAGTTTAAAGAGAGAAGACCTAGTTACTTTTCTGTTGCTGTGATAAACACCATGACCAAAAGCAACTTATTTCACTTACAGGTTAGACTACTATCCAGGGAAGCCAAGGCAGGAACCTGGAGGCAGTAACTGAAGCAGAGATCACGAAAGAGCTGCTTGCTGGCCCGATTCCAGTCCCCCAACTCCCATCCCTCATCTCCCTACCACCATTCAGCTGCCTATCATATAAATCCCCGCCCACTTACACAGGGATGGCACCACCGACAGTGGGGTAGGGCCTCCTACCTTAGCGAGCAATCAGTTAAATGCTCCGTGAACATGTCCACAGGCTAATCTGATGAAGGCAATTCCTCAGTTGAGGTTGTGTCTTTCCAGGTGTGTGAAGTTGACAATTGAAGCTAACTATGATAGGGACTGGGTGTGTGATGAGGACAGTGTCTTGTAAGACTGTGTTCTGAGTGTTAGAAGGTGGCCATCGTGGTTAAGACCACTGGAAAGGGATGGAGGAAGAGGAGTTCCTGCCCAGGAGGCATGGGATTCTGTTGCCATCATGCAGTGCATGTGTGGAGAGGACACATTGCTGGGTATGGAGAACTCTACCTCTGTTGTCTCCGATGATATTACAAAGAGGGAAGATGGAAGAAACAGGCACACTGCAGCTACTATGACAGTTATTTACTATTTACTGAGTCAATACCGAACTGACTGACCTTGTCTATCTCGCCATGTGACCAGCTCAGCCCTATTATGATATAGTAAGAAGCCTTCACCAAAAGGGAGAGTTGTATTCTTCCACCTCCCAGGCTCCAGAACCATGGCCAAATAAACCTCTGAGTTAGTTTCACATTACTACCTGGAAATGCATGGGAAGGTAACTCATAAGTGAAAAAGTTTATCATGGTTCGCCAAGAGTACATTCCAAAGCTGGGCAGACCCACTGCTTTGGATCTCTGTTGGGGTGCCAGGTAGCAGTGGTAGGAGACACATGAGAGAGAAAATGGCTCATTTCATTATCAGGAAAGTAGTCCCAGAATCCCTTGCAAAAACACATCCCACTGACTGAAGACTCAGCTTTGCCTCTTAGAGATTCCACCATCTGCCAAGAGTCTACCCTGGGACCAAACCTTCACTAAGTGAGCTTTCAGGAATACTAATCCAAACACCGAACCTTAACTCTTTATAAATTATCTGTTGTTTAGCAAAAGAAAATACACTAAGCTACCTGGGTGTTTTGGTCAAACCGTCTCAAACCCTGGTTAGCTACCCCGGCTGTAAGGAATGCTATGGCTGTAGCTATAATAGACGTTCTCTCTTGTTCTGCCTCTTTCTAATTCTGAAGTGTGGCGACAGGCTCAGTTTTGTGAGGGATTCTCTGAGGAGTGCTTACATTTTTAATGGTCTTAAAAGATCATCTTGCTCGATAGTGTCTAGAACTATGGCAGCTGCCCAACATGCCATTTCTCCAGGCTCACTGGGTTCAGATCCTCAGCCACACATAAAAACTAGGCATGGTTTTAGGTAGGAAAACCAAAGTATGGATGCTTCGGTCCTTTTTAGAAGGGAGAACAAAATATTCATGAGAGGAAATACGGAGACAAAGTGTGGAGCAGAGACTGAAGGAAAGGCCATCCAGAGACTGCCCCACCTCGGGATCCATCCCATATATAGTCACCAAACCCAGACATTATTGTGGATGCTAAAAAGTGCATGCTGACAGGAGCCTGATATAGCTGTCTCCTGAGGGCTCTGCTAGAAGCCTGGCAAATACATAGGTGGATGCTCGCGGCCAACCATTGGACTAAGCACGGGGTCCCCAATGGAGGAGTTAGAGAAAGGACTGAAGGAGCTGAAGGGGTTTGCAACCCATAGGAAGAACAATTATATCAACCAATCAGACCCCCCATATCTCCCAGGAACTAAACCACCAACCAAAGAGTACACACAGAGGGATCCATGGCTCCAGTCACATATGTAGCAGAGGATGGCCTTGTCAGACATCAGTGGGAGGAGAGGCCCTTGGTCCTGTGAAGGCTTTATGCCCCAGTGTAGGAGAATGCCAGGGTGGGGAGGGGGGAGTGGATGGATGAGTGAGAGAACACCTTCATAAAAGCAGGGGGAGGGGGTGGGATAAGGGAATCCCAGGAGTGGGGGTGGGGGTGGGGCTAGGAAAGGGATAACATTTGAAATGTAAAGAAAGAAAATATCTAATAAAACAGTAAAAAAAAATGAAAAAAAAAAAAAAGCTAGGCTTGACTGCAGTTGTCTGTGACCCCAGGTCACTGGGTCATCAGTGTAGCTCCAAGTTCACTGAGAGATGCTATCTCAACGGAATACCTCAGAGAGCAACAGAGCAGAGCAATGGGGCCCTCCTTTTGTCTCTATGTGCAGGTATGTGAACATGCACGCCTGCACATACACAAGCATAGTCACCACACACAGTCCATACAAATGTATAAAAAGAGACATAAGGTGCAGAACAATAGAAGACACTGACGTCAACCTCTGAGTGTCACACGGGCACACTCAGTAAGCACAGCCACATAAGCACACACACGTGCATGCTACGCACACCAACAACACAAACACCCTAAAATGAACAAATTAATGGGAACTCGAGACTAATCTGTGTGTCAGACCTAATATGTAAAACTGGCTCCTAAGTAGCTGGCTATAACTGGTTTGCAAGGATATGAGCACCTCCATTCACTGCCCCAGGAGGCTTTTCCCATGGACCTGATTTTCTAGTCCCTGAGAGCTCAGACTCTTTGGCTCCTGAGTTGATCTTTCCCTGGCATCCACTGCAGCCTATAGCTGGAGGCAGGGTAGGGGCAGGTGGTATCCCTGTGCCCACTCCTCAACTCTCAAATCCTTGCCTGGCAGTCGAAGCTACCCATGACGGGAGAGCCTGTAGACAATCCATGATGACACCATCTCAATTTTAAACAAGTAACAATCTCTCCACAGGGCACATATTTCTGATGCCAGTATCCAACATCTGCAGTCTTGTTGAATGGAGCCTCTCTAGCATAGACGATGCATATAATTTTGGATCCTCAGTGAATATCATGTGACAAGCATGCAACATCTGTCTGTCTGTGGGTGAATGAATACATGAATGGCTGAGTGATGAATTGGTCAAAATGCAAAATTAGCGTCTATTAAAGTGATTCATGGTGGCAGGTTCTATCTGAGGACTTGGCCTGTTTATCTCCAGTATCACTCTTTAATTGCACTGAAGCAAGATTACTTTTTCCAATGAAAACCTTTCTCCATAGAAAATCTTTAAAAAAAAAGAAAGAAAGAAAGAAAGAAAGAAAGAAAGAAATAAAGGGAGAAAGAAGTAAGGCCTCTTGTCTAAGCTAGGATGTGGTACACCCACAGTTCCAGCACCTGAGGACCAAGATAAAGAATCAAGGACAGCCTGGGACACAAGGCTAGACCTTGTCACAACAAAAAATAAGTAAATAAATTAAATTAAATTCAAAACCATGTAAAAGCGGGGATGTGGGTTCAGTATTTGTCTCAATAACAAGGCTCTTGTCCAGTTCACAAAAGCCTCTGGGTCTTAGTCCTCGCAAAAAAAAAGATAAAAGCAATAACAGAACAGGAAGCAAATAAAAATATAGTTTCTGGACAGGCAAGATGGTTCAGTGGCTACTGCTCATGAAAAGATGGTTCAGTGGCTACTGCGTTCGGGTTCTCAGTTCCCAACGCCAACATCAAGTGGCTCAAAACCGTGTGTTAATGCCAACTCCAGGAAACACTGATGCCTCTGCCTCTTTGGGTACCTGCACTCCTGTGAACATACCCATATAATCTACATAACTAATAATGAAACATTGTTTTTTTAAGTTTGGTTTCCATGCACAGTTATTTCAAAGCTTTTTTTTTTTTTTCCTTTTTAATTGCAAGGCACTTGGATGTGTGACTCAAGGAGTGATTCTGGTATCTGGCTTATTGCCAAGGCAAAAGCTAAAGCCAGAAGTTCCCACTATCCTGAAGCTAACAGAAATGTCTTACTGTAAACACTGTCCTAGTGAAGACGGTGTGCACAGTAAGGGCACTGACTGCAGGCCTCACACGAATTCCTTAGACTGTGCTCAGCATCACCAGGAATGCTGGCCACAGTCCAACAGAATGAAGAAACACGTTCTCTCTTGTCCAAGCAAGGAGTTCCCCAGTTGTATAGAAAATTATTTAAATTATATCAAGGCGTGTGTGTGTGTGTGTGTGTGTGTGTGTGTGTGTGTGTGTGCTAACAAAGCTTTCACTTAATTCCTAACAGATATTTGAGAAAATATAGAAATACACGTCCTGTTTTGAAAATTCCATGGACTGTGAAACATTTCTAGTGGTTCTGGAGTATATGGGAGACCTTTCTGGAAAGAATTCAGTTCCTTTTCTATCCTTAATCTTTCCTATTTTGGGATTTTACCTACTGTGTAAACTTCATCGTCACGGTTTCATAACTGCCATTAATTGGTTAATCTGTCTCACAGCTGACATTTAAAATTTCACCTAAATAACAGAATAAAGGCAACTCACTGGCCTTCAGAATGCAAAGTTCTCTCAGAAACAATGTGGGAAAGAGGTGGCTAGCAGATGTGGGGGAGAGACAATCTCCTCACCAGGCTTTTGGTTTTCAAAATAGAATAAAAACTAATGATGCAAAAGTACAGCCTCCCTCTGCAGATTCTCCGTGGCTCTCCTGCCACTCGGGCTGAGCAAGCACCATGTGTGTGCTTGAAGGAATACCATGACCAGTTTACCTGACACGGCGCTGCGTGTGCTGTGGTCTCCATGGGCCCAGAAGAATCAGGAAATGGTAGGGATGCTTGACCACATGGATTCCAGCTACTAAGCAGAAAAAAAAGCTTAACCCACAGGCTAGTATTCCATCTCTACAACAAAACACTTGGAAAATCAGATTATGAGCCGACACCCAGGAAGTCAGCTTCAAAGAAGGGAGGGTTCATTCCGGGTCACAGCTGTCGATGGTTCAATCTCTTTGCTCAGCCTGGTTGCCTTTGAACTTGAGCTGACACAACCAGTCTTGGAAGACTGTGGTAGATGAAAACTACTCCCTTCACAGAGAGGCAGGGAAGGAGAAGAAGGGGGGGGGGGCAGGGGGGAGGGTGGAAGGCACAGGTTGGGGGGAGGAGAGGGAGAGATAGAGACTGAGAGATAGAGAAAGCCAGTCAGAGAGGTAGGGGTGGGGTGGGGAAGAGAGAGCCCACATGCAGAAAGTACCAGATCCCAGTGCACCCTTTCACGGGCACACCTCCAATGACCTAACTTCATCCACTAGGCTCTACTTCTTTTCTAAAGATCATTATTAACGCATCAATCATGCATGCATGGGATGCTCGTTGGTCATATTTATCCCTTTCCTGGTTCACGTCTCTTTCCTTTACCCACTGATCCTCTTCCCAAATACCTCCTTCTATTTTTACGCCTGTTGGTTTGTTGCTCTTTGTATTTTACTCTGTTTTGTTTGTTGGTCTCTAAAGCTGAAGAGCTGTTTTCACAGGAGCATGCTAGGTCTCACGTCTTTAAACCCAGTAGCGTAGGCTGGCAAGGAAGCCTTTAGCACATAGCCATTAGCAACCCTCATTTTTTCCTCCCTAGAATTTCACAGAGCTCTAGTCTACTCTCTCAATTTTGTGAGAATCTAGTCAATTCTCATAGAATTGCTAAGCCCTGGAACCATCCTGAGCAGCTTTGTCTCACTGGCCTACACTGAGGCCTGAGGCCTGAGGCCTCTACTCTATACAACCTGGTATGTGTAGAGAGAGACTCTTGAGAAAAAGCCGTCCACCTTCAAGAAAGACAAATGGGGTATCATTTAAAACTTCCAAAGGCACCCTGACAAACAGTGAGTCTCATAGCACAAAACGAGGCACAGGGTTATCTGAACACCATAGAAAACAGATACTGCCCTGCCCTATCCAGGATCAGTGAAGACAGACATTCCTATGAAAAACTGAGGTCTACTTAGGACATGCTTAGAGCCTCTGTTCTAAGCAACCAGATTAACAGTGCTGGCTTGTCATTGATGAACTCAATTTGAATGATGCCTGCCTTTTACACTGGGATCTAGTACGTGTACGTGTGTGCTCTCTCTCCTTCCCCCCATCTCTGATTAGACACATGGTTACTGTGGTCATGGAGCACTTTGCACTAGTTTTGAGGCACTGTAAATTCAAAGTGAAGAGAGGAGAGCAGATGAAGCCTCTGGGCAGATTATCTAGGCTTACAGAAACAGCCACCTTTGGCACTCCCTGGCTGAGACACCGCAGGCTCTGTCCCATCCCATACCACACAGGAATAACAGTCATGGCAAGCTGCTGTCTCTCTTGCTGAATGAACACTTGGTCTAAAATCCGGTGCAACCGAATAGTGACAAGAATAAACACACCCCAAAGCACAAAATCCCTCTGGAGTCCTTCAGAGCACTCTGAGGATCAGAGGATCTTCACAAAAATTCCTCCTTTCACCCTCTATGTGGAGCAAACAGCTGGAGCTGGTGGATCCTGGTCTCAGAGCCAGATCTCCCCAGATCCTCTAATCCTTATGGTTTCCCACCTGATTCAAGGGGACACCTCAGGGGGATCCAAGAGATCTGCTTCAGCTTTCACTTCTAAGGGACCAGGGACACAGTGACTGAGAGCTGGGACTGCACTTCCTACTCCCTGCTCTTCCTGCCTCACAGTAAGGAGCAGGTTCCAAGCACTTTACATTTGTGTTAACAGCTCCAATGTATAGGCCTTCTTGCATTGCCATTTGACAAATAGGAGCAGGAAGCTGGGACACTGAACTTTCTCCTCCAGCCCTTAGCCGGTCCACTCCTCTGAGCACCATATGCATTCATAATGCTACCTGGACAGTCTTCAGGTGGCAGTGAAATCTACCTCTGGAGCCTCTTGGGTGTCTGCACTGCCTGGTGGCACAATTCAGCAAGGATCCCTTTCTGTAAGCCCAGGGCTGGACTTGCTCAGGCTGCAACTCCAAAGACATAATCACCAGACTGCTGTCCCTTGAGGCAACACCAGCAGAAACTATAATTTCAGCAGAACCCTGATAAGCATATGAATAATGTATATGATGTAATGGGCTTTGAGTTATTAGAAGGAAGTGGGGTTAGGATGGATAGATTAGACCTTAATATTTGCAGCTTACTTCCAGGACACAAGTCTTCACGGGCAGTCGCCTGTCCTTGTCAGAGACCCGTCACAGGCTTTCTCTGGAGAGAAAGCTGAACACTAGCAGCTATCTTTGTACTGTGGCAGACATGCTTGTATTGGAAGATATGTCATCCCTGAACAGTAAGACATTAAGGTATCTGGGCCTACTGTGAGACTTTGGAGAAATCAGGACACCTTTCCCAATTAGGACACTTCCTATTCACTTCTGCTCCTCCCGTCCTAAATAAAGCCTGTTCTGTTCTCATTAAGTCCTTACTTAATTAGCTAAAATAAAATCAGGACTTAGTGCAGTACCATCAGTTACGCTATACCAGTCAAAACCTGGTATATACCAGCTCTGTAAATTACGATCGTATGTATCATGGTGGCACTGTACCATTGCTAGTGTCAATGACAGCTACCTCTGTTGGACACAGACTCCCTACTTACCCTGGTCCTGATCAGTCCTCATTATCTCCTCGCATGGCAGTTTTTACTTAGTACCTCATATTCTTAGCAACTAAAAGCACTGCTCTAATAGAAGCATACTTCTGTAGTCAGAAGCTAAACATTTCCCTAGGGTGGAATAATCAAAGCTCATGTGGTCATTCAAAACAGCTGACAGAGTCTTGCTGTGCAGTAAAAAAAAATTTTCCTAAGCATTTAACATTTTATCAAACTGATGTTTACAATGCACCCCCTCTCCTCTCCTAATCTGCCCCCCTTGTTCTCCTATAAACAATGATCTGATTTTTAAATGCCAGGAGTTAATAACACCCAGGTACTAATCCTTCCTTTGCTTATCAGCTGTCAAGACCAAACCTGCCCAAGAAAAACAAGTCTTTCTAGAAAAATCTCTAGGGGAGATATTTTCTGGGGGAGGACTGAACCAAGTTGATGCCTCGTCATTTCAGAAACTACCTTATGAAACGAATCTGGGGCAATGTTAGCCTCTTACTGCCTGTGTTTACACATTCATTTTCCTAAAGCCACGTCATCCTGCCTGTACCTATGCAGGCGAGACAAAGTCTCCAGATAACAGTTGGTGGCTTTCTCTCCATTTCCAGCCTTGACAAGGCACTCAGAACCCCAAGGAACACAGTATGCCGACCAGGCGCATGGGACTGTCTGTACCTCCTGTATAGTTCTATGCTCGACTTAAAGACCATGCTTTATACTCTCTACAAAGACAGACCCAATAGTCACTCTGTTTTGTGGAGATTAAGAGCAAAGGCCAGGACTTTGACCATCACAGTCAATGCTTTCCTGTCTCCTTTTCCGTCCCTTCTGAATCTAGTGAAAATCTGCCACTGATGGGCAAGGCCGCTCCGTTTGCACACTGACCACACTGGCTTTTCAATGTCACAGAGCTTAGTGGGATTTGGAAGAGGGACTATGAAAGGATGTAGAAATTGAAGACGCTCTGAAAGACAGACACTTGGGTTCTGACACCATTTCTAACAAGACTGGGGCTTTTGCTCCAGGATTCTTTCAAAGATGAGTGTCCTCTATAAGACTGTTTTCCTAAGCTTTGGCTCCCCTGAGGGTGTGTGTGTGTGTGTGTGTTGGGGGTGGGTGCTGTATGAGGGTGCTATATGTTTATGCATGTGTCTGCGTGCTCCCAGAGGCCAGAGGAAAATACTCTCTTCCACTCTGTGTAAGCAGTGCAGGACCTCTAAAACAAAGATCTAGTTCATAAGAGTAAGGAATGAGAGAAGATGCTTCCCCAAGGACTTTATAATAGTCAGTGCTCAAAATACTGTACTGAAAGTTAATCATAAGCTTAAGAACAGGAAAGACCTGCAAGTGGCCTTCACAAGCATACAAGCATACGTGCTCAAGTGTACTACAGCTAAAACATGGGATCGTAGACAGCCCATGTGACAAACTAAAAGACTAACAGATGTGCAAGGTGTGATTTTTGTTGGTCACCAAAGGTTTATTTTTTTTTAACTTACTTTAACTTGTGTGTGTGTGTGTGTGTGTGTGTGTGTGTGTGTGAATGTGTACATGTGCGCGTGCCCTCTAGGAGGTCAGAAGAGAATGTTGGATCCCTTGAAGGTGAAGTTACAGATTGTGAGCCACCTTATGTGGAAACTAGGCGCTAAGCTTGTGGCTCTGGCTCTGAAGTACAGCAGGAGTTCTTAACTGCTGAGCCATCTCTCCAGAACCTTCAACCCAAGTTTTTATTGGCACTAAGAAATGGGAATAGATCACAGCCATTATAAATATGTCCATGAAGCATGCAAGCCGAGGTCCTGAAATGTGAAGATGTCACGACAGGTCACGTGGACAAACACCTGCTCTGCAACTGAGATGATGACGAGACTGTAGAGCTCTGCACAGAATGGTCTGTAGGTTTATTATGTCATAAAAACAAAACAGCATGACACCCTATGGAGATGCCGCAGGTTCTTCTGTCAAGTGGGTTGAGGAGAGAAAATGGGTTTAGCTAGGGAGTAGGGAGGGGAAGGAAGCCCATCTGAAGGTAAAGGTCAGAGGGCAAGTGACATGTCTTCCTAAGACGACAGGCTACAATGCAGCCCTACTTGAGACGTTGGAGGTAGTCTGGCTACAAGCACAGACTCACAAGGGTGATCTGCTGTTCTTTCCCCAGAGGACTGACCTCCAAAAACTTTAAGTAGGGAATGTGAGCCTTAAGCACGAGCTGCCTGCCCTGTAGAGCCACACAAGTCACAGAGATGTAACTCAGATAGTTACTAGCAGTGACAACTGTACTGGGTAAGGTACAACCTCTCTTAACCAGTCTCCTAATTTGCATATTCAAGGCTCCATTTCTGAGGCCTGAACTGACTTAGCCCCCTCGATGGTTTTCCCAGCTCCCAAATACCACTCCTTTCTTTTTCTCCCAATTTAGCCTCTTCCCTCCTAATGTCAGTCAGAGCTAAGCACACAAACTCACCAGATGCTTGCTGCTAACATGTACTTCTCCTGAGTACTTAGCTTCCTTACTGGTCACAGAAGGAATATCAAACCTATTGGGTTGTTACAAAATGAAATTAGTGGGTCTATAGAAAGATCTCAGCAGAAGGCCTGAACCACAGGACTTATGGAAATGTTATGTCCCCCTCCCTTAAGCTTCTGTAACTGTAGTTAAAAAATGGTAATACAATCATGTACTAATGAAAACAGACAGCTACAGTAACAGTGTGTCAAAATTTAGCTTTAGACGACTTAGATATGAAGATTTATTACAAAGATGTTTCTAGAAATAATGTGTTTTACATTTTTCATTGTACAATGACATATAAGTAAATGTGTTAAAATGTGGAGTGTCCGACTGAAGTGAACTCACGATTTTTCCCTTATATGAATAATATAAATAATAAAGATATTTTATATTTATGTATAATAGAGATAATACTGAAATAATAAAAATGTAATATATAAAATGTATAATATAGAGATATATCATGAATACTATATAAAAACAAAAATAATTCATCTAAATATTATATAACTAATATAATAATAAATAATTAATATAAAATGTTTTTTATTAAAGATTACCTTCGCTACTAGATGAGTAGAGGTTGGTTCAAGATTTCTTTCCAATTATTGAAACTCACATCCAGTCTTTTATTAGGAAGTGGTAAGGTCAAGGTAATGCTTCCTACAATTCTAGAGCTCTGAGGGCTGAGGCAGGAGGATCAAGAGTCCAGATGAGATGGTTCAGTGGGTAAAGGCAACAGTCAAAAAGTTCACTCCCCAGGTTTTACAAGGTAAAGAGAGCAGATTTCCTCAAGTTGTCCTCTGATTGTCAAATGTGAACAGTGGCATGTGTGCACATGAGCACACAAACGCACAAACACACACATTTACATGCACGCGCACACACGCGCACACACACACACACACACACACACACATACACACACTACATATACCAAATGCAATAAGAATATTACACAAGAGTTCAGAACAAGCCTGGGCTTAAGTTTTAATGTCACTAATGAGCACAGAATGTGAGAGGGGTGGAGGAAAACCAGATAAACAGAGTTCACCTTTCCTGTCTGAAGTGTAAACAGGAATCAACCCTTGAGCTACATTTGACCTTCAGTCGCGCCACCTGCCCAGCGAGTCTCAGAATACTGAGACTGAGAAAGTAAAGCGCGTTCTGGTTTACATTTCCCAGGCTGGCATCATTCCAAGGACTATTCACTTGACTGTGCTCCCAAATCAAAATCAGAGAGTCGATTTCACCCAAATGGAAGTTTCTTAGCACAGGCTGCAGGGAGATTTAAGAGAGCCGGTGGCTCTGAGAATTAACTTCAAACAAACGGGGTCACACAGGACACAGACAAACATAAAACAACTCAAGACTGCCTTCAAAGCTATGCGGTCACCGAGCCCACTGGGAAAGAGGACACAGAGAAGAGCGAAGAAAGGGGCAAAGGAAGTCATGGTCCCAGCAAAGGATTAATCTAACAATGGCTTTGAAGTTGGGCGGCCTCTACAATTTTACTACATTGAAGTAACTCAGCTTGCTGTAAGGCAATGTTAGCACTTCCTCTACAGTAAGAAGCACATACACACACAGACTGTCACTTACACACTGGGCTAGCCTTTACCTCATAAGGATCACACTACAGGCAGAGGATGTACCATCATAATGAGGCATGCCATGCATGAAGAACCATGACAGAGGGGACAGGGCTCATGTCCACATGCAATGACACTGGAAAACCCTGCCCAGCTGGGAAACATCTTTCTCTCATTTGAGTCAGCCTGAGATTCTCTCTCCCTTGTGCTCTATTTAACACGGTAAAGGTTCTTGTTCCTGTGGTCTGTGCCTCTGACTCAACTGATCAATCAAGGGAGCCGAGTAGCCACTGGTAGATCTGGTGAACGGCTTCCGTAGCTCAGAAACCCAGCGGTCTGAAGCCGTGTAAGATGATCTAAGGGAAAACTGAAATCCCATTTAATGCTGGCTAGAGGTTGAGGCAATGGTGGGCCATTGTAGGCAGTGACTGGGCTGTCTGTCTTCTGTGTGCCGCAGAACACATGCCTGACAGGAAGAGGAAAGCAGATTAACAACTCCCAGAGTCCCCTGTTTCAGCTACAATGAGAGTCAGGGGGAAGAGACTGGCGGATTTGAGGTCCTCAGTCTCACACCCAGTCCTCCTCCTGATCATCAGTGTCCCAGGGGATTGGGGATCGGTCAAGTGAAAAGGAGGGAAGGAGGAAAAGTGTTGGAGAGCAGGAGAGAGCCACTGAAGACTGCTTACTGACAGAGCTGTTGAAATGTGCACAAAAGAGGGGTGGGGGAGAGAAGGGGGCAGGGTAAGAAAGAAGTAAAAGGAGAGGAAGTGGACCGAGGTAAATAGAAACAATGATGTCTCTGGGTCTAAGTCATCATCTCTCTCTTCTCTGCAAAGCCTGGATATATCTGACATAACTGAAGCTGCCTTAATGTCGCACAGAGACATTTACTTTAACAGGATGCTTTAAAAGAACCCTCCCCATCTATCTCTCCCCCTCCATCCTCATCTGTCTCTCCCCTTCCACTCCATCTGCCTCTCCCCCTCCATCCTCATTTGTCCCCTTCCACCCCATCTGTCTCTCCCCCTCCAGCCTCATCTGTCTCTCCTCCACCCCAGCTGCTTCTCCCCTCCCCCAGCTGCTTCTCCCCTCCCCCATCTGTCTCTCCTCCCTCCATCCCCCATCTGTCTCTCCTCCCTCCACTTCCATTTGTCTCTCGCCTCCCCCAGCTGCAGAGCTTTCCTCACATACTGGTGAATTACAGCAACTACCCCTCCCCCCATATCTACCTAAGAACACGGGTTGGGGAGGAAGACAATGGCCTGACAGCCATGAAGGCTCTTTGTACAATGTACACACTTAACTCCTATCAGTTGTACACATCAGTGGGGTTAGCTGCAGCATGCCCATACACATATATGCTGTGCTTTGGTTGGCCCTATTTCCCCAACCACGCTTCCCATGTTTCCTCTACCTCTGACCTTCTGGGTTCCCTCACTGTCCCAAGTGTCCCTCTACTATTTTCAAATCATTTTTTTGTTGTTGTTGTTGTTATTATCTTTCTGTTTTCCACACATGATGGATGAGAGAAAACCCGCTGTACTTGTCTTCTGTATCTGAATTATTTTGCTTAACATGATGACCTACATTTCAATTCATTTTCCTGCAAATGACAAGACTTTCATTCTTCTCTCTACTAAGTACTATTCCTCTGTGTCTGTTTTCTTTATCCATTCATCTGCCAATGGGCACTTAGGCTGATTCTAGTGCCTGGCTATTTTGAGTAGGTCTACAGTAAGCCTAGGTGGGCGGGTATCTGCTGGATCCTGACTCCGTAGATTAAGAATCAATGTGCACATGCTGCTGGGTCACACAGCCAGGGATGCTTTTTACCCTTCCTTATAATGTCCCGAGACTCTTCCAAGCAAGTGCTAAAAGCTTAGCCGCATGGCAGACAAACAAGCAAAATCTAAACTCATACAGGAAGAGAAACTTTGCAAAGCACATTGACCACAGCAGGGAAAACACATGGTCTGTTTCATAAAGTGTGGCAAAAGAAAAAAAAAAAAGAGTGGGGAAAGCTGTGCCAAGATGAACATATGAGGAAAGGCAGCGGGAGAGAGAGACTGGAAGGCTTCAGGAAACAAACGGCGCATGCTCAGGCCAGCCAGCGGAGAAAGACTGCAAGCCCTTCCTTCCCCCGGCTTCATGTTGCAGACAGAGCTTGCACCAAAAAAGCCTGCAAACAGAATGTAGGAGCAGGTGCTATGTAAACGGCTGTTGAGGACTGGACATCCCGGCACAGCGTTCTGGGGTTTCCCTCAGCTCACCAGTCTATCCGTTCTCAGGAAAGCTTCTCCTTTACTAATAACCTGTGTCTGTGATCCAGTTCTTTGCTGAAGGATACAAGCACCTGTCTACTTCAGCGGAGACTTAGGTCTGGCCATAGATAAACCTCCCATCGCCAAATCCCTGACATGTATACGTGGGACCCCCGACCTCTCTTTAGAGTGGGTACCAAGCCTGCTGGACAGAGCTTGCAGTGTTCTGGGACTGGCAGTCTGTCTGCCTCTCAAATTCCTCATAGATCCACAAGGAAGCTGCCAGCTGCTTGGCTCTTAACTACTTTTTTAGGTACATTTGAAAGCACCTAAGTGATGTCAAAAATGCAGTCAAATCCTCTGCAAATTATACACGCTTGTTCACACCGACTCTTTGAGGCAGATGTACATGGTGGCCACCATGTTGAGAACAGCTCAGGGAGGAGATAACAGCCTAAGCAAAGGAGATCTGCTCGGGACAAAGACTGCCTCTTGCTAGTAGCACTTACTTGGCATGAAATGTTTAATGAGCCAAGTGTCACATAGCCAGGGACTGTTAGTAGAGAAGTCATGAAAGTATTGAGTTCCATTAGGAGTTAACACATAATTGAACTGATATACACATGCATGCATACGCATGTATGTGTGAATAGTATGTGTACAAACGATAAATGTCTGCATGTGTAAGAAAAAAAAAACAGTGAAGTGCTGTGTTCTTTAAAATGACTTTACCTACAGCCACATTTCTTATAGGAACAGGAAGCACACTCTGATTTTGGGCAGTGACAACCTGCCATTCTCTGGTGATACCCACCAGCTTGAAGTTGCTAATCCTGACTCACCTGCAATCTAAGAAGCTCCTAGATGTTCAGGTAAAGTTCAGAATTCTTTTCTTTTTTTTTTTTTTTTTTCTAGAAAAGCCCAGTGGTTTTAACATGGTTAAACAACACAGTGGTTGGAACATGTAAATTAGATTAGCAAATACCATATGCATTAGTCTTGCAATGACTTTAAAACAAATGTAAACTCACACGGCCTCCACTATTAGTTGTAGGACAGAGAACAAGTCCCTCAGATTCCCTGAGCCTTAGTTTCCTTTTCCAGAAAGTGAAGGGTATAGTGTCTGGTGCACATGTGACATAAGGTAATTTGTACCAAGACCCAATCCTGAGAATAACCATACAAACTGGACAAAATGCACCTTAAAATAGCAAAAACTTCTGAGACCAATTACATCACTCAAGAAAAAGAAAGACTGATGGGGGCTGGGCAGTGGTGGCCCACACCCTTAATCCCAGCACTGTACTTGAGAGGAAGAGGCGGGCATCTGAGTTTGAGGCCAGCCTGATCTACAGAGCAAATTCCAGGACAGTCAGGGCTACACAGAGACCTGTCTGGAAAAATAGAACAACAAAACAAAACACAAAACAAATCAAAGAAAGAAAGAGGGCTGGAGAGATGGCTCAGTGGTTAAGAGCACTGACTGCTCTTCTAGAGGTCCTGAGTTCAGTTCCCAGCAACTACATGATGGCTATCTGTAATGGGATCTGATGCCCTCTTCTGGTGTGTCTGAAGACAGTGTACTCACATACATGAAATAAATAAATCTTAAAACAAACAAAACAACAACAACAAAACACACACCAAGAAAGAAAGAAAGTCTGGTGGGTGAATGTATGGGGGCTGGGGCAGGGTCAGGGGGAGAACAACAAAAACCCCACTTACTTTGGCAGGCCAGGTCCAGCAGTGCTGATGACCAGCTTTTAATATAAGTATGGATAGAGAAGACAGACAGGTGTCATTACCAAGGAGGGAGGGAGATGATTCCTGGTCACTCTGGAAATGACTAAGGTGTTAAGGGCATACAACCTAACAACAGCAGCAGTCAAGAAAATCACCCACGTGGGAGCTGGGCTTCAAATTGTTATCAATATCTAAATTTAAAGCAACTTTGATTTGTAACAACAACAAAATTCTCTACTAAACAATAGAACGACCAGGACTCAGGTCCCAGCATCTGACACCCACGGGATGTCTCACAACCATCTGCAGCTCTGGTTTCATGGGCTCTCATACCCTCTGACACCCTCTGCAGGCACTGCATGCATGTGGTGCACATGCAGACAGACAGGCAAAACACTCATACACGTAAAATAAATAAAAACCTTTAAAACTAGAAGCATAATTGACAAAGCACGAATGAGAACTGAGACCAGCAGGAGAATGTACAGGGACAGCTGCAGGCAGCTGAGGTGTAAAAGACTCTCAGAGAGTGACATGTGCTCAAAAACCAAGTGTGGGAACTGTGGTATATGGAAATTATAAAAATAATCCAAATGGACTTTTCAGAGTTAATGTACTTAAAAGGAGAACAAACACAGCAAGAAAAACCATGAACCGGGACACAGATCAGGAGAAAATAGATAAAATACATAAAAATCACTCTGGTATAAATAGACAAGAAGGTCAGACATATAACAATTTGAGTGGCAAAGAGAAATGGAGAAGTGGAAGACGCACGCAGACAGTGGGGGTGGGGAGGGTGTTGGATAGACAGGCAGACAACACAGAATACAAAGAATAAACTATACTATGCCCAAAGGGAGGAGCTTTAAAAAAAAAAAACAAAAACAAGAAAACCACCGATCTTGATCATAGAAAAACAAAACAAAGCAAAGCAAAAACAAACAGAAAAACAAAGTCAAAAAAATTGTAAGCAGGTGGTGAAAATATGCCATAGGGACAAGGTGACAGAGTCTTGGGACAGTCAGTTGGCTTTTCAAGAGAATCAGTTCATTCAGAAGACAATGAACAACATCTAGACCACATTAAAAAGTCTGCCTGCAAACTAAGACAGTCCCACCAGCACGCTCCCAGAGAGAGGAAAGGGTACTTTGGAGAAAATAGAAAAAATTATTTTTAGAATAAAGATCAAATAATGGCACATACCTTTAATCCCAGCACTTGGGAGGCAGAGGCAGGTGGATTTCTGAGTTCGAGGCCAGCCTGGTCTACCGAGTGAGTTCCAGGATAGCCAGGGCTACACAGAGAAACCCTGTCTCGAGAAACCAAAAACAAAAACAAACACAAAAACAAAAAAAAAAAAAAAAGATCAAAGATAGAAGAACATTAAACAAACAAAAAAAAATGGTAAATGTGGGTGAATACAACTGAATATGTAAAATGGCTTAATTCCAGTGCCAGGGAGTTCGATGCCCTCTTCTGACCTTGTGGGCACTGGCACACATGTGGTACACATAAATGCATGCAGACAAAACACTCATAACATAAAATAAGTCTAAAGTAAAATTGTTTTTAAAAAACAGTGATTATACACTCTTGGGATGAAATATACTAATTAAAATGAGTTATAAAAATTTGAAGAAGGGGCAAAGAAATTAAAGAATCCTAGATAATATATTTCCTAGGATATGTACACACACACACACACACACACACACACACACACACACACACAGAGAGAGAGAGAGAGAGAGAGAGAGAGAGAGAGAGAGAGAGAGAAAGAGATTAAAAGAAGAAAACTTATGTCTATTAAGCCATATGCAGTGGTCCAGACCCATAATCTCAGCACCCTGGGCTGAGGTGGGTGGGGAATCTCAAGTTCAAAAACCCCAATAAAAAGTTAAAACCAGGGCCACTGAGATGGCTCAGTGGATAAAGCACTTGTCATTCAAGCCTGACAGCCTGAGTCTAATCTCCAGTTGTCCTTTGATCTCTACATATGCACTGTGGCATGAATTCTCCCTGATTCCACCCTGTATACAGACAGATAGACAGACAGACAGACAGACAGACAGACAGACACACACACACACACACACACACACACACACACACACAGAGATAGAGAGAGTGCTAGCCGGGCAGTGGTGGTGCACGCCTTTAGTCCCAGCACTTGGGAGGCAGAGGCAGGCGGATTTCTGAGTTCGAGGCTAGCCTGATCTACAGAGTGAGTGCCAAGGCTATACAGAGAAACCCTGTCTCAAAAAACAAAAAACAAACAAACAAACAAAAAAAAAACACCAAACATCACCATCAACAACAACAAAAGCTCTCCCATCCTGCCACAGGGCAGGGGAGATAAATGCCAGGAGCAGTTAGTAATAATGCTTATGCTCAAGGCATGAGTGCCCTGACTGCACAAGCCTGGAAAAGCAAAGGGCTTCTGAATGGATAGGAAAAGGAGCGTTTGCTATTGATAAGAAACAAGATAGTAAGTGTCAAAGCATTCAGCGTTTGTGGTGGTTCTGATTCCGGAGTCCTGAGGCGAAAGATGAAGCACTGCCACGAGTTCAAGGCCAGCTTGGGCTGCATAGTGAATACCAGGCCAGCCAGCTACATAGGAAAATCTCAAGAAATTAAATTTAAGTGAAAAAAAGCTCAGGGGGCTAAAGGCGCTCACTCTGCAAGCCTAACAACCTAAATTCAATGCCATTGAATCAATGCCCAGAGTCCAGATGAGAAGAGCTTGGAACTGCGAGGCTCCTACAGCTCGGGGGGAGGGAGAGTCTCTTTCAGAAGCTCAGGGGTCAGTCAGCCTGCAGCAAGAAGAGAGCGAGAAAACCAACTCCCAACAAGCTCTGACCTCCACTCACACAGTGACATGTGTTCATGTATATACGAACGTGAGTGCACACACACAACCAAATAATAAATTTTAAGAAAGTAAATTTTTAAAAGGTAACATAACCACTAACAAAATAAATCCTTATAACTGTCATGATGAAGTTATAACAAATTATAACTTCAAATTATAGGTATAGACAGACACACACACACACACACACACACACACACACACACACACACACACAGATAGAGAGAGTGCTAGCCGGGTGGTGGTGGTGCACGCCTTTAGTTCCAGCACTTGGGAGGCATTTTCAAAATGAGTAAAAAACTCAACTTGCTAAGAGCCTTGCTGCAGTTAGAGTCTACAAAGACATCTGCTAGCACCACCTCAAGGTGCACAAAATGGAAAGGTAAGGGAGGACTGGTCAAAGCTGTACCCACAGTGGTCACTCAAACAAGCTCTCTGTAGTTACAGAATTCAACTTTATTTTTGATTATTTGTCTTTCTGAAATATTTATGTTTTTTGAGACATGGTTTCTTCCTGTAACAGCCCTGCCCAGCCTTGAACTCAGATCTGCCTGTGCCTCCCAAGTGCTGGGATTCAAGGCTGGCATTAAAGGTGTGTGCCACCACCACCCCAGCCGGACTTCAATTTTAAAAGAAGTTAAGCTATGCCATACTTGATTACTGAAGATACTAAACCTGACCATACTCTTCTTAGGCAGAGTATGCTGATGCAGGAAGCACTTCCCACCAGTAGAGAGGGCTATTTTTTCCTGTGGTAAATTTAAACTAGTTCTAAAATATTATCAGTGTGAAAGTCTAAGAATGGGCAATGAGTCGGGTCTACCTGATCTACTCTTAATGAAAATACAGTGTGGTATTTGTAGAAAATTTACTAACAGAGAGGTCAAAGCCCTGAATAGGCACACACATTTGGAGTCTTGCTTTGTAATAAAAGCAGACCCGAGGGGTAGTGAGAGAACATTGGGTTTCTGGTAAATTATGCCAGATTAAACGTGTATGCACACACTTCTTAAGTAAAGCTTGCCTTCCACACCATGTGATACGCAAACATTAAATCCTAGTGGGTGTTAGGCGTAAACTTGGAAGTTAAAGCCGCAGAGTTTGTGGAATATGTTAGAGGTGATTACATTTTATCTTCTACAAGGGACGAGTAAGTTACTGGGCAACACAAAAGCCTTAACGTAAGGGAAAAGGCAGCTCTAAGGCATTTAACTGTTAAAATGAATAATCTGTTCTAATTCATTAAGGAACTGAAAAAGCAAAAAAGGCAAATGAAGATTCTACCACACTTAACAAACAGACTCACCTCTAGAACCTTAAAAACCCCCCACAAGTCAGTAAGCAAAGGACAAAGCAACTCAGTTGAAAACGGCTATTATAGCAACCATGTCACAAAGTTTTGGGTTTTTTTGTTTTTTTGTTTTTTGTTTGCTTGTTTGTTTGTTTGTTTGTTTTATCGAGACAGGGTTTCTGTGTAGCCCTGGCTGTCCTGGAACTCACTCTGTAGACCAGGCTGGCCTTGAACTCAGAAATCCGCCTGCCTCTGCCTCCCAAGTGCAGGGATTAAAGGCGTGTGCCACCATCACCCGGCACAAAGTATTTCAAAATGGCCAGTGAGTATGTGAGAATGTAATCAACTTTATCAGTTAGTCAATAAGTTAACTATGCCACTCGTATTACTACAAACCCAGAGAAAGAACGTGGGCCACAGCTACGGTGAAATAGCTACAAGCTGCAGACTCAGCATCCATAGACCCTGAGGAGCCACCAAGGTTTCACCAGCAATATAACAGGTAAACAGATGATGAATTAATTCTGGTATACTCATAAATGGTTTTACACAATATACAAAGTAAACAGCCACAAGCAACAGTTTTTGTGAATATCACCAAACAACACAGAGAAGAAGCTATGGTTTCATTTCATCCTTTTCTCAAAAAAGCAAACAAAACAAAACAAAACAAAACAAAAAAAAGAAACAGAAGAAAAGCAAGACATGCTGACCAAAAAAAGCTTGAGACAGCCTTTTCTTTAAGGGCGGGTAAGAGGGTTGAGGCAGGGGTGGGGGTTGGGAACAGTCCCTCTTTTTGTCCTGGTGTTGGTTTGCAAAGTGTTCACTTTCTGGTAAATTCTTGTATTCTGCACCTTATTTTGTGCAATTTTATTTAAAAATACTTTAAAATGTTCAGTTAAAGCTACTTAAATAAGTAATTCAAATGCATGTACCACTGAAAACTTCATCAACTATGGCGGCACACGCCTTTAATCTTAGTATTCAGGAAGCAGAACTCCGAGCTCAAGGCCAGCCTGGTCTACAGGGTGAGCTCTAGGACACCCAGGGCTACACAGAGAAACTCTGTCTCAAAAACCAAAACAAACCAAAACAAAAGCAAACAAACCTAAGCATAGTATCTCCAAAGGAGAACAGCTGGGTGTGTGTTGGGTGGGGGGAGCAGAGGAAACAGGGTATGTCCACCCTTCTTTCTAGCAGGAGGAGGCTCCTTCCAGGTTGGGCCACCTCCTCTCTGGCTCCAGTGTATTTTCTCTGGGGAGTCCATTGCATTGTCTTTCAGCACTAATACACTGACAGCTTTTCTTGATTTGCTTTTCTTTTTGACTCAGATACCCAACCCAGCCTCTGTCTTCATAAGTGTTCAGTAAAGCCTGGTCATTTGATGAAAGCTGAACTCCCGTTTTTTTGGCTGGTGCCCTGCAGACTAATAACTTTAAATGATTTACGATTTTTTTTTTTTTTTGGTCATCTGTCTTCTACTAAGCTGCAAGCATCATGACATTGATGCTGCCAATAAACACTTGTTAATGATTTCACAATTTAATGAATGAACCCCATGTTATCACATTGGAGACACAGTACAACTGACTACTTCCAAGATGCTCCTGCTATATTTGAGAGAGTACCAATTTACCAGGCCTGGCATGTTACCACCATAGGCAGAAAACAGCATTTGTTGGCAGGAATATCCATACTCTCCAAGATAATTTCAATTGTCCCAGAAACAGCATCTACAAAAGTATCTAAAAGATAGAATTTTTATCTTTACAGACTAAGTCATCAGTGATAGATTCTAAGTAGACAAAATGAGATGCCGATGGACTCCCAACTGTAATTCTAAATAGCAGAATACAGTAAGATTAAGAAAAAGAAGATACTCAGCCCTCTGCCTAATTTTTGCACCCTAGTGCAAGTGACTGGGAAAAATAAATACTCAGTGCATGATACAGACACTCAAACACTTATTAGTGTTTGTTCTCCTAGGCACATCCCCCAAGTTACAATTGTAAGTAACACATTAAAATGCACAGTTCAAGACTATCTACCAAATGAGCTGGCGCATTCTGAGACCGCTAGTCAGGATTTTCACAACAAGGTCTGCAACTCCACAGATTTTCTATATCACTGTTTTTAAAAAAGGTGCAAAGCCATGGCTTGTGCTAGCCAAATATTTCAAATGTAAGCATGCTAGCATATGCTCTACCGGGAAACATCTGAATTTTAATGTGGAGAAAAGCAGTTTATAAACATCACAGTTCGGTTCCCACCTCAACAAGAACTAGCATCTCACAGCAGGCCATTGTAGGATCAATTTATGTAACAACACAAACTCTGGGAAATGCAGTCTCAACTCTGAAGATGTCAGCAGTCCATCCCATGTCTGCAGTCTCTTTCCTAGTAAACCATCTATTTATATCTTTCACTGACTTTGTCTATAATAAATATACTAGTAACATGAAGGGGAGATCCACTATCTCTAGCCTGTAAGCCGTCAGTATTACCTATAACCTCCCTTTGCAAAACAGCTAGTTAATAAACAAGAGCTTTCTAATATGGAAATATCCGGGTTTTAAGAGAAAGAGACTGCTAATAACCTTGGTAAACTAGTTAATAAACTTGGTAACTAGTTAAAATGCAGTTATACAGCTGATTCTTATTATAACCAGAACCAAATAACTTGCTTTGTTTTATGTCGGATCGCATGCAACAAAAGAATTCTATTTTCCTTATTCATCCTCATAGGTCACATGAATATAAGAAGTGACCACATCAGACTCTTAACAGATTGCTTCCCAGGCAACAAAAGGGTATTCTACACCTGATTGCCCATAAAGACAGCTGAGTCCAAGCTAAGCATCTTCCATCTCTCCTCTCAATACATTCAGCAGTATGTTGGCGGGGGGTGGGGGGGAGAGTATGCAATTCGGCGTTTGATTCTTAATAATTCTCCATTCACTCATTGCTAGTCTCAACCCACTATGAGTCACCCAGAACTCGAAGACCCCATCGCCCGACAGGATCAGCAAAGAGGCGTTTCTTCTCTCCTAGTCTGGGGGAAAATAAAATCACAACCCGAGACGCTTTCCAGGCCCCCAATCAAGGCGAGCAGGTCGCCCAGCCCGGGAGACCGGGCGGCGTCCTGGGTGTCTGCAGCCAGGGCCCCGGGCGGAGCCTCCCGCAGTGCCCGGTTCCTACCCGCCAATCCGCCGCCGCCGCCCCCGTCGCCCCCGTGGCCTTTCCTTCGTTGCAGAATGAAGTAGGGGTTGGCTCTCTCGGTGATCCACAGCGCGTTGGCCAGCAGCACCTCCTCAGGATTCACCCACATGGTCCCGGTGGTCGCCGGCAGTCGCACAAAGGGGCCCGCACACTGGCGCGCTCTCCCGGGCACACGCGCGCCCTCCCGGCCGTGGGTGCGGGGCCGCGATGGCCTTCAGTAAGCTGCGGCCCGCGGCTCCCGGCCCCCGACAAATACCCAGCGGGCGGCCGGGAACGAGGACGGGGATCGGGACCGAGCAAGTAGCATCCTCCTCGCCGCGCCGCGCTTGCCAGACGCACAGCCTCGCAGCCTGGCCCGGCCCACAGCGAGGCGAGCAAGCGGCGGGGCTCGGTCTCCCGGCAAGGCGGCGTTCAAGGGCGAGCTTGTGCGGGAATCCGAGCCCCCAGGGCGCAGTGATCTCCAGCTGCCGAGCCCGCGATCACCGTTCCTGGACACTCCGCGTCAGGGCAGCGAGCTGGAAGGACGCTCCGGGAGCTGCGAATGAATGACGACAGCGCGGCTCAGTCGCCGCGAGCCCGGGTGACCGCGGGTGGCTTCTCGCGAACGCGGTGGGGACTGTGTGCGGAGCGCAGGGCCCCACGCCCATCACAGCGGGGAGGAAGCTGCCCGGCTCGCGGAGCCTGCGTGTGGCGTGTGTAGTCAAGGCTGACGCTCGGCGGGACAGCGCCACCCCTGCCCCGGAAACGTGTGCTCCCAGGTTCCAGACCTGGCTCTAGAGCCAGGAGTCCAAGGTGGACGCAGCCAATGGTTGGTAATGTTTTTGTTTCCTGCATCCCTGGATCTAGTCACGCGCTAAACTTGTCACAGCCGGTGGCCCCTCCCCTTCCATTCCTTTGTAATTAAAGTGGCCCAGCTAAATGCATTACATCACTTCTTTCATTGACCTACAGGGCGTAAGCTATAGCGAAGTTGGAAACGGCCCAAAAGCTTAAACCAACTAATTCTCGCCACAGCTGTTCCTAGATTGGGCATTAGGAGCTTTGAGGAGCACTAGTGTGGCAGAATTCAGAGGTGTATTCAAACTTAATGGATGCATTGTTTGTTTGTTTAAGAAAATTAAACCAAGCCGGGCGGTGGTGGCGCACGCCTTTGATCCCAGCACTTGGGAGGCAGAGGCAGGCAGATTTCTGAGTTCGAGGTCAGCCTGGTCTACCAAGTGAGTTCCAGGACAGCCAGGGCTACACAGAGGAAACCCTGTCTCGAAAAACCAAAATAAATAAATAAATAAATAAATAAATAAATAAATAAAATTTAAAAAATTAAATTAAATTAAATTAAATTAAACCAGAGACACTCAGACCAGGAAGGCATCTTTATCCTTAACTATTTGTCTTCCCCTGCATTCATGGAATCCCTCTGTGGTCTCAGCTCATCTACTCCATATCTGATGCGACTAAACGAATTCACCCAAGAGATCAGAGAAGTGTTTTCAGCCAAAGAGGTTTCCCTTTTCAAATGAGGAGAGTTTACTAGACTCTGCAATGACCCAAAAGTTAGCCAATCGTGAGAACTTCCTCTTTTCAAACAACCAAACCATTCAAACACATTTTTAAAAAAAATGTTTGGACCTACTATTTGAATGTGACCTTCCACCCTCAAATTCAGTCACTGTGACAGCCTTAATCTGTGGGGCCATTAGAAGTAGTTAGACAGAGAGGGGTCCTTGTCAGAGATGAGGAAAGACAGAGAAAGCAGCATACAGAAGTTGGGTTAGTTTATCCATCAGTCTAAGGAAACAGACAGAACCAGCAGCAGATGTGGCCAACATGTCTGAAGACTTACTGGCCGTGAGAAACAAATGTCTTTCCTTTAAAAATGACCCATCTCAGTATTCCATTACAGCACTACAGATGGACTAAGATCAGTTTGGGTGTTTCTGACTTTGTGTTGAATACTCTTTCAAGTAACTGAGTGAGTAAATTCCAATAAGGCTTTGTTCCTAGCCCTGAGGGTGCTAAAGAAACGCAAGGCTCTCTTCCTGTCACCTCATTGGTCTTTGATTTAGATACCCATCCGTTTACAGGATCCCACTCAGTCCTTGGACCCAAGAGCCTCTTGGCTCATGAAGTGTAAATGGGCCTGCTGGCTGGTCTACACTAGCAATCCATTTGGCTTTTCATCTTTAATCTCTTTAGGAGACAGACACTAGACCTTCAGGTCTTTGAAAATGCCCAACATAGTTAACAGATTCAGATACGATGCTTTGTGGCAGTATAATTCTAAAACCACAGTGATCCCTCCACGCTGAGATCGTAGATGGTGGGGCAGCATGAGCTCAAGCCTCTCTACCCTGAGAAAAGCATGCATTGAACTGGCTCACAGCTAACTCTAGTGTTTTTCTGTCCTTTGTTATGTCAGGACAGGCGTAAGAGACTTTGTTTACCACAACAGACCAAGTGATAAGTTGGAGTTACCCACGTTGGCTGCACAGAACACAGAAGCAGAACTGCCCCTGGGCTTGCCTGGAGACATCTCTGGCCGCGACCTAGAACGGATTATGGACTATCCCACCCATCTCCATCTGAAACCAGGAGGGGTTGCGGGTTGGGTCTTCCCCTTTAAATTGACAACTGAACATTAAAGCTTTGAGCCTTGATCAGAGAACTTTGTCTTGGTTTAATCTCTTCTCACCCTCAGTCCTCTTTCATTCCCAGCCCCCTTTTCAGGTGAACCCAGTTGACTTGTGGCCGCAGGCGGCTATATTTTGTGTCTTGCATTTTTGTAATGTCGGCACTTCTATGGCCACAGCAGAGAGAAATGTAGTTCTTTCTGTTGTGTTTGGCCAAACACAGTAAAGTTTTTTTTTTTTTTTTTTTTTTTTCCATTATCAATTTCTTTGTTTCCTACATAGAAACTAAGGTGTTGGGTTGTGGAGCTGACAATTTGGTAATAGTTTAGCACCTTCAGTATTAACATCAACAAACAAAAAGCACAGAGGTACTTTTATAGGTACATTTTTCACTTGCTGTAACTAGCCTTTTTTTTTTTTTTTTTTTTTTTCTTTTTTGAAATAGGGTTTTTCTGTGTAACCGTGTCTGTCCTGGGACTTGAATGTAGACCAGGCTGGTCTCACACTCAGAGATCTCCTGCCTCTGTCTCTCAAATTCTGGGATTAAAGGCCTGCTCCACAACTGCCCACCTTGTAAACTTGCCTTTTCAATGAATCTAAGTCTCTTAATAGCATCATTTGTAGGATACTTGATCGAACACCTGGCTTGCTGGGCGTGGTAGCACATGCCTTTGATCCCAGCAGAGGCATTTGCACCTCTGTGAGTTGAAGGCCAGCCTGTTCTACATTGAGTTCCATGAATGATCAGGGCTACACAGAGAAACCCTCTCTCCAAAAACCAAACCACCAACCAACCAAACAAACAAACAAATACGTGACTTGACACCAAAACCTCTACATGACCTAAAGTGCAATTTAGCTTAGCCTTCTAATAGTGTCTTGGCACCAAAATACTTGGGCAATGCATGCATTCGATCATCTACTCATTCATCCAATAGAATGTCTATTATACCTATGTCATAGGGACAGAAATTGAACAAAATATAGAAAAAGCTCTGCCTTTGTGAAGATTAAAACGCAAAATTAATAATAAGACAAATCTTGCAAAAATGCTTGGAGAACAAACTTTCACAATGGAGAAAATACAGGGAGTTTGTGGTGACCTGCTAGTGCCAGGCTTCTAACAGGTTTTAGCATCAGAGCCTGGGCCCTAACAAGCTAGGCTTATCTGCCAGGCCAGTTAGACAGGTAAGAGGTACTGAAAAGGAGAAAAAGGAGATTACTCAATGTGGCCTCATTGGGACCCAGAACAAAGATATTTGATGGCTTGTCCTCTTACCCCTCAGTCCATTTTCAGGGTTCTGGAAAGCTGTAAGGCATAGAGGGTTAAAAGGAGAGGTGGTGTGCATAACTAAACAGCCAGGTCAGGCTATGGTCCTGTCAATCATCACTGTCTTAGCTCTTGTCTATCCTGCAAGGTGATCTGACAAGGTATTATACTGCATGGAATCTATTCCTTGGGCACAATTTCCTTTTTCTGGCTTGCACCAGGCTTCAATCTGTTCCTTTCAGCATACGATTTTGGAGGAAATTCTTTGTTTTTTTATTGGATATTTTATTTACATTTCAGAGTCATCCTCTTTCCCCATTTCCCCTCCCTAGAAAACCCCTATCCCATGCCCCTTTTCCTTTTTGCTTTTATACAATTTTTTTTAAATGTTAGTCAAAGGCTTTATAAGTTTGGTAATGCTCAGTCAGGAGTGTAACACAATACTCAGCCTAGATATATCAACTATCTTTGACTGGTGGAGACACGTGAACATCTGCCTCCATGTCCCCTCCCCTCTTTCTCTCTCTTTCTCTCTCTCATCACCTAGCTTCTCTTGTCCTTCTTCTCCTCCTCTCCTTACTCCTTCTCTTCCTCTCCATATTCCTCCCACCTTAGCTCCCCCTACATATCACCCTTCCTGTTAAAATAAAACTTTTCTCTTAAAATACAATTAGTGCATAATTGTGCCAATTTGTACCAGTGAGGTACTAGTTAGTTCTAATAACCAGTCCATCATTTTGTTGACTAACCAGAACTTCTGTCATCTCTCCTAACTAAAACACTGAGTTCTGAACCTGGATTTTTTCTTGGCTTGGAATGAATGTCAGCTGAAAACCCTCCACTCCAATCTTTTCTCTCAAAGTAAGTAGCCAGGATTGGCTATGAGGCTATAAGTTTTCAACCCTGTTAGAAATTCAGAATGACTGAGTTAACTGAAATTATGGGAAGCACAAAGTATGGCTTCTAAAACTTAGCCAATTTATAGAGACTGCTCAACACCTGGACAGTCCCTATACTTCAAAACATTGGAGCATCTGGTCTTCAGTCTTCTAGCCCAGTATCTTCTGACAGACCATAGTGATGCAGAATTATTAAGGACTGATTACTCTGTCTAGGCAGATATAATCAGTCAACTATTCTGCAAGTGCGTCTTTTTCTGGACCGTAATTTGTCTGTAGATGGGAAGAGGCAATTCTTGCCCAGTGGCTGTCTCACCACAACTGGAGTAGTTCAAAAGATGCTCAATTTCTTCTTAGAATCCAAGACAGGAAGCTGTCAGGAGCAGATAGGTCTCTAATCAAAATGAACATTAATACAGAAATGTTTGTAAAGTCAATTCTGTGGACTTCTGACGTTTTGAAAACCAACTATCCATGTAAGGCAATCTGGACTGTTGTCTGTTAACTCCTCTCAGATATTTCTAAATAAAATACAGAAAACACTTTAACAATAAACTCAAAGCCCTGAATTTGCTATAGTCCCTTAACTCACAGGCTAACCATCTCAAATCAGTTAGAAAAGTTAAAGAAGGACTGGGTCTAAGCCTTGTATTCTTAAATGTGTTATACTGGCACAATGCCTATGTGGGTATCAATATTCATCTCACTTTTATATCAATAAGAAGCTCATACCAATGGAAACCTTAAATTTGAAATTGAAGTAAATTTTGTGCAATTTAAGAAATTATAACTTCATCTTGAGAATAATTATACAGATTTCTACCAATAGGTTATGGCTCTGAAATAATTCCTAACTAATCCTCCCTGTTCCAACAAAACCACTACTTTTCCCTAGAAAGACAGCCCAATATTAACCACCTTAGTCCCCAAGCCCAGGGAATAGAAGCTCTGACTCACCATTAACTTCTTCAAGCTGATTACAGGCGTTGAGATATTGGAAGAGGGGTGAGGGGAAGAGTAAATTGATAAGCCTCTGATACTGGGTCTTCACTGCATCCAGATGGGATTCCAGGACATAGGAGATTTGAGCAGGTCTGCTCAGCTTACTTGATGAGTAGGTACACCAAGACTGTGTATTCTGCAATATACAATTCTCAAAACAAATTTTAGTATCAAGTTAATTTTTTTTATTTTTATTTTTTCTGTTCTTTGCTTTCTTTTTTTTATTTAAATTTTTTTTAGATTTTTTAAAATTGGGTATTATTTTTATATTTCAGATTTTATCCCCTTATCTCACTTCCTCCCACCACCAGAAACCTCCTATCCCATCCCCGCTCCTCATGCTTCTATGAGGCTGTGCCCTTACCTACCCTCCGCCCCCACTACCCCCTCCCCACCCTCACAATCCCCCCCAACTCTGTGTTCATTTTTCATGGGACCAAGAGTCTCCTCTCCCCGCTATGCCTGTCAAGGCCATCCTCCCCTACATATACAGTTGGAGTTATGGGTCTCTCACTATATGCTCCCAGGCTGGTGGTTTAGACCCTGGGGAGCTTTGGTTGATTGGTATTGTTGCTTTCTTCATGGGGTCCCAAACCCTTTCTGCTCCTTCAGTCTTCTCTCCAACTTCTCCATTGGGAAAGCCTTGATCATATCAGTGGTTAGCTGTGAGCATCGTCCTCTGGATGTGTCAGTCTCAGGCAGACCTTTAAGGAGACAGCTATATCATGTTCTTGACAGCATGCACTTTCAGCCATCCACATCAGTGTCTAGCTTAGGTGACCATACATGGGATGGATACCAGGTGGAATAGTCTCCAGACAGCCCCTCCTTCAGTTTCTGTCCCATGTTTTGTTTCCATATTTGCTAAGATTTTGGAGGAAATTCTAATTTGGGGGGAACCATTATTTCAATAGTGACATTTAAAGGGGAAAGGGCATCACAAGTGTTTCTTTTGAAAAGCAGGCAACAGATGCTTAGATAAAGAACAGTCAATGGTTCAACTGTGTGTCCATGTTGCCCTGAGCTCTCCCACTTTTTGTGTTGATTAAGAAGAACCAACACACAGAGGCCCCTGAATAATCAAGTAGTTTACTGATCAGTATCCTGAGTCTGACCCAGGAGACCTTCATTCCTGATTGTTCCTGCTATGCTGTCAGTAGAGAATTCAGTTTCAGTTACAGCAGAGGGAATTTACCAGGTAGCTAAAGGGCAACCACTTCTCAGAAGAAGCCTATGCTTTCATCTTCAGAAGGAACACAGGTTTTAAATGCTCCCATCTTCCTTGACCAACCTGGAAGGATGGTAGCTTTAGCAGGCTTCTTGGGATTTCTCCTATTTAGAGATGGAAGGATGCTGATATCTTAGGGTGTCCATTGTTGTGAACAGACACCGTGACCAAGGCAACTCTTATAAGGGACAACATTTAATTGATGCTGGCTTACAGGTTCAGAGGTTCAGTCCATTATCATCAAGGTGGGAGCAAGACAGCATGCAGGCAGGCATGGTGCAGGAGGAGCTGAGAGCTGTGCATCTTCATCCAAAGGAAGTCAGGAGAAGACTGTCTTCCAGTGACGTACTTTCTCCATCAGGGCCACACCCACTCCAACAAACCACCAAAGCTGGCTACTTGGTTTAGAGAAGGCTGGTGTGGTGGATCTAAGGCTTTGCAGTAGCTTTGATGTTGGTTATAGAATTCTTCACAATGGAGGCATCTGGAAAAACTAGATAGACTAGTCACAATGGCAGGTCTGCAGTTAATACAGCTCTTTCATAATGTAAAAACCACCTTTTTCCTTCAGTTTTAAGATGGCCAGGACCACCCTTATAGACAGGATTGAAGGAGAAAGTAAGAAGACTAAGTTAATTCCATGACAGGCTTCAAACTGGCAGTTAAGGAGACTAGACCTAAATCTCTGTCTCCAAGAACTGGGCAATTCCAGGTAAGTCCAGGCCTCAGAAGCTGCCCTGTCATCTGGCCTGAGGCAATAACACTGGGTCAGAAGCAGTTTCCAGACTTCCTCAGATACTTCCTCAGCAACAGTCTTCAGAATTCTCCAGCAAGTTTCCAGCCCCCTCACTCTGGTAATGGAATGTCCTAGAGATGGACCCAACAGATAGAGGTCACCTACCCTGGAATTCCCTAATGTGCTTTAAATCAGGCCTGTGAACTCTCTTGGGGGTTTTTGTATTCTGGTAATGAGAGACCCCAGCATACTGGACTTCTGCAGAATAAAATTCTCGTTGCATTTACATACTATTTGAGTCCAGGGTGTCATTCTTCAGAGAATCATGAACCCTTAAACATGGAGAGTCCTCAAACTGGATTCTGACATGTAACTGTAGTTCCTTCCCCCTGTTCGTTCATTCATTCATTCATTCATTCATTCATTCTACTTTTGAATTCTGAGATGTTCTGGAAATAAAAATAAAAATGAACGAAACGTTGTTTCTTTCCATCGAGTCACTTGGGGCAGACCTTGATGGAAGGAAGAAAGAAGTTTCTTTAGGGGAACATTAAGTGCAAAATGAACAGAAATGATTAGAGATAATTACCCTGATTAATTATTTGACATTAAAGAGACTAAGATATTAATGATTGGGAAAGAGTGAGAGGTGATGCCTTTATATCACAGGAGAATAAGAGAATAGTTCCCTTCAAATTAAGCACTATGGGCATTCTAAAAGCAGATAGGGAATGGGTTTTACCCAGGCTTTGCATTTATGAGTTTTTAGGTGGTCAACAAAGATGTATTTACATAGCTATTGGTCTTTTAAGCTTCAACTAGTTTCCTGGATTTAGAGAGGAAAAAGTAGGGAGCTGGTCTGGTGCTGCTATGTCTTCAAATGCTAAATAGTGTATCCTGAGACCTGGTTGCCCTAAGACTAAGACAAGTGAATTCTTTTTTTTTTTTTTTTTTTTTTTTGCTTTTTCATGACAGGGTTTCTCTGTGTAGCCTTGGCTGTCCTGGAACTCACTCTGTAGACCAGGCTAGCCTCGAACTCAGAAATCCGCCTGCCTCTGCCTCCCAAGTGCTGGGATTAAAGGCGTGCGCCACCACTGCCCGGCTGACAAGTGAATTCTTACAAACACCAAATGATGCTATGTAAACCTAGCCCCTCAAGTCATCCCTGACTAGTTAATAAAGACGCCTACAGTCTGGGTTGGGAAGAAAAGAAGGGCAGAGAAAAAGTTCCTGAGCTTGAGGTCTGAGGTAGGAACAGAAGGAAGAGAGAGGAAGAAGGAAGGAAGTCGTCATGGGGAAGGTGGATCGTGAACGAATGGTCATGAGGGCTGGCTTGATGGAGTAAGAGTGGCCCAGGCAGAACATGGCAGGTGATATCTCAAGGATCACCACACAGAAGTAGACAAAATACCCAAAATACCATAGAGGGTTGATACCTGCCCAGCTTATTATAAGTCTAAAGGTTCCTGTGTCCTTTATTGGGGAATAATACTGTCTAAAGTGGGCTAGAAACCCCTAATTGATATTTAAAGACAACAGGGTATAGCAGCCCTCAGCATAATTTTAACCATAACACACCCTAGTTACAGTTCCTCTGAGTATCCCAGTCAGCCTCTATTGTCAATAGAACAGACTCTGGGAGAGAGAACTGAAGAACTGCCCAGATTGGGCTGGCCTGGGGTCATGTATATAAGAGACTGTCTCTCTTGATGGTGGGTGTGGGAGGGCCTCGCTCACTGTGGGTGGGACCATTCCTAGGCAGGTGAGTCTGGGCTGTGTATGAAAAACTAGAGAACTTCATGAGCATGAAAGCAAGCAAGCCAGGAAGCAGCTGTCCTTTGTGATATGAGCGTGAGCTCCTGAGTGAGTTCTGCACTGACTGCTCTCACTGTCGGACGGTTAACTAGGAAACATAGGATGCAGTAAACTTTTTCCTCCATAGGTTGCTTTAGGGGTTCGTGTTTATCACAGCAACAGAAGGGAAATGAAAACACAGAATTCTTCACTTTATATACAAGGAAATTAAGGCCCAGAAAAGCAGAGACTTAAGTGGGGGTCACATGATACTGCACTGGTTAATTTTGCCTTGCTATAGCAAAATACCAGACTCAAACAACTTAGGAGAGAAATGATTTATTTTGGCTCAAGGTTTCAGTCCATGGTTGCCTGGCTGCATGTACCTGGGAACATCATGGCAGCAGAGGCAGAGGGTTGCTGTTCACTTTATGACTGACCAGGAAGCACAAGGAACAAGATAGGACATGGCCAAGGCTAGTATGTCCCCAAAGACCTGTGACATACATCCCAGTGACATGCTACCTTTAATTGGTCCCTGCCTTCCTAGTTTCCAGAATCTCCCCAGAACAGCAGCACCAGCCTGAATCATTAACAGCCTTAATCTCTCCCTTCACTCTCCCCTACCTATCATACCTTTCTTAAAAACTGAGTATGACCTACTTATGTACTTGTGTGGCCTTGACCCGTCATTGTGGTCTACATGATAGGTGTCATCTATTGATTGATCAGAGCTGAACCACATGCCTGCCCTGGTGAAAATGGTGACAGAGGATTGGAGTCAGTGTGCAGGCTACTCGTTAATTTCAAACATTCAAGGAGAAAGACCACAGACCAAAGTCACCATAACCAAATTAACTAATCTTTTTTATCTTTACATAAGCATTCTCCTGTGTACAAGAGATCAACATTGGATGTGAGAAAGACGAGGTTTTTATAGCCCAGGGATAGTGAGCTTCCAAATGAGAGGGATTTGGCAGGCAAAGTAGGCGGGGTTACAGGAGCAGAACATGAGTATAACACGTTAGACATAGTGATCTCCTGAAACAAAGACATGATTGCAGGGTGGGCATAACAACTGCTTACAGGTGATTCTATGAGACTCCTTCCAGGGACCTAGCAACAGCTTATGTCATCATCTGCCTCTGCCTCCCGGTATACCAGACAGGCTGCTTATAAAAGGACTGCCTGCCACACTCTCTGTTCCCACAGAGTCTCAGGCTGCTCTGTCTGTCTGTCTGTCTGTCTGTCTGTCTGTCTGTCTGTCTCTGTCTCTCTCTGTCTCTCTCTGTCTCTCTCTGTCTCTCTCTCTCTCTCTCTCTCTCTGTCTCTCTCTCTCTCTCTGTCTCTCTCTCCTTTCTGTCCTTCTCTGTATCCCCCGACCCACTCTTTTCTGCCCTCATGGCTCTTCTCCTGTCTGTCTGCCTGCCTGCCTGCCTCTCTGTCTGTCTGTCTGTCTACCTGTCCACTTGTCTGCCTCTACCGCTTCTCCAGGTCCTCACTCTTTTCTCTTCTCTCAACAAGCCCCCTTTATACCAGCTCTGTTGCACAGTGTAATTACTCAGGGGCAATTACACCTTGCACAGACCTTGCACAGGCCTGCGAGGTACCCCTCACCATATTGTATTCCATAACAACAGTAGGTAGTCATATAAAGCTTTTGAAACAAAGGTAGGTTTGCAAGATGGTTGTACTATGTTTTTGGAAAAAAAAAAAAAGGCATGATTGCCATTTCCTGAGACAGGCAGTGCAGAACCATTTGTAGCTAAGGTTACAGGTGAGGCATAGCCCAGTCCTTGAGAAACAGAGGTTTAATCACAAACAGGAACGAGCCTAGCTTGTGTTTATGATAAGATGACTTTCAAGCCTAAGATGGGGGCAGGCTGGTTCACCACAATTCCTAAACATAAATCGGAAGTAACGTAAGAACGAATGTTTACAACCTGCATAGAAGAGATCTATACAACCTGCATTGACAGTTGTCTCAAAAATCCCATCTCCTCTCCAGTGCACTTTGGTATTACATAAATATAATGAATTTTTTTTATTTCCTTCTAATATGCAGTGGATTTCCTTTTGACAATTAGAGTATAAATTATCTAAATTATCTATACCTATAAGAAAGAGAAGGCACAGCCAGGCCTAGTGACATGCACCTATAGTCACACATATGTAGAGGAGGCTGGGGCAGGAGATCTCTTGAGTCAATGCCAGCTAGGCATGCTCGAAACAGTGAGATTCTGTTTCATGGATCAAAAAGTATCTTGTGCCCCACCCTCCAACCTAATGTTTTAAAAAGAAGTAATATATATATTTTTAAAGAAGTAATATTTTTATTGATCTTTTTGATATAAAGTACTTTTATTCACAGACCTATATTTTTATAAAAGAAGATGCCAAGTTTTATGTAGGCATCTACATCCTAACCAAGTCTGCAGGGAGAAAATTAGATAATTCAGTTTTCTCTCTGGAAGGAGATAACTTGGCTGTGTTTTAGAAAATCACACTGAGAACATTGTCAATACAGAAACCCCATATTCTTCTTGAATCTCAATTTTTCCAAACATTTTTATGGTATGTTTGACTAAAAAGGAAAATACTTTTTGGTTTGTTTGTTTGTTTTTGTTGTTTGTATTTTTCAAAACAGGGTTTCTGTGTGTCTCTGGCTATCCTGGAACTCACTTTGCAGACCAGGCTGGCCTTGAACTCTCAGAGATCCACCTGCCTCTGCCTCCTAAGTACTGAGATTAAGGATGTGTGCCACTACCACTAGGCTAGGAAAATAATTTTTTAAAAAGCCAACAAACAAACAAACAAACAAACTAATTAACTAAAAAAAAATCCCCCCAAATAGTCAACAACAAAATCAGGTGTGGTGGCACACATCTTTATTTATTTATTTATTTATTTATTTATTTATTTATTTATTGTTTTTGTTTTTTCAAGACAGGGTTTCTCTGTGTAGCCCTGGCTGTCCTGGAACTCACTCTGTAGACCAGGCTGGCCTCCAACTCAGAAATCCGCCTGCCTCTGCCTCCCAAGTGCTGGGATTAAAGTCGTGCACCACCACCACCCGGCGGTGGCACACATCTTTAATTCCAGCACTTAAGAAGCAGAGGCATGCAGATCCCTTTGACTTGGAGGCTAGCCTGATCTAATACATAGAGTTTCAGGATAGCCAGGGCTACATAGTGAGACCTTGTCTCAACAAATAAACAAAAAAGCAAGCAAAACAAAACAACAACAACAACAACAAAACCCAAAACAACTTCCACCCTGTACAGCAACAATCTAACCAAAACTAAAAACAAAAAGCAAAACAAACCGAACCGAACCAAACCAAACCAAACCAAATATTTAGTCAACAATACTACCACAAAATGATGCCTCTAGCAAAATCTCCTAATTTACCAGCTACCTGATTCATAAAATAAGAAACAAAAATCCTTTATTTTTAGCTTTTCAGAGTTTTAAAACAAGATTACAAATCATAGCACGGTCTATTAATGGAGGCTTTCAAGTCTTCAAAGAGACTTTAGGTCTAAAACATAAAGGAGAGAGAGCCAGGGTCCAGAAGGAGGAGAAACTCGCCAACAAGGCCAGGAGAGTTAGTAGGCTGTTGAGCCGTCTTTCTCAGGGTTATGGAAAAACCAAGGCCCAAACCACAGCCAACAGAAGAGGCAGGTCTTGTTTGTTCCACGGTCTGCACACGCAGCACTGGCTCTACTGAGTCTGCTTTTGAGGATGTCCTGCTTTGAAGATATCTTTGCTTCTGTAAAATACGGACCTAAATAGACATTTTCATCATAAAATTGGGCTGCTGAGAATGTTACTTTTCTTGTCACTTGCAATCTCCTTATGGGCTCTGAAATACAATCTTCCATAAAAAGGGAATGTGTTAAATCATACTGATTTCACTTTCAACGAAAATTACAGCTCACTTGTAACTCGAGTGACTCAGTCGGAATGACATTCTGTCTCTGGATCAAACGTGCTTAAATGTATTTTCCTGTTTCTCCCCTTATATAGAGCGAAACCTCACTCATCTATGGCAGGTCCCTCAAGAAATTCCCTTTCCCAAAGTTGGGCATTCAGACAAAAGTCAGCACTCACTCAGAGGCTTGAAGAAAGTTTCTATGGTGCTCTAAGGAGCCATTCTCCTGGCTCTGGCAGAGGGGACTTGTAGCTCTCAATTGACGGTGGTGCTGTTAGCTCCTCAGGGGCAGCTTCTAGGAGCCCCCAGTCTCTACTCACAATCACCTACCCTAGTTCACAAACTGTCTACCTCCCTCGTGTACCCATCCTCATAAATCTAAATCCCACCCCACCCCCGCTTCTCTCTGCTTTTCTAGGAGACAGCCTTGGCAGTTTGGGATAAACTTTTCCCTTTTTCACCCAGTGAGCATCTGTTTTGGTTTCTTTACTGTGTCCATTTTTTTCTTCAATCAAACTAAAAAAAAAAGTACTGAAGAGGAAGCCACATACAGAGCCTGAAAATAAATACCTGAAGTGACTCCACAAATTAAGTGGCCTTCGGATTTTCACATGAAGTTTTTTTGAAGACACAAACTGAAGGCAGTGAGAAAATCTCAGATGTTTCAATAGACCTCACAGTTCAGGATGAAGATGGCCAGGTCAGATAGGGCTGCACACTCCTAGAAACTGTTTTATTTATTTATTATTATTTAAAAAAAACCACACAACTTTTTGTTTTTTTTTTGGGGGGGGGAGGGATGTTATTGTTTTTCTAGACAGGGCTTCTCTGTGTAGCCCTGGCTACCACCTAGAACTCACTCTGTAGACTAGGTTGGTCTTGAACTCAGAGATCTGCCTGCCTCTGCTTCCTGAATGCATGCACCACTATGCCTAGCTATGCAAGTATTTTTTTTTAAGGTTGTGCTAGAACTACTTGAAGATTGTTCCAGATCGTATATAGATCTCATTTGGACATGGAACAATGAATTCCCATTATAAGGAGAGAGAGGGAGGGAGGGAGGGAGGGAGGGAGAGAGAGAGAGAGAGAGTTTATGTGCATCTCATGCAAACTATTCTATAAAGTATGCACCTCCAGTTGATATTTTCAATTATGTTAAGATTTAATTTTAATTCACACAAGCAGATCATGTTAATTCAACAAAGTTTAAAAACACAGATAAGCCAAAAGACAGAATTTTAAAGGTGTTGTGCATATTTTCCTTTTCAAACAGAAACAAAGAGAGTTTGAGGCAGAGAATTACCACAGGTTCAAGGTTAGCTGAGGCTATTCCCAAAACACAGAACAACTAAATATTTCACATAAAGTTCTGTAACTTGTCTTTATTTTATTGTACTCTTTGAGCTTTATAAGAACATTTATATCATGGTTCACACTAACCCCATATTGTTTAACCATTTGACGTTGCTCTACCACTGTCGTGGGCTACTGAAGTACAGTTGTGCCATCTCATGAGAATACCTTGAGCGATAAAACTATTTTGGATGAAACTGATGTTTGGACCAGCCCTAAATTCCTAAAACATTCTCTATTCTTATACAGTGTGACCCTGAGCTAAAGGTTGCCTACCAGACCTGCCTGACCATTTAACTGTCATCTCTCCACTTTGTAAACAGTCGTAGCTGCATTTTGTGTCATCACAATTGCCTCCCTCACCTCTCTTCCCTTAAAAACCTTAACCAGCTGGAAGTCGAGGCTGCTTCCCTTTCCCTAATCTGCTTGGAGCAGTCCTGCCTGTGTTTAATAAAACCCATTCTACTTATTCAGGCCTCTTGTGAGGTTTTTCTCTTCAGGAACACTAACGCTTTCTTTTACTTACTTCCTTTGTCATAATTACCTGCAACTTTACAATATTATGTGATAAGTTATTTCTCTGATAGTAAAATGAGCCAGTTCTTCTAGATTAAAGTGTATATAGGCAGGTTTATTGTCATCGAGAGGGAAAAAAAGGGAGAAAGAAGGGGGGAGAAAGAGAAAGAGCATGTGTGCATTCAGAGTGAGCGAGAGAGAGAGAGAGAGAGAGACAGAGAGAGACAGAGAGAGAGGAGGAAGAGGGGGAGGAAGGAGAGGAGGAGGAGGAGGAGGAAGAGGAAGAGGAAAAAAAGAATGGGCAGACCAAAATATCTGGATTATATAGGGAAGAGCTAAGAGACCCCTGGGAGAAGGGCAGGAAAGTTCAAGGTTGGGGACTGGTATGCCAGGTAGGGACCAAGGGATGCTGGGAGAACCTGCAAACCAGGTCTGCTTTGATATATAAAATATGAACCTCAGCTCCTTATTCTGGGTCTGAAACCCAACATTAAAGACAAAAATAAGATGAATATTTTAAAATGCAAATCTTTGCGTACTTACTTCTTTATTTTTGTATACACTGCAGAAGGCCATTTAGAGTAGACCTTTTCAGTGCCCCGATACCAACTGACAAACAGCAAAACTGCATGCTGTCCTTTGGAGAAACAGGCCTGCAGTACCTAATCTCCTCAGCCCCATGCATTTCTGTCTTCTGAGCTGAGCTTCATGAGAGTCAGCAGTTTGACTACGTTTTCAGTGGACACCATGCTTTTTCTAAGACTACTTTATTTTTCAGATTATAAAAATGCATTTACATTGGTGCACGGTAGAAATACATAGGCGAAAAGAATATTCCAGAACACTGTATGAAATATTGCCACTTAGAGATAACAAGTGCACTTTTGAAGACCTTCCGAGTAACAGACTGCATTTTCAGGGAGATAGATGAAGAGAGATGCTTCCTTTCTATGGAGAGGGCTGTCCCAAGGGAGCCCGGCTTTGCATCTGTTTTCCAAGGATACTTCTGGTGCTTATTCTAGAGAATTAAAACTAAAGACCAGGACCGTGGTTCTGGACACGGATGAGTCAAGCCTTCTGGAGACGGGAGACAGATTTATATGCCCCACTTCCTATGTCTGTGTAGAGATAAGCCAAAAAGATTCATGATAATGAACAAAAATGTGAGGAAGCCTCCCCTGCACCTGAAAAGGGCATCAGGGGACAATGCAAATGACTTTCCTTTCCTTCTCAAAGTCTGTACGAATTGTCCTCTGCAGCTGCCAAGCAGACTCAACAGGGGCGGAGCCTCCTTCTGCAGAAAGCTAAAGGATGGAAACTGAATGAAAGAAGAGATAAAAAAAGGAAGGACATGACTGCTTCTGTAAGGGTCTATGATTCTCTGAAGAATGAGGCCCTGGACTCAAATAGTATGTAAACACAAAGAGTGTTTTATTCTGCAGAAGTCTAGCAACCAAGTGAGCTCTCAGGCCTGATTTAAAGCACATTAAGGGATTCTGGGGCAGGTGACCTTTATCTTGCTCCATCTCTAGGGCTATTGCATTACTGAAAAGTGGGGGCTGGAGACTTGGTGGGGAGGTCTGGAAACTGTTACTGAGGAAGTCTGGAAACTGCTGCTGCCTCAGCCCAGGTGGTGGGTCAGCTTCTGAGGCCTGGACTTACCCAGTCCTGAAATGCTCATTTGAAGCCTGTCATGGAGTCAGCTTCGCCTTCTCACTCCCTCCTTCAGTTTTGGGCCATATCAAATCCTTTAGATGTTTCTATGGGCAGGCACTGTTGTTTGTGAATAAATCTGTTCCTTAACAAATCTAACTAAAGCATTGATTATGCAGGGACCACAAATCAAAGCTAACATCAGTAGGATCTGTTTTGTAGTCTGTTTCTGACTAAGGCCGTAGATTCCTGAGTGGTCAACATAGAAACAACGTTCCTCACCTAAGGCTGCATGCACAGAGTCCTCCCTGCTGGAGGAACAGTGAGGGTAGGCCTCTTCTGTTCTGTTCTGTAAGACTCCTTCTGGCAGGGAGGATACGAATATTGCAGGGCTGGTGTGGACTTTTCCATCTCCTGTATATCTGTATCTATCGCTATTCATAGGGCCTTGGAGTATCAGGGCTGAGGCCCTTATACTAGCAGCTCTGGCCAGCACTATGCCAAGGAGAGAACCTAGTAACAGCAGAAATGACCTCTCTTTTAGCCCTATTGTTTGGAGGTGTTGACTGAATAAAGACTCCTCCTCTGAGTAAGAGGTCACTCTGGATACAGGCTGTACTAGAACGTAAACATCCTCAGTCGTATTTACAACCAGGCCATAAATGCATGGAGTAATCCCCGAGGTACAAGCCCACCAAGCATCCTCTGGTGGCAGCATGTATTCTGCAACTGTAGGGGTTACAGTGCGGTTGCAGAGGTGGGAATAGGCTGGGGGTACCTTATTTCCAATGCAGAGTCCCTGTCCAGTAACCAACAGTTCTGTGTTAAGTCTGGGGAGAGAGGAGTTAAGAATTGGCAGTTCAATCAGTCTTCTTGCCAGTCACTGTGAACTTTTTGCACTGCCCCCTGGGTGGTAGTGGCTGGTGCAGCAAAACACAAGCAGCAAGCAAGCAGGATCAGGGGTGTGGAGTCACAGTGTCAGCAGATCTTGTGGCTGCTCACCTGGAAATCTCCTCCACTGGGATCTCAACTGCTGGATTGGGTCTTTCCTGGCAGGCTTATCGTGGGAGTGGTGTATCCATTTCCTGATCCCATCCACCTTATCAGCCATAGGTGTGGTCAGGATCATGGTGTGAAGTCCTTTCCAGTGGGGTTCCAGAGTCTTGTGGTTATGTCTCTTAATCTAGACTTTGTCACTTTGTCCAAAGCAACGGGAGTTGAGAGGAGGAACAGACTCAAAACCTGGCGGATAGCAGGACTCATTTGCTCCTGGACCCTATGGCGGGCTTCCAAGGATTTTAAAAACTTATGTTGGTCATAAGTTTAGGGTAGGGATAAGGTATGTAAGTTAGGGACTAAGAGATGTGGAGAACCTGGAGGGCCAGATCCGCTTTGATATGTTAAGTAGGCACCTCAGCCAGCTGTTTGTCCTGGATTTGAGATCTAACAGAAACATATCTGCTGAAAGATATTCGTGTGATCGTTATCTCAAGTGCCAATCCAAAGCAAGTTAAGTCCTTCCGGCTGCGGCTGCTGGGATGTTTGGAGTGGACACAGCAGTCGCCGTCTCTGAAGAGAAGAATTACCACACCTATGGTTCTGTGTTCCATATTTCAAAGGCCTCCAGGCAGACTATAGACTATGAAAAAAGGTGCAGAATTTCTCATCAGTACAGAGAGGATTCGTTACAAATTTACCAGATCAAGAATTCCTGCCGGGTAGTGGTGGCACACGCCTTTAATCCCAGGACTTGGGAGGCAGGTGGATTTCTGAGTTCGAGGCCAGCCTGGTCTACAGAGTGAGTTCCAGGACATCCAGGATTACACAGAGAAACCCTGTCTCGGAAAAACCAAAAACAAACAAACAAACAAACAAAAACAAAAAGAAAAACAAAAAGAAAAAAAAAAAAAAAGAATTCCTGATAGTATTTCAACTTAGACCTGAAGATCATGAAAGGTAAGGTGGGGACCCCCAGAACCCTCATAAACTGCATATTGTTACAAGAATAAGAAGTACAAAGAGGCGTCCATACTGGGAAAAAGATACGATCAAGGTGTTCGGACTACAGAGGCACATAGCCCTCAAATTCATAGGGACATCCCGTCTGGGAATGCAAAGCTGAAAGTGCTTAAACGCTTGATATGTACCCAGGCCCTGAAGCTGCCACAGGGACTTTCCACAGAAGAGACCATGTCCAGCACAGGCCTCAGGAGCCCTGGGGAGGTGGTCGTGCAGAGGCATCTGAAGCCTGTGGAGTAGGTAGCAGAGTCCTGACACCACACAGCTTCAGCTCACAGACGCATTTGCTGAGGAAACCAACCGTTCTCATTAAAGTGTATGTTCATCCAGTCAAAAAAAAAAAAAAAAAAAAAAAAAAGAAAGTTAAAAAGATAATTTTCACAAGAGTAGAAATGCCTCCGTATATTGCCAAAAGCTCAGGAAGCCCCTGTGGATTGCTTGGAGGACTAGACTGTATGTCATTTGGGTCCCATATTTATGCCTCTATGTAAATGGAATTATAAATTATAGCTGGTCTGTATAAAAGACACACAGCTGGGTATTTTATTTACAAGCCAGAAGCCCAGATTGGGCAGGTTTGGAGCTGTTCTTACCTCCCAGCCGTATGTCCCCTGTTACTTGCTGTTTCTCCTGGTCACATGTTCATGGTCCGTCTCCTCTCAAGCTGCTTCCTCTTCTCCAATGTCTTTTCTTCTCTTCTTTCTCTGTCAGCCAGGTAACTGAAAACCTGCCTGCCTCTATCTGCTGCCCAATCACAGGTTTAGCCTTTTATTGACTTACTAACTTGGGGAGCAAGGCTACCTAGTATCACTTGGTGTACACGGTGATTTCCTTATCAGGGGCCAGTACTTAGCAGTTGAATCCACAGCAGCAGACCAACCCACTAGCACCTCTACGCTCTGGATTTCCAAATCGAATTGCCAACAGCTTTGATTGTCATGTATTATCAGTAAGAACAAATCCAGGTTATTCATAATTTATTCAGTGGCTCTTCTTTTGTTAGAAAAAAATATACACTGCAGACAATTCTTACACATTAATGTCTTTAGTGTTCACAAATTCAAAGACTTTATGTTGTATTCCATCACTGCTGAGGGAGTAAGAAAAACTAAACGTTGAGATAATGAAGAAGTCTAATAGCCTTCTACAAAGAGGCCCAACCTGATTCAAGAGTAGATGAAGACATTTGGCCTTTTCTTAAATATGTGATCTCTAAGATTTTATCAAAGACACCTAAACACATTTGCCCCTGGGCTGCAAGTAAAACAGTCTTTTATTCTCTTTGATGTGGAAGAAACTAAGAAGAGTCTGGAAAGCACTGTCCCATGGCAGCAGAGCAGAGGAAAAGGATCCCAAGGCCCAGTGTAATAATAGAGGGATAACACTTGGTCACAGTGTGAGATGATGTCTCTGGTCACCTGGCACTGGAGGATCATTCCTCTGTCAGGTGAGCATGATTCTCAGGGTGTGTGGCATGAGGCATATGCAGGTTGTTTGGAAAAGACCTTTGAGAATGACATCACGGGAGGTGTGGTCACTCAACCAATTAAATGCTTCCTGGTGTACCGGAGTGCTGGGTGTATGGTGACTAGGACAATGCTCACACATTGTCTAAGAATGAAGGGTCGTCTCCTAAGAACTTATCTTACACATTTGTGCCCCAAATGAGTGTATATGCATTTCACTGTGGTATCAGTCAGACTGGAACACAGACACCCTCTCAATACAAGGCAGGTTATAGAAAGTGTGCTATATACCCCTGGGAGGACATAGGTTCCCAGCTTTTAAAATACGAGTCCACGCTTCATGAATGTTACAGAAAGCTGACAGATAAAAAAGCAAAGTTAATACACACGTGGATTTTTCTCATTCACAAAAGCAGTGACTCGTCTCCCCGGTCCTTTGAGTATGTCTGTCTCATCTCAGCATTTATAATACCTTCTAAAACCACTAGTGTACTAGCTACACCTGATATTATAGTTTACTAGGAGTTAGGTGACCAGAGCCCACCAGTTTAACTGTTAGCAGCTTTCTAGAAATAAAAGTAGAGAAACACGTCTCAATGGGAGCAGTAGAGAACAGGTAGGGAGGAAAACCGAGATTCTTACCCAGGATCCGAGTATACACATTTGTTTGTTCGTCAATCCATCCATCCATCCATCCATCCGTCCGTCCGTCCGTCCGTCCGTCCGTCCATCCGTCCATCCGTCCATCTGTCCATCTGTCCATCCGTTCATCCATCCGTCCGTCCATCCGTCCGTCCATCCATCCATTCGTCCGTCCATCCATCCATCCTTCCATCCATCCATCCACTTGTTACATACTCATTCACTCATTCATACTTCCAACTATTCCCTTCATATCTCATTCATTCACTACTTGATCATTCATTCATTCATTCATCCACCTATACATCCATCCATTTGCTCACTCACTCATTTCATTCATTCATTTACCCACCCATTCATTTACTCACTCACCCATTCATTCACTTACTTACTCATCTATTACTTTGTCTAGAATCAGGTCTTGCCCAGATGAGGGAACAGAGACTTCTGCTTCTCTGGGACTTACAACCTTTTCAGCTGGCTCTGCAATGGAATCTGGATGATACTTCTTACAGAGTAGTTGAAGTTGACAAAGCGTGACTGACTGCCTGTGAGAACTGACTCCAAGCTGGTGAGCTTGAGCAATGACCCAACATTTAATGTAACTAGCTTAATCTCTTAAATCTTCTCAAAGTGAAGATTTTAGAAACTTCTAATGTGTTTCTGGGAGGAGAAAATTCAAATTTCTACTGTTGGGAGCCGACTCTAAGGAGAAAGCGGCTAGAAAGCAGCTATCAGCTTTGCAGCCATCTTGAGCCATATACCCTGACATGAGACTTGGTTTTCAACAGCCTACAACAGCTGAAGCACACTCTGATATCCCACATAGCTTGTTTTGCTGTTTAGTGCCCCCAGCTGCAAGGAGCACGTGGTATCCACGCCTAGAAAGCATGTGGTGCACGTGTTGTCCACGTGCTATCCATGCCATACATGCCTGTAAGGTGCACGTGCTGTCCACGCCTGTAAGGCTTACGTCATATCCACACCTACAAGGCACGTGGCAAAAGCCTATAAATACCCAGGATTTCCTTGTTGTAGTGTGTGTGTGTGTGTGTGTGTGTGTGTGTGTGTGTGTGTGTGTGTGAGAATGGGGGTGTAGTAGTAGTAGGTATAGTGGTGTGTGTATGGTGGAGACAGTAAAGAAGACTTTACTACAGATCCTCTGGCTTGTTTCTATTCTTCGAGGCTCTTCCGCTTCTTCCCCCCACTCTCTCTCTTGCTAAACCTGGACCTGCGGAACAGAGCGGCCGCTATAGTTTGGCCCCCAAACATGGGCAAGAGTGGTCCGTTACAGTTAGCTCGGGGCTTTTACAGTTTGACGCCTGACGTGGGGCTCCAGTAAGCGGGTCTTTTACATTCTACCACATTGTATTTCATAAGGAAAATGTGTGCCACAGTAATTTGTAAAGATTTGGACATGTGGAAAGATTGGCAACATGCTCCTGTAACTACTGGGTATCATAGTGTGTGTGTGTTTAAATATATGTTATTTATCAGTTGCAAATGTCATACATTTACACAATATACTCTGATTATATCCAGCCTGCACTGCCCACCAAGTCCTCCCAGACTGCCCCAATTTGTTCTCAATTTCATGTTTTCTTTTTGAGCTCATTGAGTTCAGTTAGTACTGCTTATATGTACATGGATATAGGAGCGCCCTCTGGAGCATGGGCAGCCTACCAGGGGCAACATCCCTGAAGAAACTGACCCTCTACCCCAGCAGCCACCGACTGTCAAAGCCCCTCAGTTGGAGTAAGGCAGTACAGTGCTTTAAGATCTTAAAACAGTTCCTAGGAAGAGAAGGACTGGAAGACGAGGTTCTGCAAATAGAGCAAAGCCCCCCTTTAGATACATATAATTTATTTTGTGTTCATCGGTGATTTGCCCACATGCATGTCTGTATGAGGATGTCAGAAAATTTGGAGTTACAGACAGCTGTGAGCTGCCATATGGTTGCTGGGAATTGAACCCCAGTCCTCTGGAAGAGCAGTCAGTGCTCTTAGCCACTGAGCCATCTCTCCAATCCTTTACAGCCCTAATTTTTTTTATTTTTTGCATAAAAAGCACTTCTGTTTTAAACAAAAGTTTAAACTCTCAACTAGACTTAAAACTCCTAATGCTGGCTGCAAATAGTAGATTCCTTCCTGCAAAAGTATGTTTTGAGCTAAAATCTAGGGCCCTCTTTCTCCAAGAAACACATTCTTGACTCTAGAGAATAACTAAATGTAACCCAGCCTGACTAGTCTAGCAGGATCTGGTCCCTGGACTTCTCGTGCATCCCAAGAAGAAAACGGGTCAGTTGGCATCAGACTGATGGGGTGGAACTAGGAAGACACTTGGCTTAAGGCTCTTGGTCATTCCTGTCTAGACTGACTCCTCATGGCAAAGCAGAGCAGTGTTGGCTTATATTTTTCAAAACGTACTTTTAATCTGGATTCTTAAATGCTTTAAATTCCCTCCTGGCCCATCAACCACCAGAGGTAATGGAAAAGAAAGGTTATTAGGATGCAGAGAAAGTAGACCTGTTTAGAAATTGGTCTTTGGAGCAAATCTAATCTGCACTGTCAGAAAACCATCAGTTCAGTTCACAGGATTCAGTAGCGGTGGCTCAATCCACCTAAAAACATAATAGCAGTCCAGTTCAGTAGTGTCAGGATAGCAAACATGAATCAGCAGTGGTGGCACGACCTAGCAGAGACAGCCAGGTCTCAGCTGAACTGGCATGAGTCAGCAGGAGTGATTAGAACCAGCAGGGACGCCAGGAGAAGTTCCTTGTGCCTCTCTCAAAGAAATGAAGATCAGCAAAGACAAAGACTAAGAAGTGTAAAGTTAGCTATGCAAGCCCTGCCCTCATCACTGTCTCTTGGGTACCATTGATACTCCCTTCAAACATCATGTGTTCTCCCTTGGGTCTTGCCTCACCATGTGACTCTGTCTTAGCAAAACTCCAAGTGAGTCTGTATCAGCTGACATCACTTTGCCAATTGGTCTGAGTCTGAGGAAGTGGCAAGAAGCTGCCAGAGCACCATCAGACACTTTTTTGGTGTGTTTCTTTCTATGGAATCATGACCATTGGAGCTGAGCAGTGAAGTGTAAGGCAGACCAATACATGCTTGTTCTTAGGGACGAAGCCTTCATCACACGTCCTTTCACATGTTTGCTTTAGCAAAACATTCGTTCACTAGTGTCTGCTTCAGCAAAACATTCCTTCATGTATCTGCCTGAGTGAAACATCCTCTCACTTGTGTCCGCTTCAGAAGAACACTCCTTCACGCATCTGCAACAGCAAAACACCACAGAACACCGCAAAACACCGCAAAACACCATCTGACACAACTGACTTTCCAAAGAAACTGTAAGTTTCCACTTGAGAGCAGGCAGCCCCTGCCTCAGTGTCATGCCTTGCTCTAGCAGAACTTTGAAAGAATGTCATCGGCTAAGTAAATAAAGCTAAAATGATGCCATCTTCCATAAAACACGTGTTTGATTTACTGTTTTAGAGGAACTATAAAAGTATAAAAGTACTGGGTTGTAGAAGCCTCTCCTCGCTAGGAAGCTTGTGCATGCACCGTACAAATTAGTATTTACAATATATAAACAGTACATTAAGTATTGAATTTGAGTTGTGCAAACTTGGAAAGTCTTACACAAGTTGTGTGAATTGGATTTCCTTCACTTGATGAGTGTGATTTGCATGTGATAAGAATTTTTCAAAACCCATAAGATTTTGAGGGTGTGGTACCCTGACACACTTGCTTATAGAATAAAAAGGACAGTGGCAATTCTGACGGATTTTCTGTAATTAAGTCAGTTGTAGCTAGTTTTATTCTAGATATCCCACAAACTTGAGTTTACGATATCATATCCTTGGGCTTAGGAACAAAGCAAAACAACTGTATCAATAGTGGTTGTACTCAACAAAGTTCAAGGGTAGGTTGGCCAAATAAAAGGACACCTGAGTAGTCTGGTAAATCTGGCTCTTTTTAAACAAGTTAACACTTCACAAAACAAAACTTGTTCTGTAACAAGGTAAAGCCAATGGCATGTGTTTTTGTGAAACTTAATAAGGCCGGGCCAGCAAGCCTATATTCCCCCCAAATATGCTAACGACTTTCCTTTTAATGAGTTTATCTCTTTGAAACACTTTCCGAGTACATTTGTGTCTGTGTGTGTGTGTGTGGGGGGGCGGGTTATATACGTGGATATGCTCCTGGGGTAGGTAGCATGCACGTGTATGTGAACATGTAGAAGCCAGAGATAAACAGCAGTTGTATTCCCCCACCTTATCTCCTTTTTTGAGACAAGGCCTCTCATTGAACCTGAAGCTTACCAGTTTTGCTAGACTGCCTGGCCAAAAAGCCCAAGAGATCCTATATTTCTATCACTGGTATCACACGCATGGACATTGTTTCTCGGGTTTTTACTTGGCTGCTGGGGTCTTAATACTTGCATGACACTTTACCGAGTCAGCTGTCTCCCTAACTCTGAGACACTTTAGAAGCTGATTGTGGATAAACTATTTTGACTGATGAACTAATTATTTTTTTTTTTTTTACCGGTCTACCAACAAATTGTCTCCAATAAGTAACTGTTGACTGACATTTTTTTCATTGAGTAAACCATGCTTTTAGAATATGACAGAATGCATGTTCATGGTTGCTTGGAGTACCAGGGAGTTCCTTAGGCTCCAGATAAGTTTTATGACCTTCTGAAAAGACAGTAGTGGAAAAGGAAAAATGCTGGAGGTTGGTCTAGTGTTACTGTATATGCAAATGCTAAATTCTGGACCCCAAGATCTGGTTGCCCCAGAAGAGCATATTCTCACATACATTGGCCTTTGTTGTGTAAACCTTGCTCCCCAATTTAAAGATATTGGTTAAATAAAAGTGGCTACAAACAATGACTGGGGAGAATAGAGGTAGGCAGGGCTTTGGTTACAGGGCTGGGGGTCTCAGGTAGGGCCCATGAGAAGGGGAGAAAGAGGAGGAAGAAGGAAAGAGGAGAAGGAAGAAGAAGGAGAAAGAAGATAGAACAGGAGGTCTCCATTAGATGTGGTGGACTAGGAACATGCACCCAAGTGAAATGCCCTCCTCTGACCCCAGGACAGCCTGATGAAGTAAGAGCTTAGCGGGGAAGCAGGCAGTCCAGCATTGAAAATAGATTAGGGGTAATCTGCCCAGTGATTGTGCTAAAACTGAAGAGATGAGTTTAGAAGGCCTAAGTCTCTATTATTGGAGGGCTGGTCGGGTCATATTAAGAACTAATAGAGTTAATAAAAAGCTTTTAAAGAACAGAAGAAATCATTGAGGGAGCGAATCATGTGCTATTTCCTCCTGGGGAGACTTTGAGTCATTAGGGTTTTTCTGTGAATACAGTTAAGGTTTGATTTGTGGTCCAAGCTAAAACCAAAAGGGATCTTCTTATGACTGTAAAGATAGGTTCAAGAGCTGAGGACAAAGTCAGTGTCTTGCATGGTGTGTACAGTGGAAGAGTTTTCAAAGGAGAAAGAGTTAAAAACAGTTTGTCTCAAGACACAGCAAGTGATGGGAGACGTTCTTCAGAACTGAAACTAGAAAACCGGAACTGGGCAAATCAGTTTCCAGCAAATGTTGACTTTGCACAACAAAAAGTACCCTGTGTCCAATGTGTCTGACTGTGTGTGAGTAATGAAGCTGTGTGCTTGACACGAGGTAGCTGATGCACCATGATTAATGAGGGACACCTTCCATCCTGATGGAGCAAGCTAATGATGAGGAAATGAGGCCAGTGACATGGAGTTATACTTTAAAAAGATGTGTCTTGGATTGTCACTTTTGTTTTAAAGAAACCAAAGCAAAGAAAAATTGAGGCAGACATTAAGACATCTGGGCTCTTGAGGAACGCTGTGTCCGATCCCAGTTGGACTTCCTAGCTGTGTGTACTTTAGGCAAATGACTATAGTTCTCTTGAGGTACTTATGGCACTCCAGCTCTTGGCACATAGGGAAGATATTGGAGGTTGCAGCTACCAGTCAGTGAAATGGCAAGTGTGCTGTCTGTGAGGAAGTCGACTGCTTCATGTGAAATGACCAGGGCAGGACTAGAGGCTGGCTGGGCCTCAGGACACCAAGGGGAAGCTGGTGTGTGCCTGTGTGTAGGAAAAGGTGGTGTCTGGAGGTGATGTTTAGGAAGGTGTGTGGGCTCCCTGGTCTACCTCCTCCCCACCATGGCTGTGTGTTCCTCTTTTGGTTCCCCTTTGGGAGTAGGGTAAGACTGAATTCGAAACAGAGGGCTGAGACTTCTTCCCGATCTCTGTGAAAGTAAATTAAGGCTTCCAGCAATGTTGTTCTGAAGGCGAAGAGATATGCTTACATCCGAAGTCCACCAGCATGCCAGCGAGGGTATCATCTGTGGAGTGTGGCACATGTAGTAAAATACATTACTTAGACTCTGTTTGGGAGACTCTATTTGCTTGCTAGAACACTGAATTCTAGTGGTTAAGCCAAGTTCTATTATATGCTTTGTGGAGTTTGAAATCAAGTTTTACTAATATAGCAAAAGCCAAGATAGGAAGATGAGATTTATGCAAGTGATGGAAAGATGAAGGATTTATTAATCCCAGTAAACAACTGGTGAAAGTATTTAGGACTTTCAATACTGTTTCAATAATTGCCTATGATTGTCCAACTACTGAAGACTTATAGAAGGCAGCAGGTGATAAACTGGTAACTGTTTTTTGGACTAGACATACTGTCTAGCAGTTTCCTTCCAGGAAGAAGGAAGGAGACAGACTCAGGAGACTCAAGAGGTAAATAAACCTCCCAGGTCTTGGGAAAGTTGAAACCAACAAGGTTCACCTGTGGTCTCCCCACTCCCTGCCAAGGTTAAGGAATCAGTGAAGATGTGCTGGGGCTCGGCAGTGGGGAGAAGAGGTGTCTGGAAGAGCCTTTCTGACTAGTCCAGCTGCTTGAAGTTCCTGCAGAGCCCCAGGCTTGCAGCCCCAGTCAGTGCTGTAGGCTTCTCCTTAGCATCATCTCTGTTCGAATTAGCAGCTCTCACCCACACTCCCGGGAGGAAGCTCAGCAAGCTGGTTGATTCCACGCTGGACTCTGGTGGCACTGTTTCTTTGTCTCTTATTGGAACTGTGCCCTTTCCAGAGTGAGTGGGCATTGTGTCACATCCTCACAGGAAAAGAGTCACACGACAGACACAAAGACGTGTCTGTGCTGTTCCTTCTTAACACTTTCTGTTTTGAAGGGTGGCTGAGTTCTGTCTGCTTTGTTGTTTTGTTTTGTTTTGTTTTGTTTTGTTTTGTTTTGTTTTGTTTTGTTTTTTGAGACAGACACTCATGCATCCTAGGCTGGCTTCGAACTCAGTCTGTAGCTGAAGATGTCCTTGAATTTATGATCCTTTAGCTTCTATCTCCTGAATGAGGAGATTCCAGGGGGCCACCATGCTCTTTTTGTGCCATGCTGGAGATTGAATCCACGCTTCTTATACCCTAGACCAGAACTCCACCAACTGAGCTACATACTCAGCTCAATTATGCTAATTCAAAGGATACTTATTTTTTCCATTAATTATTTATTTACTTTACATCCTGATCACAGCTTTCCTCTCCTCCAAGTCACCCCTCATACTTTCCTTCCCTGGTACCCACCTTTCCTTCTCCTTTGAGAAAGGGGAGGTCTCCCTGGGTATGAACCCACCCTGGCACCTCAAATCTTTGCAGGACTGGGCATATCCTTTCCCACTGAGGCCAGACAAGGCAGCCCAGTTAGGGGATGGGATCCATAGGCAGGCATCAGAGTGAGGGTAGGCTCCTGCTCTAGTTGTTGGGAGAATCAGCATGAAGACTAAGCTGCACATCTACTACATATGTTGGGGGGCGGGGGCTAGGTCCAAACCATGTATACTCTTTGGTTGGTTGTTTGGTCTTTGAGAGTTCCCAAGGGTCCAGGTTAGTTGATCTTCCTGTGGAGTCCCTATCCTCTCCCCCAACTCTTCCACAAGACTCCCTGAGCTCCGTTTAATGTTTAGCTGTGGGTCTCTGCATCTATTTCAGTTAGCCTTTGGGTGGAGTCACTAGAAAGACAGTTATGCTAGGCTCCTGTCTGCAAGCATAACAAAGTATCATTAATAGTGTCAGGGATTGGTTCTTGCCTGTGGCATGGATCTCAGGTTGGGCTAGGCATTTGTTGAACATTTGTTCGGTCTCTGCTCCATCTTTGTTCTTGCACTTCTTGTAGACAAGACAGATTTTGAGCTGAAGGTTTTGTGGTTGTGTTGATGTTCTTATCCACACACTGGGGGTCCTGCCTGGCTACAGGAGGTGATCCCTTTAGCCCCCATATCCCCTAGTGTTAGGAATCTCAGCTAGAGTCATCTCATAGACTCCCTGGTGAAGACTCCTTATTTTTAAGGCCTGTATACACATTGTCATGCCTGTAGAGCCCTGGATACTAAAGACCTTTTCCAAACCAACCCTCAGGAAGGAGTGGATGGTAAAAGGATTTTGCCAGTTCCACAAGCTGAGAAACAAAGTGCAAGGCAGCACCAAAGGGTTTGGGAATGAATGCCTCCTGTCTCTTTGACACTATTGCTTCCCAACTCCCTCTCCCAGCACCTCATCTCTTCTCTGTGTCTGACCTGCCACTTAATACTCATTTGACTTGGTCATAGTAAACAATCTTCAAAAGAGTCTTAGTGATCTTGGGACCAAAATAACATCACTGGACTGGTTTCCATGGATTTTCTTTAGGGATATTTGATCTGAGCATCTTCTATGTGACCTAAGCAGTTTGAGAGGTAGCATTTGATGCTTCAGTTAGCTCTTAATTGAGATCACCATGGTAATTGGTTTTGAAGGTTTGAAAGGGCTCTGTTTAAGGTCTAGTAGCGCAGTGAAGGCACAGCCTCAGGGATAGAGCATATGCTGATGTCTGCTTTTTCATAAAGACAACTCTTTGTTTCCAGTGTAAAAATGAGTGAGCCCAAATTAGGAGCTGATAAGGACAATTAAACAATACACAAAAAGTTAAATAATGACTATTACCCAATAAATTAAACCATAAGCAACACAATCACCAATGTTTTCCTTTAAAAAAGCATCCTGAAGATTGTATAAATGAAAAAATAATAAAGCAGTTTATAAAATAAGATCTGATTATTCCCTACTGATAAGAAATGTATATATTTATATGAACATTAGAGATAGATGTTCTCTTTACATACACATGCTTAATAGATGCTTATAGATAGATTGAGACAATTAAACGAGATGACTTTTAGACACTGCTGCCAAAAGCTAGTTTCTTTTTAGTATGTAGACACTAGAGCCCTGGGAAAGGTTGGAATCCCAGTATCCAAATGTCATAAGACCACTTATGACTCCCTTTGGCACAGACATAAAGGACTGGGGAACTGAGAGGACGAGAAGGAGCAGGAGGCCATCTTTCTCCTTCCAGGATTGATGTGTACTGTGTATACTGTTCACTCGTGATACCCTGCTCCTTCATACCCTTTCCATCTGTGCCCAGCTGGTTGCAGGGCCCAAAGGAAACTGAATTCTGAATCAAGGGCTCAGGATTTGCAGAAACTCTGTGGCCTTTTGGCATCAAGGGAAGAGCTGCCTAGTCTTAGAAAACACAGATTATCAAAATGTCAAAGTGAAAAAAGAGGAATGTTTTCATGTCCTCAGGCCCTCTCATCTAATGGAAGGCCCTCTGTTTGGCAGTCAGATGGGCCAAAAGGATCTGCTCTTCATATAAAAGGCACAGAATGGATAATGAAGGAAGGGAGGGAGGAAGGGAGGAAAGAAAACCAGGCAGGCAGAGGTGACATAAGCCCTTGATCTAGCTAGCATTTAGGAGACAGAGGCAGGTGGATCTCTGAGTTCAAGGCCAGCTTGGTCTGCAGAGTGAATTCCAGGACATCCAGGGCTACCAGATTTAAAAAAAAAACAAAAAAACAAAAAAAACAATAACTACAAGAAAAAGAAAAAGAAAACAAAAAAGGAAGGAAGGAAGAAAGGAAGGAAGGAAGTCACAGAAGTAGAGAGTAGAAAGGTAGTTTCCTGGTGCGGAGGACAAGGCAGGAGGTGAGGACAGGGAGATGTGGGTACTAGTTAGGAGTAAATGCTGATGTGCTGTTTCACAGTAGGGTGACCTCAGATAATGATAAAGTGCATTTCAACAAATTCAGGGAAAAGGGTCTTGGAAGATCTTACAAAGGAATAATAAACATAATAAGCGATAGATATATTTAAGCTGACCCAACCATGGCGCGACGTCTACGTGTCCTCAAGCACTGTAGGATACCTCGTGAATGTGCGTTGCTGTTGTGCAGAAGCTAAAAAGAGAAATTTAACTTATAAAAGGCACAGAGGAAAAGTCCAAGGAAGAAGTGTCATTTGGAGGAAACAGGGCAAAAGCAAAAAGAATCTGGTACTTCGGAGCGTCTCTTTGTGCATCCTAATATGATCTCCAGTCTTGTCTCCTGGCTGTGTGCTCAGTTTCTTTCACAGCACCTCGGCCCATTAGTCACTGACATTTATTTTTCTTGAAGGTTCTCCTCTGTGCTAATGGCTACTGTATCAATTACAGAGCTCCAGCTATGTCAGATAAATGCCAGACAAAGAGCAAAGTTAAGGGAGAAAGTACTTAATTTGGCTCATAGCTCAGAGGGATGCAGTCTGTCTTGGAGAGGGCACAGTGGCATGAGCAGCTGGGTCTGCAGAAGGGACTAGGAAGCAGAGAGCTGGAGGTGGCATGTTTGTTACATTGGCAATCTTCATTTTCCTCTTCTGTCTGATGCAGTTTCAGCCCATGGCATGGTGCTACCTGAATTCAGAGAAGGTCTTCTTTCCTTATTTAAAGCCCTTTGAAAACATCTTGAGACACGCCTGCAGGAGTGCCTTCCAGGTGAATTCAAATCCAGTTATCTGGACATGGCTTGTGTGCTTGAGTACTGGGTCCCCCAGCTGACCAGCACTGCCTTGGATGCTGTGGAAGCACTTGGACAGAGACTTGCTAGGAGAAGTAGATTGCCATGGATAGGCCTTGAGAGGAGTTATTATTATTATTATTATTATTATTATTATTATTATTATTATTATCATTTTGGTTTTTCTAGACAGGGTTTCTCTGTGTAGCCCTGGGCTGTCCTGGAACTCACTCTGTAGACCAGGCTGGCCTCAAACTCAGAAATCCGCCTGCCTCTGCCTCCCAAGTGCTGGGATTAAAGACGTGCGCCACCACCACCTGGCTGCCTTGAGAGTTATATCTGACTTTGGTTCCTATATGATCTCTCTGCTTCCACATCCACTAAGAAGTGAGGAGGCCTCATGTTATACTACAGTCAAGACCACCCTACCAGGGCTCACATGCAGTGTCAGATCTCTCAAACTCTGAGCCAAAACAAACTCTTCTCCCCTAAATTGCTCTGTTGGGTATCTGGTTCCAGTAACTAGAAAGCAATCAGTGTGGTATGGGGTGTGTGTGTGTGTGTGTGTGTGTGTGTGTGTGTGTGTGTGTGTGTGTATGTGTAGACAAGTGAGAATTTTTGACTTACTTTTAGTTCAAAAGTACAAGAAATACTGTCTCATCTTTGCGATTCAATTTTTAAAATTTTTTTTTAAGATTTATTTATTTGTTTTATGTATATGGGTACTGTCCCTCTCTACAGTCATCCCAGAAGAGGGCATCGGATCCCATTACAGATGGTTGTGAGCCCCCATATGTTTGCTGAGAATTGAACTCGGGACCTCTGAAAAAGCAGTCAGCTCCCAACCACTGAGCCATTTCTCTAGCCCCGTGATTTAATTTTTACTTGTGAAAGTATTTTGTTGTTTTATTAACTGCTTTGAAGAATTATAAAAGCAAATGCAAGAGAAAGAGAAGGCAGAAGATTGTCTATTTGTGTCTCCAGAGTCACTGATATTTGAATGGAATCTCACAATTATGTTTAATTATCAGGAAGTTGTAGCCTGGATTATTGCTGGTGCAATTATTGAATAATTTGTGATTCACTCAGACCATCATTTACAAAATAAATTAGATGGGCAACAATCAGGATAAAGCAATGGAATTGATAGCTAAAAGAATGAAAAGAGCAAGAAGAGAAAATACAGCAACTTAGGACAATAGTGAGGGACACAGGCTCCTAGGAAACTGGAGGACCAAACCTGCCTATGTGGAGGCTTGGGCAGTGGGTTACAGTAGCAGATTAGTCTCTTACCTGGCTTCTGAGTGTATTCCTTAGTACATTCTCCAATCTCACTACAAACACTACAGATTGCTAGAGACTTACTGCCATTAGCAAGTCTTGGTGATGATGATAAGGTTGAAAAGTTGCACGTTTGAATGCCAACTGTGAAGACCATTCTAAACAATTGAGTGCATTTCTCAGAACTCTCCCTTTTCAGTACTCAGTCTCTTGGAGACAGTCCTCTTCACCCACAGATAGGAGTTATGAATCTGAATCATGAAGATGTTAGATAACTCACTCCAAGATGCAAGGTAAGAAGCTGTGAGTCTGGGGGAGGAAGCCAGGCCGCCTTTCAAGAATAAATGCAGAGAGCTCTATGGGAGCACTGACTGGAGCAGAGCATGGTGTGGGATCCCAGGGGAGTTAGGGAAGGGCAAGGACAGCTTATTTATCTTTGCCCAGATTGGCGGGCTGTCTTACAGAGTCTCAGCCAACAGATACTGGCGGTAAGACCTTGCCTTTAGGGGTGATGAAGTCCCAGTCTGGGCAGGTTACGGGAAAGTCAGACTCAGTAGCTGCCTGGTTGCTGGTGGATTCTCTTGTGGGGCCAGGATCTCTGGCTGGATCTTTTCTCTCTTTTTCTATGGTGAAGAGAACCTGCAAGACCTGCTGGCAGTCATCCCATGTGGGCTGGCAGGTAAAGAGGACTGTCTCTAAGAGACTGAGTACTGAAAAAGGAGGGTTCTGAGTTCTCCAGTTATGAAGGTCTAGTGGCAAAGGGACAATAGTGATGGAGTTGGTTTCTTTAACCATCTACTGGCCTTGTTGTGCACAAGGGTAAGATGACAAACTCAGGCTCAGGAGGCAGCCTGTGACACAGCTGTCTGAGGGACTGAATAAGGTGGGGCTGCCTGTTGTTCAGGGAGAAAAAGTTTTCCTAATGGTGACAGAAAGATTCTATCCCCCTAGTTTTAAATAGTAGAGTTGAAGGCAACTGTCCCATGTTAAATATCTGTCAGAAAGTTGCCCCGTAACATAGACAACAAAGACAAAACACAAGAAAAATTCCAAGTACTCTGCACTGCAGCATGCCACATTAAAAACAACCAGAAATTGGTGCTTATACACAAGAAAGAAACTTCAGGTCCTGGAGGCCTTGGAAGTCCTGAGCAATGTACCAAATGTTGTGCCAGGAAATGTTCATGAACCCCCAGAAGACCACCAGGAATAGAATCTGATGCAATCGCATTAGAGTTTCTTTATTTAAGCTCAAGCTTGGGCCACACTACCATCTCTGATGTAGGAGAATGGAAGGGGCATCAAGCCCAGTTTCAGGCAAGCATTTATAGGGGCAAAAAAGGGGCTATTTAGTCTGGAACACATCTTACTGGGAGGCCATCATGTCCTTTAACATATGTTGGGAGCCAAACCATAAATTTAACTTCTGCTTTTTTTCTGATTGGTGGTTTTTAGGAAGTGAAGTGTCAGGCAGGCTTGTAACCTGGAGGTGCAGATTTGTTGGGAATAACCTGGAAACTGGTGCTAGATGTAGGTCTTGTTGGAGGTAACCTAGAAACTGGTGCTAGGTACTGGCCTGTTAGTTAATTTGAGGGCAACCTTAAGTCAGGTTCTCTAGGATGGAGTCTGAACAAAAAAATTGGTCTCTTAGCCCCTCCCGGCTTCTGTTCTGTGTGTACACAGATGCTTATCTCTGCCCCCACACATCTACTCACAGACACACAAACACAGACAGTGAAACACACTGTTGTGGGTTTTCCTGGTGCTGTTTATATTCTGATGTTAGTTCTGCTTCCTCAAGAGAGGCTGCCCCAATGAGGAGTGGATCACATACTCAGGTGATTTCATGCGAAGCTTCTCTCCATTTTAACTGGTCAAATAAAGTCTGGAGCCTGTGATTGGGCAGTGGAAGGGAAAGATGGGGCTGGAGGGTTAGAGAGTGGAGGAAAGGTAGGGGATGATGGAGGAGAAGGACAGAGGAGAAAGATGAAGGAGAAGGACAGGAAGAAAGGGTGAAAAGAAGATGGAGCAGAACCACTTGGCCTGGAGAAGCTGCAAGTAGCAAGGGATCTCGTAGCTGGGGAATGGATTGGTGTAGTGGTAGAGCTGCCCAGTCTAGATGTACACTTACAAATATAGTACCTGAGTTGTGTTTTTGAACGGGCTTATTGGGGTTGGAAATTTAGTGCAACAATTTAGCCCCCAACGTGGGGCTTAGAATCCAACAAACATGAGATAAAAGTCCACTGTGCCCCCACTCTCACCCCGAAACAAATGGCTGGGGTAGCAATCTAAGGCTGCAGCAGTGTGTGGATTGAAAGCTGACTGAGTGAGGGGTCTATGGAGAGCTGCAGAGAGGCTCCCTCCCCAAACCTCAGGCAGACAGTTCCAGTCAGGGGCAGCACCCTAGCCAGGAGCTAGCCAGCACAGCTGCCTGTGAGGTAGTTTTCTGGCAGACACAGTGAGCTGATTTGGACATCAGCCTGAGGGAGCCTTTCCATGCTCTCTCCCCTGTTTACCCCACTTCTAAACAGGACGTGGGACAGCCAGACCTGCCTTCTAGACTGCTTGTGCTATAGGCTGCCTGAGATCAGCACTCACCTGGCCAGCTGCAACCCAAAGAAAAGACAGAGAGTTGGCTCAGAAGTACAAAAGTCATATATGTATTTTATGCTTAAAGATGAGAAACACAATACATATTTTTCAGGCTTTATGGGATGATATTTTGAATGGTTTTGAAAGTCACGGATGGATTTAAGAGAAACAGACACCTTGTCACTTACTGTTATTACAATACTAATTACTTTGATTTACTATGTCTTCTAAAAAGACAGGATCTTAGATTAAAAAAAAAATTACGTGCCTTTGAAAAGGGATTAGAAAAAACACTAGAACTAAAGGTTCAGGATTTTATAGGTTAAGATGAACAAAATAAAAGAGGGGAAAGTCAGCCCTGACAAGATACACACTCTGGGATGCTGAGATTCAATGAGATAATCCTAAAGACAGGCCAGGAGGTGCCCGTGGGGAAGCATATACTTAGAAAGACAAGGGATTGTCAAAGCAGGAGACAAAGGAAGGCATGCAGAGAGGCTGGAGAGAGTGTCCTAGGTAAACAGACGGCATGATGAGAAGCACAGGGAGATGTAGCACAAAGCACTTGAATGTTCTCAAGGATTTCATTAAGTGATTAATCGTGGGATAGGAAGGAGAGTGATAAGACATCAGGCCTGAGTACAGAGCAGGAACTATGTCAGAAGAGCCTTACTGGTCTTGTTAGGACTTTATCTCTGGGCACGGAGGAACCTCCTGCAGCATTTCAGACAGAACTGGTGTCTGGCAAGGATTTGTAGCCAGGATGATTTTAGGCATCAAAGTGCTCAGAGTTCTCTGTAGGGAGGGGCTTAAAAGGAAAGTATGTGTTATGGTGATGTCCCTGGTGACAGATGGTATGGTGGATAGGGCCTTTAGGAACAAATTCTCATTTCCTAATGGGAGTGCTGGAGTCTCGTCTT
>JANHMN010000018.1:9345273-9374260 GCA_030674055.1 Rhabdomys pumilio | reverse complement strand
AGGCTGCTGTAAGAATATCCAAAGTTCAAGATCATCCTTGTCTAAACAGAAGTTCTAGGTCAGCTGGGATATGTGATATCCTGTTTATAATATATATATATATATATATATATATATATATATATATAATAACATAACTATATTATAATATATATCTACTTTAAAGAGACTAGAGTCTCTGTCACAGTGAGGATCAGATGGACAGCCATGTTTAACTGTCAACCAATAGTGATGGCAAGAAGCCAGGGGCTGCAGGCTAGACTGTTATACCAGAATTTTATACAATATTGTCTGTATGACTTCTAAAAGTACAGAAAGGCCACCTTGGATCTACTGACTCATGATAACTGCCGGTGGGGCGGGGACTGTGCACTTTCAGAAGTTCCATAGGTGATTTGCATGCACATCCTTTATGAATTTGCATGCTAGGCAGTAAGCACAGGGCTTGGCAACCAACTGGATGCAGCCCCGAGGAGAAAGGCAAAATATCTGTAATCAGTCCCTAACACAAGCCCTTTGTTCCCCGAGCTGCTCATTCCTGAAAAGACAAAGCTACGCCTCTCAGTACAGGGCTGAGCAAGCTGAGCAAAGCTGGTTGTAGGCCAGCCTTGTCTCCTCTGCCAGTTGTAGGCCAGCCTCCTCTGCCAAGTGACACAGTTCATGTGGCCAGCCTGGCTTCACACTTGAGCAGTGGAGGTTTCAGTTGCATAGGTTTGTTGAGTAGCGAAGATTGGGGTTTTAGTTAGGGTCAGAGATGTCTGTTTGCAAGGGTTAGATGAAGAAAGCAGAAATAGTGGTGGGGTCCGGCTTATGGGCAAGGACAGAGCTGAGGGAAATGCACAGAATTGCAAAGACTGAAAGGCAAGATGCTGAGTAGAAAATAGAATCTTCTGTTCAAGAATAAATAAATGTTTTGGAGAGTCGGCTCAGTAGTTAAGAACACTGGCTGCTTTTCCAGAGGGACCTTTTAATCCCTAGCACCCACATGGCAGCGTGCAATGGTCTGTAACTCCTCTTCCAGGGAATCTGACATGCTCATACAGACATAGATGCAGACAAAACACCCACAAACATTAAGAGGAGGAGGAGAAGGAGAAGGAGAAGAAGGAGAAGGGGAAGGGGAAGGGGAAGGGGAAGGGGAAGGGGAAGGGGAAGGGGAAGGGGAAGGGGAAGGGGAAGGGGAAGGGGAAGAGGAGGAGATGGAGGAGGAGGAGGAGGAGGAGGAGGAGGAGGAGGAGGAGGAGGAGGAGGAGGAGGAAGGAGAAGGGGAGGGGGAGAAGCAGAAGCAGAAGCAGAAGGAGAAGGAGAAGGAGAAGGAGAAGGAGAAGGAGAAGGAGAAGGAGAAGGAGAAGGAGATGGAGAAGGAGAAGAAAAGAGTAAATGGTTGCTGGGAAATTAAATGCACATGGGTAGTGTCAGTGAACATCTCTGTAGAAAGTGACCAGCAAGGAAATAAACCCCAACCCAAATGGTCACTTTCCTGACAACCCCAGGGCATTTTTGTTAGAGAGATCTCAGAGAAAAGTATGGAGAGGAATTATTCTTCAGGCTAGAACTCCATTCAGAGATGCTCACGTCATGCCACAGACAGCTGGATGGGATTCTGAGGAGAGAAAGAAGCCTTTAGTCCTAGGGCTATGGCTTCTGAGGGAGACAGAAGGTAACATCTCACAGGACCATAGAGATCTTTCTACTCCTACAGAAAACTGTGAAAACTCAGGTTGGGAGCGAAGCACTCAGAGCATGTGGGGTTCTGGTCTAGGCTTTATTTCTAATTATAACACCAACATTCTTTAATCTTTCTAAGTGCTGAGTGTTGGGTTCTGTGTCTTACTAATGTGCTCCTTGATTGTGTGACAGCATTGCGGGACACACATTGTTATCAGTGTTTTTGAGATGGAGAAATTGGTTTAGCTTACAAAATTTGGTCAAGGTGAAAGTATAGAATCGATATAAAATAAAAAGACAGGGAAAATAGAGAGAACATGAGAAGGTGTTCTCGGGTTTGCTTTTTAAGTTGGGGAAGAAAGGGTTTATTTCATCTCACAGCTTATTGCCATTTAGGGAAAACAAGGCAGGAAGTCAAGACTAGAGCTTAAAGCAGAACTGTAGAGAACACTGCTTACTGGCTTGCTCTCAGCTCATGTTCAGCCACCTTTGTGCACAACTCAGGGCTTTCTGCCTAAGGATGGCACTGCCCATATTGGGCTAGGCTTTCCTGCAACCATTATGAATCACAAAAGGCATGCCTACAGGTCAATAAGATGGAAGTAAGTCTTCATTTGAGTTTCCTTCTTCCCAAATGTATCAAGCTGACAAACCAAGATTGGCCATAGCAGAGGAGAAAGAAGTCCTTCACCTTGGAAATAAACCCCAACCCAAATGGTCGCTTTTGTCTATCCTGCTGACAGGTTGATGGACAACCAACCTCACTGCTAAAGCCACAATTCTCTCCAGAGATAAAGTGTGTTTTCCTAAAGACGCTGCAAACAAGAATATTAGAAACACAAACAAACCATGCTGGTGTTTGAAGCCCTGAGTTTTATGTTAGTACCCTCTCTCATCTTTCAATCTAATGGATGTGTCCCACAAAACTGCCTTACAATTTCCCTTACAAAAGATGTTTTTAAGAAAAGAAAGTAAATCAGATCATAGAGTTTAATTATTTTGAAAATTTACTGAAACTGTAAATGTCTTGATTTTTATGGTTTGTTGAAAAGTACAGTCTTTTGAGGAATGTTATTTAGAAGGCCACATGTTTGCTCACACAAGAGCACACACACACACACACACACATAAACATAGACACACAAACTCACACACAGAGAGACACACACACACATACACACATGAACAGACACACAGACAAACTCACACACAGAGAGACACACACATACACAGACACACACACAGACACACACACACACACACACACACACACACACACACACACTCTTGTCTTGAGACTGTGTACTGCCCCTTTTCCTCTGTCTGAATGTTATAAACTCACTAACTTCACTTTTCTCTCTCCTTTCCTCTCTCCTTCCCTCCTTCCCTCTCTTCCTCTCATCCTTTGTCCCCTTTTTCCTCCCCTGAATTGTAGTAAATTATATGTAATATAATTATAACAAAGTATACATAATAGAAATTTATCTTCTTAGTCCAATTTAGGGTACAGTTTCTGTGGCATTAATAGAATTTCATTGTTTTGTGACTGCCGTTACCAGTCATCTACAGAGCTTTTTCGTCACACCAAACTGAAGGTCAGTATTAATGCTCTTGGAAACAGTGTGAGAGACAGAGACAGTAAATGACTCTAAGGAAACAGTGTTTTCTGAACGCAACAGGGCAGTTTCACATGTGAACCTGTCACCGTGGTTGTGACATGCAGAAGACATCATGGAGACAATCTCAGTGGCGTGTCTCACGCCAATCTGAAGAGCTATTTGTAATTGATAGATGCTGGGAGGGGAGAATTAGTTTTCTTTAAGGGCATAGCCTCTGATCGGTGTAACACGTTTCAGTGATGGCCACACACCTAAGAGAACACAGGTAGTACTGATGTGTTATGAAAAATGAGAACACAAAGTTGGGCGGGTTTAGCATAGGGATGGATCTGAGAGGAGATAGAGGAAGGGATGGAATATTAAAGACATGTTGTGGGGCTGATTAGCTTGCTCGTGGGCGCGAGTGCGTGGGTCCTGTTGGGCAGAGTTGTGGTTCCCGCATGTCTGCCACGGATCAGAGAGGGAAACGCTTGCAGGAATTTTGACTGAGCTCCTTCCAAGCGGTGCCAGGCGGACGCTCGGCTAAGAAGCCGCTCGGGGCTCTGCCCGGGGGGTTGGGGGGGTGGAGAGGTCTCGGTCTGAAGGTTCCATGGTTGCAGGGCTTTTGAGTGGACCTGGAGGCTAGTGGTCTCTGTTCTCAGGCTTCCAGATGCTGCTGGGTACTTTGGAAGAACAGAGATGCAAGAGGAACAAAAGAGAGAGAAGGAAGCCCTAACAAGGGACTCGCTGGAAAGAGACTCTTACTCACTGTACTCGCTTGGCTGACTTGGTGGCTCTGCTACCTTGCTAGAATTGGCAGTCCCTGTGGCTGGAACGCAGAGAGGTCTTCTGGTGGGAGATTAGGCAGCAGCAGCAGCAATGGCTCATTAAAGGCCTTCTCCATGGATCCTTACGGCAGGGCCCCAAAGACACGATGAAGTCCATGGTTTTACCAGCTTTATTGTCATGGCAGATGGTAGATAAATCTAGATGTATCCCCTATGTTTGTCAGGGCAGGCCTGACTTAAATAGGGAGGGAGAAGGGTCTGGGAAGGAATACTTAATTGGCTACACCTTCTGGCCTTCAGGTATCTCATTAATATGGAAATCTCTTGAGGCTGAGACCTGTAGTCACACCCTCTACCTATGGGGGGGTTGGTAGGGACGTTGCCCTATGTGACTGAAAGGTGTGGGTCAATGAAGGTCTTTGGCCGTGTGTCAGGAGCCTGGAATCTGGGAGTGTGGTGAAATGTATTTCGTCCCTTGCAGGGTCTCTGGGCATTTCCAGCCAGTGCTCTACCAGAAACCAAGCCATCCTTTCACTGTTCCACGACATGTGCTACTATGCCTAGCCCAAATCATATTCTGTTTTATACGCTGCATTTTACCTATTCTACCTATACAGTGTGTTATATATACTATTTATACACTGTTACCCAGTTATCTGCTGGTAAACAATGGTTTTCTTCCTTTTCTTGGCCATATGTAAACACTAGTTAAAGTCCCTGAATATTAAGGCCACTCCACAAAGCTGAATCACATTGTTGATACAGAATGCAAGGACCTGAAGTTTCCCTACATAGCACAGCACCAGAGGCATGGCCTTTCACATCTACAGAGCATCTGCTTCAGGCTTCTTTCTGGTTCAGAGGTCAATCTTTGTTCTCTTCAGGCCTTCATCAGACTGGATGAATCACCCATGTTATGGAAGGTGATATTAGCCTCACTCCAAGCCCTCAAATTTACATGTTAGTTACAGGCAGATTGCAGAAATGCCCAGAGAAAGGTTTAGCTAAATATCAGGTCCCTTTGACTCAGTTAAATGGACACGTACAAACAGCTATCATAGCAGAGAGGAAAGAGGTAATGTCACTTTGTTTTTAAATGAGAAAGCTTCATCATGGGCTAGATTGATTAACATCAGAGCTTTCTATGGAAATGTTCTTAGAAATGTCTCTTATTGGCAGCGGTGGGTTTTCTAGTGGAAAAGATCAAAAGGGAGAGCTGCTATGTGGGTCCCAGCTGAGAGAAATGAGCTTCTCAGGCATGCCTAGATGCAGCTGGTGGCTCCTCTTTGAGTAGGCTATAGTCTCCAGTAGGCCTTCCTAGCTAGAAAGCAGACTGAGACAGCTGAGGGCTTCTGCACCACACTGAACTCCAGTGCTCTCTCCCTGTGCCTCCCATAGACAGTGACTGGGGACCATCTGAGAGAAGACCTCTACCCTTTTCCAAACCTCAACAGCAGCGTGCACTATGTGGCTTTTGCTAGAGCATCCAAGACCATGCTGAATTTTGAAAATAGCTATAAGAGGATTTTCTGTGTTCCCATCATGAATATGATAACCGTTTGGAGAAAACATTCAGCAAAACAATGTGCAATGCATATGAATTTCTAAATATCATGTTGTATACAAAAAATACAATTTTTGCATACTGGTTACAAAGTAAAAAATTGCCAAGTATTTCACATGGAATTCGTCCAATTAAAATAAGAATTATTAATGATAAGTGAGGTCTGAGAATTGCTGTACAAACTGGTCAAACAATAATCTCAGTCAAATAGGGATGGTTTATTGAATGCCACACCCCAAGACTGATAGATCAGAGCCATGTTCCAGGCTCAGGAGCTGAACTGTGACATTGAGTTAAGATCCTACAGGGATTTTAAGCCTAAAATCCACAAACATCTGTGCCAAGTTATTCCATCAATCATGGTTTAGGGATGGGAGTTTCCTTAGAAACGTGTCTTTGCTCCCATTGGTCGGGGTATTCAACTGTGGCAGAGGATTTGCCTTATCTAACATTTATGAATTGACTTGTCAACCAGGATGGGACTTGTCTAACAGTCATGTCTTGCTGCTCCCACATATCCAGCAGAGACAACGCCATCTCCTGGAACAACAGTCTTCCTCCACATACTTCATCTGACTGAAGACTCCTGAGACACATGCTGAGATCCAGAGAGACGCACTGAGTCCTACAAAAGACAGACTTTCCAGCTACAGACGAACTCTCTTGCAAAAGTCAAATGACTCCTAACGTGGGAGAAGTTACATGTTAGTAAGGAAAACATAATGTCTATCTAGATTAATCAAATGTTGTTTAAAACTGATATTATTACCCTCAAACTGTACAACCCATCGAACAATTAACGGTTCAATGATCCCTTGTCTTCCCAACCCCCACCCTCAGCCTCCTTACCCTCTGGCTTAATTGTGCTACCCCCACAGCCTGTGTAGTGTTTTATTTTGATACTTTCACCTCACCCAAAATTTTCACTACAAATGACATAGTCACTCCAGTAATGCCTCTCTTTTTAAAAAGAAAAAGGAGGAATTGTAGGACTGTGAAAAGACAGCATGGTTTCTGGTTGAGCTAGAAATCGCAGGAGACCCCGATGATCCTAAGGAATGGCGTGCATTTTGTCATGCTCCCAGACTCCAGGCTCCTGACACGAGGCTGAAGACCTCCTTAGAGTGGGATCCTCCAGTCAGGAAGGACAAGGCCCCCACTAGCCCCTCCACAGGTAGAGGGTGTGACTACAGGCCACAGAGCCTCAAGACAGATTTCCATATTAATGAGATAAGAAGGGCATAGCCAATTAAACATTCCTTCCCAGACCCTCCTCCTTACAAAAAACGTTTGTAACCTCAGGCCTGCCCTGGAAATAACGAGGTATATAGTTTTCATCCTTATACTATGACAATAAACATTTTAAGACCATGGACTATCTTTCTCTTCTTTGGGACCTGCTGTGGGGAACAGCAGAGAGGGTTTTCAACTACTGTCTAATCTCCCACTGACGACCTCTTTACGTTCTCAGCCACGGAGGCCCAGCAACCCAAGCAAGCCAGCCAAGCCAGCCATGAATGATCTAGCCAAGCGACCAAGACTCTCATCCCCAGGGGACATAGCTGTAGCTCATCCCATCCCCTCCCCTCTTTGGCTGCGGGCCACCAGCCCGTATGCCCCCACTTTAGTCTCTACCCTTTCGCAGCTCCCCAGCGGTGCCTGAGAGCCCAAGGGCCTGAAAACCAGCCGGTTCCTTTTGGCTCTGGGACCCCCAACCCAAGAGCTCTGGCTTCCCGTGGGACCTCAGACTGTGCTCCCTCCACCCAGAGCAGAGTCCCACTGCTTCACATAGCCTGAAGTCTGTCCAGCGCCAGCGCTGAGTGAGCACGGTTGGATTCCCATGCCTCTGTCCCACGAGAGGCCCTAGCCAAGTGGAGAGACAGAAGCAGAACCCACACATCAACACAACAGGACCCACACGCACGCTACAACCCAACAATGTCTTAACTTGCCAACCAAGATGCCAGTTACCCACGTATATGTCTCTTTCTGCTAAGTAGGATGTCAGTTCCCAGGGAGGTCCTGGGAACTTAAACTTTACTTGACCCCCACTCAAAACGGAAGTCTTAGTCCAAATAGTTTCTGCATCGGTGCAGGTGTCTCTCTTGTATTGGGGTTCATCCCAGCTGCAGCTTGTAAAAGAAAATATCAAAAAAGCTTATACACAGGGTCAGGAAGTGCTGCTGGGTGGTTGGTTTGGGTCCAAGCTTATTGTAGGTTAACTATACAAAGCAGTTCTACTAACTTCTATTGTTATTGGTTTCCAAGAGCACAGAACATAACAGAATATGTAATCATATTGGGCATGAGAAAGTTTCCTAGTAACAGCAGAAACAACATAGGAGAAAGCTTCCTTATATTAGTAATAGAACAAAATGGCACTCTTAGGAGGTGTGGCCTTGTTGGAACAGGTGTGGCCTCCTAGGAGAAGAAATAGTTAGGATTTTCATTGCTGTGAAGAGATACCATGACCAAGGCAACTCTTATTAAAAAAAAAAAAAAAAGAACAGTATTAATTGGGGTTAGCTTACAGGTCCAGAGTTTCAGTCCATTATTATCCAGGCAGGAAGCATGGCAGCATCCAGACAGGCCTGGCACTGGAAACAGAGCTGAGAGTTCTACATCTGTTCCAAAGGGAGCCAGGAGAAGTCTGAATCTCTCAGGCAGCTAGGAGGAGGGTCTCAAAGCCCACCCACACAGTGACACACTTTCTTCTATGAGGCCACACCTGTTCCAACAAGGCCACACCTCCTAATAGTGCTACTTCCTATGGGCCAAGCATATTCAAACCACCACACCATGTAACAATTACCTAGATCATAATATTTCACCTAGGCCTTAACGTTCTATCTAGTCCTTAATATTTTACCTAGACCTTTACAATAAGGTCACTGGATTTTGTGGAGGCTTAGGGTTCATACAGACTAGGTTTGCTTGGGGGCAAATTGCCTACTGTGCTTGTCTGTTTTATTTATTTATTTTGGAGGCTGGGTCTCACTAGCCCTGCATGGCCTGGAACTCACAATGTAGATCAGGTTAGTTGGCAACTGGTACAGTTCACCTGACTCTACCTTCTGCATCTAGGATTAAAGGTATGCTTTACCTCTATTTTGTCTGTGGGTGTATGTGTTGTTAATCTCACTGGACCAGAATAAGACCACTACCACAATTTTGAGCCAAATTTGAAGCAAATTTTGATTAAACACTGGCCAGGATAATGGACTCTGACCAGGTCCATTCTGGGGCTCCCAGAAAATGGTGACAAGTCCCATTTTACAGAGGCTTATAAAGGCAAACCCATAAGACATCTGTATTTCCCATCAGGTCCAATCGGACAAGCATGCATCCTGACGTACTTCCTGCCGGCATTCCTCCCTTCCGTGTGAGGTCAGTCATATCAGGTATGGTTCGGCCAAATAAACTTGTTTAGAGGAGTGCAAACATATGGCTTGTTATCTTCCATAAACAACATCCCCCAACATTTCCTTGGGCCAGGATCTTACAGGTGAGAGGCAGTTTTGTTTTATGGATCTCTTAGTCCTAGTAATTAAAACTTAAAAGGTAAATTTGGCTCTCATAGTGTGCCTGTGCACCATTTGGGCTCATAAGATTGCTTTGTGGAATCATCTCTCTCCTTCAACTTTTACACGGGACCTGAGGACTGAACTCATGCCATCACCTGTGTGACAAATGTGTTTAGCACTGTGCTGACTTAGCCCCTTTGTCACTGAGTTTCTAGACCTCTGACAGTCCCCACTACTGACCCCCCAGTGTCAGGTCCCTTTGGTTCTTTCTTTTTAAATCTTATTTACAATTGAAAAATGTTTCTTCATACAATGTATTCTGATCACTTTCCCTTCCCACCGACTCCTCACCTTCATTTTCTCTCTCTTTAGAAAACAAACAAAAAACCCAAACAAACAAGACTCTCTCTCATCTGCCATACAAACCCACACAAAAAGACTAAATCAGAAACCATAATAGAACAATGAGACAAAAAAAAAAAAGCCTAAATAAAGCAGTATGAGGCAGAGTCGACAAAAATACCAGAAGGCACTGATGAGCATAAGTTCTTTCTTTTAAAGTTCTGACGATCCAGGCTGAGATCCTTACTCATAAGGATGGAATGGGATTGTTTCAGGTTCCTGTAATGGCTAATCTCAGTTGTCTAGTTGGGGAAATCTTGTGTTGTTGGGGTGAATGGCCTCTGGGGATGTCTGCCTGAGGTTAGGTTAATTGAAGTGAAAACACCTTCTCCTGTGGGTGGCACCAGCCCTGGACTGTATAGAAAGGAGAGTTGGCATGTGCTTCTGTGCTTCCTGCCTTTAGTTGGCGTGTGCCATTGTGAGCAGCTGCTTGTGGTGCCCCACCCTGATGGACTGTACCCTTGAACTGTGGGCCAGGATTAATTTTTGCTCCATCAAGTGTAACGCGCGTGGTATCCCTGCCCGCAGGAACTCACGCGAACACGTGGGGATCCTTTCGTGGTGATTTTATTCTTTTAACCTGAGTGGGGGAGACAGAGAGAGTAAGATAGAGGAAAAACAGAAGCACAGAGGCGGTTACCCGAAAGAGGGCGGTCGTATGTGTCGTCCCGTTTTTTATAGCCCTTGGGCGTAGTCAATCATGATTGGATGCTCGCTCAAACTCCCAGGTTCCTTTGCGATATACATGCGCAGTTCAATGGTGTGACGCCGGGAATCAGGCGTGCCCTAAACCCTGTGCCCACAGCGGTTACGTCGGCAAGGACCGCCCCCTGCAATCAAGCTACTTTCGCCAGAACATTTTATCATAGACCATGAAAAGAAACCGAGACAGCCTTTGTTCCAGCCATGGGAAGTAAAGAGAAAATGGAGCACCATTGGCTTTGCGCAAGTGACAGACAAGTTACTCTATAGTTACTCTTGCCTTTGGTAGGAGCGTGAACTCAAGGCATGTCTAACTCTGGAGTAACTGAGGGGCACAGGCTGTCGATCGGTGGCCTCCCTGAGTCAGCGTTATGTTCTTCTGTAATGGGGGTGGTAATGGTGAGAAGGGCAGCAACAAGCAGCCTACCACACATAGCTTTGGCATCTGTGGCTCAGAAACAAAACTGTTATGGCCTCTGACATCATTACTCCTAGAAATTATGTTATATGCAGCTTGTAAGGGGATGATGCCCTCTGTTATGGTTCCTGCCCTGTGCCCAGAGAGCCGAGCCATACATGACTTTTTGCTAGTTGTTTTAATAATGTTTGTATTGAGTTCTGTGTATCAGGTAATCATCGTTATACTTCAAAATTAAGAGTCCTTCCACTTCCAAAGCATATTTTACAATTAGCAGCTATATATTAAATTACATTTTCCCTTGTTTTTTCCACTATGAATTCTTGATTCATTCTCAAAAGAATACACCATTCTGATTAATTTAAAAAGTTAAGCCCAGTGAAACATTTTGGAAATGATATCTTGGCTATACATTTTTTGTTGTTGTTAGGTTTTTTGGTTTTTCAAGACAGGGTTTCTCTGTATAGCCCTGGCTGTCCTGGAACTCACTCTGTAGACCAGGCTGGCCTCGAACTCAGAAATCCGCCTGCCTCTGCCTCCCAAGTGCCGGGATTAAAGGCATGCGCCACCACTGCCCGGCTGTTGTTGTTAGTTAACAAGTAAAAAATTTTAAACAATATTTCTCATAAAATTATTTTAAAAACTGTTTATTACATTGGAATAGTAGGTTCTCACCTGAGCTTTTAGATATGTGTCTCCTGCTGACATCTGTGCCTCTAATTCTACCTATTCAATTTTAACTCTTATTTCTTTGTATAGCTGCTCATGAAAAATTTTAAGTAGTCACCAAGATTTTAACATTCAGCCTTCCCCTTTCTTATACAACTCTTCTCAAGTTATCTCAACCATTCTTATACATGTCCTGTCTGCAGATTCATGTTTCATGTTGTGCTTCTGTCAATAATTTCCAGAGCCTATCAGAACATCACCACCTCTGATACTACATCTAAAGTGAAGGTTGTCTGCCCTGCCTTCAGATGGGCTCTTTGCTCTGTGCTCTCTCCTGAGAATGTCCAAACCTCTCAGTTTAACCCCTTGCTGAGAGGGTTGGACCCCTGTTTGCTCATGGTCCTCTCCCACTAACCATCCTCAGATTCTGACTGGCTAGCCATGCCCATAACTTCTGATTTTGCATCTGTTCCCTTCTCTCTATCCCACCTAGGATTATTCAACTGTAAGAACATTTACTTAATCATTTTAAAATATGTTAAAAGCATGCAATATTTTCAGTCCCAAAATGAAAAGGGTGTGATTTAAACAGGGGATGGGCTTGTAGCCACCTTAAACTACCCTCTCCATCAGTCCCATGTTAGTGGCTCTGGGCGTTTTATCCAGCTGCTTTCTCACCCAGCACCTGAGCCAGTTATTTCCCATTAAAGACTACTTTGAGGCTTTCCAAGGACAGTATGAGACTGCATATATGTTTTGCAAGAGAATCAGCGATCCTGTTCTGGGCCAGTCTTTGCAGTCCTTTCCTCCTGTTTTCTATTATGCAACCCACAGTCTGAACCCTTGCCTTTGTGGCATTTACCTAAAGGGCCTCACAGTCCTATCTCTGTCTCTCTCTGTCCTTTTGTCTGTCACTTTCTTTTTGTCCCCCAGCCCCACCCCAACACACTAAAAAGTCTAAGGTGAGGTACAGCTGCAATGCAGGGTAAACAAAGAGGAATAACATCAATGGCAGAATATTCTTTTTGGAAAGAAGGCCTGTTCTGGAAAAGGTGGGATACCTAATGTGGGATTCCCCAAGGTTGGGGATGACAGTGGATAGCAGGAGAAGCTTGCAAACCCAAACATTGCCATTTTGCTCCATTTCACTTGGACCCAGACACACCAATTGAAAGCTGGCCATAGAGAGTAGCATTTCAGCTGACAGTACTAACGCATCTCTAGATGAGATAGACTGTGAGGCTTGCTGAAGGTCACTAATAATTGGAAGGCATCACTAAACCGAATCAATGCTGTCACAAAATAATGTGCTCACATTATTCTGAGCCTTATTCTAATGCTAGGGGGATTTAACTGGCCTACAGTGGTTCTGGAGCAATGGTAGAAACAAGGCCAGTTGTTTTCGCCTGGCGTCAAGTGTGAGGCAGAACCCAGGAGGAGAGCAATGCATTGACATGTTTTTGTGATGGTGCTGGGTCTGTCTGGGATTTCTCGCCAGTTCCATGAACTCATGGTTAAGTTTTCGGGTTGGAAGGATGGCAGACAGAGAGAAAAGTGCTTTTCTCACATGGTCATTGTGAATCCAGGGTGTGCTGGCTAGATGTATGTCAACTTGTCACAGACTATAGTCATCTGAACATTAACTGAGAAAGTCCTCCATAAGACTGGACTGGGGGCAAGTGTGTAGAGCATTTTCTTAATTAGTGATTGAAGGGAGGGCCCAGCCCATTGCGGGTAGGGCCATCCTGGGCTGGTGGTCCTGGGTTCTATAAGAAAGCAGGCTAAGCAGACATGAGGAACAGGCCAGTAAGCAGCATTCCTCTGCAGCAGCTCCGGCCTCCAGGTTCCTGCTCTGCTTGAGTCCCTGTCCTGACTTTCTTTAGTGGTGAACAGTGATAGAGGAAGTGTGAGCCAAACAAACCCTTCCCTCCTCAAGTTGCTTTGGTCATGGCGTTCCATTTCAGTGACAAAAACCCTAATCAAGACAAGTCTGCTGACAGGGTAGCAAGGAAGGGCATGTTTCCTACTGTACCAGGGCTGTTTTAAAGTAGATCTATGTAAGCTCAACTGGACCCTAGCAGCCAATCCTAGAGTAGAGGAGGGCATTCCGCAGTGTCTACCAGCAGAATTATGGGAAAGAGCCATGGTAAAGGGAGAGGAGAGAATATGCATTTGTTAGGGCAGTGAATGGAACGTAACCCTCCTACCTCAGGAAAAGTGAGCGAGCTGGCACTTGCTCCTAAGTGTGAGGGGGTGAATGAGATCATTACGTTCTGTCAATCAAATCACCAAAGCAGTGTCCAAACACCCTTCCTTGTAAGCACAGTACAGCTCCTTCCTGAAGGAGCTGGCTTGCTCTTCTACCAATTTAATTAGGAAGCTTGTGGATTTCATTTGACACAATCCTGTGAGCAGTCTTAACAAACTTTTACACGTCACTGTGAATTTACCTTTCCTCAAAAGACTGAAAAGACATCTTGTTTTCCTCCCTTCTCAAGTACTTTCCTACAGATAGAAAAGCTACAGAAAGACCCCTTGTGTTTTCTTGCTTTTCTTTGTCCTTGGTGTTGTTACTCCCCCCCTTTGCCCCCTCAGTAAGAAGAATGTCTTTACAGTATACAGTCTTCTGGGTATATTTTATCTCACACCTGTTGTCAATAGTATATCTCACAAATTACAGTTATTGACTTCTAAGCATCTTTTCTTGCTATCCCTAACAATGTATTTATACTGCTCTTAAACTCACCTAAGTGCATTGACCTGGTGCCTTAACAGTCTTGTTTGGGATTACGTGCAAATGTCCAGGGAGAAGGAATGGTTCCTACCCGAGGTTGTAGGATGTAGGTCTCAAGCCTGCTTCATGGCTACTTTAACACAAAGTATCTATACATGAAAGGAAGAGCACACGGTGGAAGGAAGCATTTGTTTCACAGCAAATGCTGGCAATTGCACTGAAATCCTCACTGTCTATTGAGAGAGCTCCAGCTGGACTGTGGGATAAAGGGGCTTCTTTCCCTGCTCATAGCATGAATCTCCTTATCTTTCTGCCACTTCATTACAAGGTCTAGATGGTTCTCTGTGCTAGAAGAAGGTGAGATCTAATGTCAAAGCATATACTGATCTGGAAGGCAGCCCCAGCTGAGAACTATTATGAGGGCGCATAGATGCAGAATCCAGGAGCCACTAGTATAAACATACTGAGGGAATCTGCAGTACTCCAGTGATGTCTCTTACAGGTCTCTGTTCTTTCAAGAATTGGACTCACTGGGGTCTTTAGTATTCTTAGGGTGGTGGTTTGACTATGCTTGGTCCATGGAAAGTGGCACTGTTAGGAGGAATGGCCTTGCTGGGATAGGTGTGGCTTTGTTGAAGGGAGTGAGTCACTGTGTAAGTAAGGTCCTATGCCCAAACTCCACCTAGCGCAGAAGTGACCCTCCACCTGGCTACCTGTACAAGACAGTCTCCTCCTGGCTGCCTTTGGATCAGGATATAGAACTCTTGGCTTCTCCAGCACCCTGTCTGCCTGGATGCTGCCATCTTCCCACCACAATTATAATGGACTGAACCTCTGAACCTGTAAGCTGGCCCTAATTAAATGTTGTCCTTTATAAGAATTGCCTTGGTCCTGGTGTCTCTTCACAGCAATGATGCCCCAACTAAGATATAGGGGAAGCCCTGAAAAAGGAGATGGTCCCTGCGGGACAGATGTCACCTACACCTTCAAGGGTGTTGTTCACTTGTTGCATCAAGATGACCCCGATTTCAAGGTTTGAAGATGTGATGAGTAGTCAAGAAGCTCTCTGGGAGCTAACCGTGTTTTCTGAAAACCCACTCACTGGATGCCTCGTAGATGTGTTCCTGAGCAGGAAGAACAAGTCAAGGCTCTAACAAATGGTGCCAAAATATACGGGGTTCATTTGATAAAGACTGATTTCTTCTTACCATGTCACAGTTCAAGGCAGGACACGGGGATCTCTGCTCCAGGAAGCTGCTCAGGGATGCAGGCTTGCTCAACACGGTTCCTTGGCATTGCTCTCTGAGTCATCCTCCGAATACTCCACCATCAGCTAGCATACAGAATAGAAGAAATATTTTTTTTTTTTAAAGGAAGTGATAACCCTATCTAGGACTTGGGAAAATGTCTCAACATTGAAGTAGACTCAGAGGGATGGGTAGAATGTAACCAGACACTGCAGAGGGAAAGTCACGGCAATGTTATGGAATCATAGGAAAACACGGTGTGTTACAGTACTAGCCGGAATCACAAGTTGGAACACCAGACCCTTGAGTCGCTTCTTTCCCAGGACTTTGCAGTAGGCTGAGAGCTCTCGTTGTGTTTCTGCTGCATCTGAAACCACAGTTGCCTATTCCTGTTCCATATAGTTATTCATTCTCCGGCATGGAGAGTAGCTCTCAGAGGCTCGAGGACTCTAGAACTTTAAGTTTTAAAGGGAAGCAGAAAAATTTAGGAAGAAGAAAACAAAAGCAAAAACAAAGGTCTCATGTTTATTATGACAGTCTCTACTATGTAATGTAGCAAGGAACACTTACTATCTACATAGCAAGCAGATAGTCTACAATTTGAGTTTCCTGGAGGTAGTTGCTGCGGCTTACATGGAGTCCCTTTGTTCATTGTCCTAATGAGGCTTTGCAGGGGCAGGGTGAGCAGGCTGGTCGCCAGCCCAGGGTCTGAGTGAGTTGAGTCTAATTATAGTCAGCGCTCCTCTTTGTCCTCTGAAGAGTGAGGACGCTGGGAAGGAGCAACTGCTTTCTCCAAGCCCTCAGGGAAGTTCAATGCTCTAAACTCTCCAGGCCTTGCAAAGAACAGGAAGTGGTTATGGGAAGTGAAGCTACTCTGCCTGACCTCAGCTCTTGGTTCAGTTTTTGTTCTCACTTATGTCTTCCTCTCATTGCTCTGAATGCTCTTCTGGCTTAACAGAATCCTTTATTAAAACCCTTGATGGCTTAGAATGGTGGAAAACTTAAAATTTCAATCTTTATTATTGAATTTTGTATGTGCGTGCGCGCGCGTGTGTGTATATGAATGTTTTACCTCAATATATGCAGTGTGTATAGTATATGTGTGCCGTGTCCTCAGAGGTCAGAAGAAGGCATTAACTCACTTGAAAACTGGAGTTACAGATGATTCTGAACCACAATGTGGATTCTGGGAATCCAACCTGGGTCTTCTGGAAGAGCATCCAGTGCTCTAAACCACCGAGCTGGCACTGCAACCCTTTTCTTTTGAGAACAGAGAAGCCATTTGTGTTTACACAAGAAGAGAGTGAAAGGGAGAAGCTACCCTCCAGCCATACAAGTCTCAGAGTGGACTGTGTGGGAGTTCTCCCTGGGCAGCCAGGGTTGCTTGGCAAAGCCCCTGTAGTACGTTGTGGATCCTCTCCCTCTACCCAAGACTGGGGAACTCAGTGACACTTTAATTTTTAAACTGATACCTCCTTTATATTTTCAAAGTATACACTGATATAAGCCAAAAGGCAGAAAAGAGAGACTAGTGTGATATCTCATCATTCCAAGATTACTAATGCTAATATTTTGTTAGGTGTCTTTGTAGGTCATTTGCTTGTCTTTACAGTAACCAGGACTAAACGTCAAGTATTGCACATGTAAGGCAATCACCGTGCCACCCAGCTAGGTCTGTGTGTGTGTGAGTGTGTGTGTGTGTGTGTGTGTGTGTGTGTGTGTGTGGTTTCTAATGCTAATGTCTTGTTCCCCAATTGATTCTTGATCTATCAGTAAAGAAAACCACCATGGGTCAATTGTTGGGCGTAAGGTACAGGTGGGACTTCCAGGTCTCTAGAGAAAATGGGAGACACGAGAGAAGAGAAGAGAGTTTACCAGGCTTTGGAGAGAGAAGAACCAAGCAGCACTTTGAGGTCTCGAAACGGACTAGCCACACAGAGGCAGGTGGTCAGGAGCATTTAGCAGGGACAAAATATAACTGGGCACCAAAGTCTAAGGCAGTTTGGAGGTGTGGAGCTATGAGTATTGATAAGAGCACGCTTTTCCAGGCAGGAGATAGTAACTCAGCAATTGTGCCAAGAAGGTACGTTGAAACTAAACAACATGTGTGTGTGTGTGTGTGTGTGTGTGTGTGTGTGTGTCCGTCCTTTATCTGTGGATTCAAGGGAAGCTGGATGGGCACTGGTAGCGGCCCACCACCACTAAGAACTAGGGTGGGGTGAAAAGTTACACCCAACAACTCAGTCCACATCCTCTGTCCTTTTAAATGATTTCTTTCTATCATTACAATGACAGAGCCACTGCAGGTCTGTGTTTTCTTATATTCCTACAGAGTGAACCATTTTCCCATTTTTGATGAATTGGCTGAAAAATATTCAAGGAGTATATATTCTATAGCTAATTCTAAACTAAGTGTGGATACATTTTTTTTTCCTTTTTAAAAGGGCCAGGTAGTAAGTATAGACTGTGGTCATGCATCTCTTTCCTGAGTAACCAAGTGAGTTTGTGTTCTAATAAAACTTTATTTACAAGCAACAACTCCTATCTGCACATAGTATAGTCTAAGGTCTCTCTCTCTCTCTCTCTCTCTCTCTCTCTCTCTCTCTCTCTCTCTCTCTCTCTCCCTCTCTCTCTTTCTCCCTCTTGATTTATTTATCTATTTTGTGTATATGAGTACACTGTAGCTGTATTTAGACACACCAGAAGAGGACACCGGATCTCATTACAGATGGTTGTGAGCTACCATGTGGCTGCTGGGAATTGAACTCAGGACCTCTGGAAGAGCAGCCAGAGCTCCTAACCACTGAGCCATCTCATCTCTACAGTCCCCTAGTTTAAGTATTCTTATTGCAGATTCTGTGATAGAAACTGTGCTTCCTCATGTAGGACCAGATTTATTGACATAATACTGAAGTGAATATCAAACACCTTTAATGTTCTTGTTTCTTCATATTTGTCACCAGTTTTAGCAGCGTAGACAGCTTCACTGCACTCTTCTCAGTGTTTATTTCATTTATTTAACATCAAATCATATTTTGGGAGATAAGTTGCTAACTGAAAAAAAAAACAGCCTAGAAGGTATATTTGAAAAAAATTAAAACTTTAAAACAATAAAGCATTCTTATTATTTTGAGGGAACTGAAGAACAATCTGAAAATTTTGTTTTAAACTGAACTAAGCACTGTTAACTGATGAGCCATCTCTCCAGGGTTCTTTGAGTTTTTTTCAATCATAATTTGTATTGTATGGTACTGTATGTAAGCGCTGTGTGTGACTTGTGCACACGTAACTTTGTCTCCCTTGTCCCTTTTGATCAGGCTCTTCCTGGCTTGCCCTGGCTGTCCTGGAACTCAGTATGCATATCAGGCTGGTCTCAAAGTATAGAGAGCCACCTGCCTCTGCATCTCCTCTGCTGAGATCAAAGCAAGGTGACATCATGCCCAATCCATTTTGATGTGATTACAAATGATTTTGCTTGACAATTGAGAACCTGTTGTCACCATATAGAAACATGATTTGTTTTTCTACGCAGGTCTTACATCTTCTAATCTTACTGAACTCACGTGGTAGTTTTCTGGGTTGTGCATGTGTGTGTGTGGTGGTGGTGGTGGTGTGTGTGTCTGTGTGTGTTGTGTGTGTCTGTGTGTCTATGTGTGTTTGTATGTGTTGTGTGTGTATATGTGTATGTGTCTCTGTGTGTGTGTCATGTGTGTTGTGTATGTATGTCTATGTGTATGTGTCTGTGTGTGTGTCTGTGTATGTGTCTGTGTGTATATATGTGTCTATGTGTCTGTGTGTGTGTGTGTGTGTGTGTGTGTGTGTGTAGACGAGGCTTGCATGCCGAGGCTATCCTGGAACTTGAAGCAATTCTCTTGTCTCACTCAGCCTTCCAAACATTAGTGTTTCAGCCATACACTCAAGATTATGTATGTATAATGCTTGGTTTTTCTTTAAATATTTGATAGAATCCTCTACATTTTAGTTTAAGTTATAAGGTGAAACTATTTATAGTTTCTCTTTCTTTTTAGATATTACTTTCTTAGCCAAAATGTTAGAGCATAGTGCAGTTAACTTATATAATTCTAAGATTTGAAGTCTTTGCAGTTCTGCTCCTGTGTCTACTACAGTCCTGGATGTAGGTTACGGTATCTGCTTCCTTCCATCTACCTGTGATTTAGGCTTAGATTTGAAAACGTATAGGGTAAGTGCCCTGTGACCTTATAAGAAATTAATTTTTTCTTGAGATTTATTATTATTATTATTATTATTATTATTATTATTACTTCTACTACCACTACTACAGTTTTTCAAGACAGGGTTTTTTCTGTGTAGTACTGGCTGCCCTGAAACTCATTTTGTAGACCAGGGTGGCCTCAAACTCAGAGATCCACCTACCTCTTCCTCCCAAACGCTGGGATTAGAGGATTGTGTTTGGCTGATGTGACTCTTCTTAACCCTCAGATCCAAATCCCAGTCCTCTGAAAAGCAGCAGGTGCTCGTAACCGTTGGGTTAAGAGTCCTCATCCAATTATGTATTCTACGAGTACACATTAGAAGTCTCTAGGCCAGATCCCAGGTTATAGACTAAGACACAGAGAAAACACCATGGATCCAAACCTTGTGTTGTTTGCAGTCTAGAGAGGAGTCTGGGTGGTTAATTTAACAGTAGTTAGTTATGTTTGGTGTGCTGAGTGCTAGTTAGTAAGAAGCACAATACCCCCCCCCCTCCAAGGGAAAACTGTCGAGCTGAAATCTAAAGGATAGATTAACTAGAAGAAGGGGGTCAGGGAGAAGCCATTCAGATAGAAGAAAGAGCCTGGGCTAGACCAGGTAGGAGAGTGCTGTGCATTAGAGTTTGAAGATGCTGAAGAAAGTCAGTAGAGTTAGAATATATGTGCAGAGTGGGAAGGGGCACAAGGCAGTTATGTGTACGTCAGGGGCAAGATGTTTCAAAACCAAGGAAATAAGTTCCCCGTTCTGTTTTAAACTTGGATTTACTAGAGGTTGGAGATCATTAGATATTTTTTTTTGGATCAGTGTTTTGGGGCATGTGTGTGTGTGTCCATGAGCGTACCCAGGCCTGCATTTAGATGCAGGGAGTCAAAGTATAAGCAATTTTGTGAAGCACTGGATGGAAAAGACATTTGTGGTTGACCAGTAAGTGCAGGGTGATAGATAGATAGTCCAAGAACATGTTTTCAACATCTCTGTTGCGAGACATATCTGGGACAGGTGAAGCCATTGTTACTTTGTCACTTTTAATCTGGTTTCCTCATAGTTTCAGCAATATATATGCCTAAGGACACTCTCAGAAGCTGTAGAGCCAACCCCCCACCCTCACCCCACCCTCACAAAGATGTTCAAAGTGAGCATCTTTGAACATGCTGATTGCTTCTGGCTATCTTCTTTTTGGTGCTATTCACATGTTACTGAGGGCAATTTCTGGACAGTTACTCTTTGCCCTATAAACATTTCAAAGTTGAATTTACACACTGAATGTTCTCCAATGACAGGTATTTCCATTTAGTGGTCACCAGAGCCCCCTACTGGGAGAATCAGCTCAATCACCAAGTACCAGCAAGAAGGGTTATAATCTGCTAGATCTGGCTATGACCTTTGAGTAATTATGACATAGTTGCAGAAGGTCAGCTTCTCACTTGGCATTTTCCCCAACTACCTTGCATTGAAGACACATACGAATTTAATCTTAAAATTGGGATTAGGTTGGTGGCTCAGTAGTTAGGAGCACTGGCTGTTTATTCTTAGGAACCAGGTTCAATTCTCAGCACCCACATGGCAGCTAAGACCCATCAGTGACTCCATTGCCGAGGCACCAACACCGTCTTCTGACCTCAGCAGACACCAGGCATACACCTGCCACAAGACATACAGTCATACAATGATACAATATACATTGAACAGCTGGAATCGATTGTCAGGAAATATTTTGCACCAATGCTCTGCCCTAAGAACATCTGGACTTTTGAGAGTGCCAAGTCCTCTCTTCTATTGCTAACATTTGTAGGAAAGGATGCTCCATAATGGTGCCAGACACAAATTTCTGTTTTCTAGTAGTTAGACAGGTATTTGATAAAACTCCTTTAAAAGAGGAAAATTTAAAAGTAATTATGGAGCTAACAAAATCTTATAAAGCCACTCCAGAGAACTTGCATGCCCCTTACACACATCTTATTTTTCCACTGTTCATTTGTTCCAACCAAGGAATGAATCCAGTCTGCTGTGTTTCCATGAACAACTCCGGACTTTTATTTTGGTTTCTGTCTTTGAGATTTTCCCTGCTGTCCTCTGTCTCACGATCCCAAGAAGACTGACACATTACACCTAATAGTCCTGCCTCTTGGGTTTCTCTGGTCTTTGCAAATTTCTATAACTTCATTAAGATGATGTCACCTGGCAGTGTTTAGGAGAACTATGTCAGGCATTATGTAGAATGTTCTTCAATGTGTATTTGCCTGATAGTTCCATCATGGTTCTAGTGGGGTTATACTATGGGTTTTTGGAGAGGAAGCTCACAGAGGCTATCACATAATCAGGCTCTCATGGGATCATTTTTATCCCTTGCTATCAGCATGGTGGTCAATTCTGTTAATTTTGGTCACTCAACTGAGGAAGTATTCTTAGATATTCTACCACAGTTACTTTCTTCTTCTTCCTTTCTGTGATAGGTTTAAGATTTTATTTTTTATTTGTGTGTATGTCTGAGGAGTGTGTGCCAAGTGTGTGAAATTACCAGCAGAGGCCAGAAGGAGGTGTTTGAATCCCTGGAGCTAGAGTTACAGACAGTTGTAATCGGCTAGACATGAGTGTTGGGAACTGAGTCCTCAGGAAGAGCAGCTAGTGCACGTAACCCCTGAGCCATGTCTCCAGGACCTTTTTGTGTTCATTTAAATATTGCTTTTCTTATTTTATATGGACAGAAAAAGATACATTTCTTACATTTCTTTTCAGAAAGAAGATAAGTAATAGAATGAGTGTTGATAAATTAGTCTATCTATCTATCTATCTATCTATCTATCTATCTATCTATCTATCTATCTACCATTGCTGGGGATGGAACCAAGGTCCCACCCATGCTGGAACTACCTTACCAGCCAAGAATAAGAACCACTTCCAAGAGCCTAAAACATACATGTAAGAGTTGTGGAGCTCAGTCCCAATGGATACATCTACAGAACAACTCCCACACCTAATACTCAAGAAACACCGTAGAAGAGGAGACAGAAAGATTGTAAGGGCCAGAGGATCAGGGAGTCTGCTGTCAGTTTGTGTGTTCTAGTAGTAGTAGTGGCTACACCCATAAGATGTCACCAACATGACATCTTAAATGTGAGCCAAACAAGGACAACTACAATGGACATGCCACAGTGACAGGGAAAGACCATGAGGCCCCAACCCTTCACAAAGGACCATGTGTGACTAAGGAATCCTGAGACTGGGGAAACAGTCTTCCCCAGGGAAGAGTACACCAATCTTTAAAACCATAATTCAAGTAGCATTGTATAGACCAAGCAGCTTACATTTAGGAATACATGTTTGTTCACACACACACATGTGCATATAAACAGAAAGGCCAGTGAATCTGAAAGAGAGCAAGGGGGCCATAATAGAGGGCTTAGAGTAAGGGAAGGGGAAAGTGATATGATTATAATCTCAATAGAGAAGAGAAGAAGCATAGGCACATGACCAGTTGTGCCCCTGCTGACTGTGTGATCAGGGCTGTAAAAGTACCTAGAACTGGCACTCCAGTGTTGTTGGATGGACAGCATGGTGTCTGTAAGACAGTACTGATTATGATCACTGTTTTGAGGGCCCTGTTGAGGTCAGTCTTCAAGGCCAGTAGGGCAGATTTTTCAATAAGGAAGGTCTTTTCACTACTATGGTGTTCTGGTTTGCTTTCCTACTGCTGTGATAAAACACCAACCAGAAGAAACATGGGAGAAAAAGAATTTATTTAATCTTATAGCTTACAGTCCATCTCAAAGGGAGCCCAGGCAGGAGCTCAATCAGGGCAGGAACCTGGAAGCAAGAACTGGAGCCGAGAGCATTGAGAAGCACGGCTCACAGTCTTGCTCTTCACGGCTTGCTCAGCCTGCTTTCTCATACAGTTCAGAACCACCTGCCCAGAAGTGGTACCATCCACAGTGGTCTGGGTCCTTCCATATCAGTCATCAATCAAGAAAATTTCCCATGGACGTGCCTCTAGGTTAGTCTGCAGAATAGAGGTGTTTTTTCTCTGCTGAGATCTCTTCTCAAATGACCCTGGCTTGTGTCGGGTTGACTAAGTGCTAACAAGCACAAAAAGGAACCTGGAATTGGTTTTGTGGAAACTATTGGCCCTCCTGTTTTCTGTGTTTACCAGTAGGACACTTCATGGGGCTCTCCCTACATCTTGAGATCTATGTTTGAAGCGACAATGTGGCTTCAGTCTGTGCTCCGATGGAGTCAACTGGGAGGCACAGCTAGGATCAGGTTTCACGGGACCCTGCAGATAAAGTATGAAGTGATTATCCTTTCCTACTAAAATGTTAAATAACTTCTAGAATCATAGAAGCAAGGATACCTTTGGCAAATGAAATCCAGGCTCCTCTAAATCCATCATCCTAAAGTCAAAGCAACTCAACCAACTACTGCGCCTTTGTATTCCCTTCTTTAGTTTGCTTTCCTCAAGGTGGGGTCTCTCTATGTACCCTTGGCTGCCCTGGAATTCACTCTGTAGACCAGGGTGGCTCCAGACTCACAGGAATGCCCCCGCTTCTGCCTCCAGAGTGCTGGGATTAAAGGTTTGCATCACCACTGCCCAGCCATGTCTTCCCTTCTTAATTGGTTTCTTTGCATCTGAAACCTGAAATAACACTCAGTTTTTTTTCAGACTTAGGATATCTTATAAACCTGGAGGACTCCTTAGAACACTTATTGAATACCCTGTCCTTGGTATTTTCCACATTGCCAATCCTCTGTACTTTCTTCCCCAGTATGTCTTGTCTTCTCTTGTATTTGAGTTTTTAATTTTTCTTATTTTGAGAAAGATATTGCTATATAATCCAGGCCAACCTCAAATTCATGATCATCCTGGCTTAGCCTCCAAAATTCTGGGATTATAGGCATGCCAGCTGCTTTGGAAATTTTGATTATGAGTTTAGAGTCCTTAGAGTCTGGCTTGCGAGCATTTTTTGAGAGCCTCTTTTAGAGTCTATTGCTCCAAGATCTGCCTTCAGTGTGCGTTATTTGTGGTGCGCTGCTTGTATGCAACGATCTTAGCTAAATGTGCAGCTCAGGTGTTCAGGGCACAAAGGTCAATGGGTGTGGAAACATTGCCCATAGTGAGGCCCATCCATAGTGATGCCATCCCTGAGTTCTCCAGAGCCAAGGCAAGCACTGGTGAACAACCCAACTCTTCTAAGAATATCTAGTATGGATTACTTTGTGCCAGGGTCTCTGATTCTGACCCTGTCCCCTAGAGCAGAGGCACACATCTGTCTTATTTCAGTATGTGCTCTGAGCAAAAAATAATCTGGAAATACATAAGTGGTTCTTAAAAAGCCACAATAATGAAAGTAAGTGAAAGAACTTATACATGGCCTATAAAAACCTAAAACATGTACACTCTTTAAGTTATCTATATGGGAAAAAGCTCATGAAGATCCTAGACCAGGGTTGTTGGTGGTGGTAGTGCCAACACACACATGCGGGATGGAGCTTAGGTCTGTGGGTTTGTTCCCCCAACCCATTGTCCAGTAGCATTCCTTTCTTGCAGTTTTGATGACCAGGAATTTCTCTTACCTTTCCAGCATCTCAGATATTTATCTAGAAGGAGGCTTAAAAGGTTCTGTTTGTTTTTCAGTATAAGGGAGTTTTTTTCAACATCTGTCTGCTGTGATTCACAACCAGAATCTTTTCTCTTTGACTTCTTGGTCTAAAAGCATCTGAGTTACAGTAGGGGCTGCTCTATGGAGAGCAGGCTGTGGTGTGTGAGCCAGTTTGGAAAGTACACTGTAACAACTACTTATATTTTGCAGGCCTGAATGTAGAAAGTAATAACACACCTTGGGATTTCAAGGCCACTCTCTAGTTTACAGAGAACTCATTAGGGACTCACTGTGTGGGCTGTGTGTGTGTGTGTGTGTGTGTGTGTGTGTGTGTGTGTGTTCCTGCTTATGCAATGCAGTTGTAACTACCCTATTTTTCTAGACCAGACGATTCTGTTTAGGCCATCTTTTACTATACAGTAATCTTTCTATCGATACAATATATGGCTACTTTAGTGTTTCCCCTTTTCTGTCCTGAGCTATCTGAGCGGAAGAGCAGGCCCAGCATCTCTGAAGTAACACAGCACCCTATGCACCAAGGACCACTTGGTGAGTCCAGGAGATGAACATCGGCCTTGGCCCTGCTCCTATAGTGAACGCCCTTTCCCGTCTGCTCCTGCTTCAAAGAGAGAAAGAGATAGGAAGGAAGGCCCACCTTTCCCTTCCCCTGTGTAAGGAAACTGTGAATGAGTCCTGGTTCCCCCATCCCAGGCCAAGGCCTCCTTAAGTGAGGCTTATGGGAAGCTGTGCTGGTGCGAAAGCTACAGGCCCAGCCTAACTGATGGCAGATTCTTCCCATGCTCAGCCGTACTGTGTTCTTAGTCTGGAATTTGGGCTGCTCTAGCACTACATGTAAGTATGGATGCCATTTCTGAGCTCTGGATTAAGCTTTATGCTTAGCGATTTGAGCCCTTTGTCTCCCACAGGATCCATACCATAAAGGACAGCTCTGTTGTGTATACAGCCCTCATAGCAACCAGATGTTAAGGCTGCCAATGAAGCTGGCTCTGGTTTCTCTCTTGATTGTTTAATAATGGATCCTGAAGACAAAGAAGGTAGGAATGTTTCAGGAGGCACAGACTAGGGAATGGCCTAGGGATGGGACCATGATCAGACCCTCTAGATGTCACAGAGAGGGGGTCAGGAATGTCTTCCCCAGTGGAAGGACCTGAGGGCAGAGGCAGCTTAACTTCCACCCCCACCATGCCGACAGATAAGGGTTTCCACTCACTGGAGGCCTGGAGTGGCATCCTTTCTGTGCTCGAGTGCTGAAATCACAAGCTATGGTCATGATGAGCCAAAGGTTCTCTGACAGCTGGAAGCACAGTGGAAAGGCCACTGCCTCTTGCTGTTCACACAGTCAAGAAGGATTATAGTGGGTCTTGAGTGAGACTATATGATCAAGTGCTCACAAGTAGAAGTTAAAGTAACTTCTGTTGTTGAATCACTAAGGACAATGGAACTATTGTTTGAAAATCAATCGTGAGAACATGGCCCCCTCAGTCACCTGAATTTCTCATCTGGTAACACTCTAACATGGGTGACAATTATTACAGAGAAAGAGGATGTAGATTCTTGCTCTACTCCCTGACTCCTCATACTCTAATCTTCTACCATAGCTCGCACTCCTCTCCCTTTCTCCAGCCTCATCCCTACTTAATCTCACCCTCATCCCTGCCCTATTCCACCCTCTCCCCAGTCCTCCACTTCAAGACTTTCCCCAGTCCTGTCCACCTCTACCCCTCCCAATCTTTACCCTGACCCTACCCCACCCTAGTCATCTTCCCTCCCCTCGACACTCAGTTCCTTCTCCCACCTCATCTCCAGCCCTCTCTTCCACCTTATTCTCCACAATCCTTCTTTCACCCGATCCTCTCCCTCACCCCATTTCTCTCTAGTTAATCCCCTTCTTGTATCATTGGAATAAGGCAAAACAAAACAATCAACCAACCAAAACAACAACAACAACAACATAAAACAAAAACAAAACCCAATATTATTGTTGCTTTCAAATACTCTGAGACTTAGAAACTAAGTTCATTTTCATGTCTTTTCCAGATCAACAGTCACAGGCCTGGCTGTCTTACATGAAGCTATGGGAGCTTGTCCTTTCACAGAGGATGAATATGTGTCCTTTCCAAAAGAAAGCATCAGGGCTCCACTTGCCCAGGAAAATCAGGCAGCACACCACAGCCACACTGCTGCCCACTGTTCCCTGGTACATGAGTGTTCTCTGCTTTCCCGAGGACACTCATTGCTTGTCCTGGTAACAGTACAAACTGAACATCTCATGACCTGCCTGTTCAACTAGAAGCAAAGAATTCTCTACTTCTCTTGCTGTACATGCTCACAGTTGGAGGGGAACTGTTTATCATGATGGCAAAGGCATGGTGGTGGGAGTATGGCTAAGGTCTCTCACATCTCCATGGTTTAGCAAGTAGAGAGCAGGGAATGCTGGGCTGCAACTTGCGTTCTCCTCTTTTCTTTTTTTTCAGTCAGGATCCCAGCCTGTGGGGTGGTACCAGCCACATGCAAGATGTCCCCAGTTCTGGTCAAACTTCTCTGGAAACAGTCTCATAGACACATCCCAAAGTGTGCCTCATGAATGCTTTTGGTGTCTTCTAATGAAGTCAAGTTGACAATCCCAGTCACAGGTAGGAGGGACAAGAGGTCTATGGAACATACAAGACACTTGTGTGAAACACTGTCTGGCAGAGAGTTTCAGTTTGAATGCTGATACATATACACAGGTGGTCTTGTCCAGGGCAGCAATGAACACTTCCCTCCCCCAGAAAATATTCTACCAGCATTCAGCATCAGGAAAAGCAGATAGATGAAGTAGTTACTTAACAATTGTCTGGCAGACTTTTGAAAGTCTTCGTCAGCTAGTATGGACTGTGTGGTACCTATTCTGCTGTAATTTTGAACATACACCAGCATGTGCACCATAGGAAGCCCTGGTCCATTGAAAAGATGTAAAGGCTGGAGTTGACATTAATGGCACCTAGATTCTGGGAATAATAGCTTCATGTCCTTATATGCCAGAACAAATGGCATTGATGGAGGCTTAAAGATCAAGGCGCTTTCCAGTACGACACAGGCGTTATTCCTGATGATCTCTTGGATTCTCTAGCTGCCTACAGCATAAGTATGGGCCGTCTCTGGGGGAGCTAATTGGTGAAAACACTGTTACCTACCCAGTTGCTCTCAGAGGCCACAGTCAAATGTTTTGAGTTTTTGACAGTGCCATCTCTGGGGTCCACACCTCCTGGTGTGGTGGTGGGGACCTTGGGAGATCAGGCTGACCTGTTCCTAAAATGTATGAGCTGTGGGTCATATATGGGCAGGTGCTTGGTCTGCATCACCCTGGGGTTCTGCTGACTTTCTATGATAGGCAATTCAATGCTTAGGGGTGCTATCCACCTTCCTTGACTTCCTGTCCCACCTCATTTGCATTTTCTTTGCAACCCCCTAGCTAATCCCAAGGTTCTGTTGTTTAAAATCATTTAAGAACGGTGGACTGTAAAAAGGACTCAGTTTTTAAAGCAAGTGGCCTCTGAGTACAAGGACCTGGATATCAGGTCCCCTATAAGAAAAAAAAAATGTTAGCTGTGGTAACCCAGTACTGTAATCCTAGCCCCAGGGAGGTGAAGACTGGTGGATTTCTGGGGGGCTCAAAGGCCAGCCAGCCTCCTGGCTACTTTTGGACCTGTGGTTGACCTCTGATTTACAGGTGTGCTGTGCCTACACACACACACACACACACACACACACACACACACACACACACACGCACGCGCACACACACACACACACACACACACACACACACACACACACACACAC
>JANHMN010000018.1:9304256-9345263 GCA_030674055.1 Rhabdomys pumilio | reverse complement strand
CACACACACACACACACACACACACACACACACACACACACACACACACATTGTATGAATAGGTAATAAGCAGATGTTAATGTTGGGGCTATCACAGACTACCTAAAGTTCCCCCAAAGAGCATCCATTATTAAAAATACAAGTCTGTGGGGGCATGGAAATGGAACTTTGGATGATGCCCAGTGCCTCCACCTGCTTCAACAGCATCACCACTGAATTTGCCGGCCGTTCTTGTGCAAAATGCTAAATCTTCTGCATTCATTTATCTTTTATTTAGTGCACGTGAACGCCTGTGTACCTCCCTCCCTGTCCCTGTCCCTGTCCCTGTCCCTGTCCCTGTCCCTGTCCCTCTCCCTCTCCCTCTCCCTCTCCCTCTCCTTCCGCCCCCGCCTCTCTCTGTGTGTGTACCAGGTGAGAGAAGAACTTTCAGAATTTGGTTCTTTCTTTCCTTGGCTTCTGGCTTTAGTTTGAACTTGGGTGTTCAGGCCTGACAGCAAATGCCTTTAACTTCTGAGCCATCTCACCCACCAGCCCAGTGTTAACCGTTTTAACCAATTCACTTAGAGGTGCGGAGCTCTGAGGAGCTCTACTCCTGCCATGTGACCTACTTGAGAGAAATGAGTCGGTTGTTACCCTATTTCAATCTTTTACCATAATATGACTTAACAGTAAATATTGATGTTTTGGTACCCACAGGGCCATCTTGGGAACTTGAGGAGAGGTGACAGAGTTAGGGGATATAGATGGCACAACCACAAAATTTGTTTCCATTTTATTAAAAAACAAAACAAACAAAACAAAAATTTATTGGAAGTCACAATCCTTGTGTTGAAATTTTTATAGTTTGATATATCTTTTGACCATAGGTCAGAACACAGTTGCATTTATGTACATGATAGTCTTTAATATAATGAAAATAGTCACGTCTAACCGAATGCTCCAGGTCTCCTTACCATTTCATCACTAGCCTAGGAGCAGATACACTGTGTATGCTCTCCACGCACACCGAGAAGACAATGAAGCAAAATAAAGTCTGTATTTCCTAACAGAAGATGGGTTCCTTTAAAGTCATGGGGTTTTTTTTCCTTCCAACTTCCTTTGTATTTAAAGAGATATAAAGTGCTTAAAAGAGTAAGGTAGGCATCTGGGTTGGGAAGAAGGAAAGAGACCTATGTAGAAGCAAACAAGCCACAAACAGGAAATAACCACACTGTCCTGACAAGGCTGTAAATATCCAGGGGACTCTGCAGGGCCAGTGATGTCTTCACAGCATGGCTGCAGAATGCACCATCACCATATTTCAGCACATGAAGAGTGAACCAAACTTCAAGTCCAAAATTCCCCCATGAAAAACCCAACCAGATCCAGTTCTTTTGATTGGTGGACCAGAGGGCAGTGAGGTCAGGGAAGTTCTGTCCTGTGCTGTCTTAGACTACGGGTGAGATGTGCCCATCCTTCACTCTACCCATGTCCAGCCAAAATGACCTCATGGGCAAGCACAATGAAATACTGACTGTGGCATCACCCTTTTTACGACAGAAGCACATAACTCCCACTAGGGAGGAAAATTAAAGCCACTGGGTTTCCTTTTGCTCGAGGGGATGCTGATGCTGGAGTCTGACTTATGACATCATGTCTGATTATTCCAGACTTGCACATCAATTCTTTGTAGATTTTTTTAAAATCACAGACAATGTGTCACACAAAGAGATTAAAAAAAAATGCTGCCCTATCACCTGCTTTTAAATAGATACTTGCTGGTTATGGTCTGCAGGTTACAGAAGTGCATGCCACAGACGGTGACATGTATAATCTGGATATTCTGCAAGTGAGAGAATTCTTCCTTCCATCTAAGGAGAGTTTTAAAGAACCCCCACCCCCACCCCAGAATGGATGGAATGTAACTTCACACATACAAAATTTATTTCAAGTTTTCTAAACATAACCAATATCCCACTATAAAAATAACACTCCCTCCCCACCCTCTCCCACCTCTAAATCTCTTCCTAATTATAAAATGGTACAATCATTTCCTATTAGTAATCTAAAAGCAGGAACTAAATGGATTCTGTACACATACAAAATGCTTTATTTCACACCATTTACATTCATACGGAAGAAGAAATCCTTGTATTGATCTTCCCTTCAGGATTTCATGGGAGGAAGTGGAGCCGAGCCAAAGCCACGCAGACCTCTGCTGATAACACACATCCCAGTCGGAGGCATCTTTGCAACAGAACACAGCAACGTTTTAAAACAGAGCCTACAGCTCTATAGAGTTCATGATATTCTCTCCTCATTGGAGAAGTGCTGGCCAAGTTCTCCACTATTGAAGGAATGGTACCGATGGAAAAGTAAGACACACACGTTGAAGTGGCGACCCACTGCAAATTAACGTGCTAAAAGCATCATTCCAGCAGAGGGCGCTCTGCCCCCACACTAACATCCAACAGACCGGTAAGTACGGAAGATACCAACACAGATTTGGATTGCTAAGCCCATGCACTGGCCTTCCACTGCTCTGTCCCTAACAGGTAACAATTTGGTATTTACTTCAACGAGCAGGATACACTACAGTGAGCTAGCTCTTACATGAAAATTCTTTGGCTATTAAAAATCTTCACATTCTCAAAGAAAACTATTCTGAGTTCCATATGAGTGCTAGGTTTGTCTGGAAGTTTTGAAGAAAAGGGAGTTAAACATGGAAGTTTAAAGATGGCGTGTCTCTAAGGCCACAGTCCAGTATTTTAGATTTGTGGATTTAGCAAGGCCAACCAGCAGCCTGAAAAAAAAAATCTAAGTGCCCAAGGGATTCATCTTGACTTTTGTTTATGAGAACATCAGGAGAAAATTCAGCTAGTTCACAGAAGAACATGTGTCCATTTGGGTGTTGATCAGTCTTTGGTTTATTTAGCACACACGCTTCTCACATTTTCTTCGATTCCCCAAGGTCGGCCGCTGGCCAAAGAACAGCAAACCACAGAATTTCTACCCAGCAATGACATTGGGTTACTCAGCTATCTCTCCTTTCTCTGTAGATGTTCTGTCTGTGTCCTCAGAGCTCTTACAAGAAGCATATTCCCACATCATCATCATCATCATCATCATCATCATCATCATCATCACCATCATCATCATCATCATCATCCTCATCGAACACATATCAAGTGGCTAAAGAGAAAACAGCTCTGCAGTGAGGGTGGGCATCTATAATGCCACCAGGTTAGAGGATCTGGGCACCGAGGTTCGTGAAAAAGCCACTTGATTCTAGGACAGAAGGCAGGGAGGGAGTAGGTGACTGAGACAGGCTCTTACAGAGCAAGGAACTGATTAATTAAAGTCCACATCTGGGACCCACACTCACTTCATTACTTATGGAATGATAACATCATGCCACAAAAAGGCTCACAGTGGAGCAAAATCGTTCCCTGTCTACAAGACTGTAACTCCTACTGTCCCTCCTGTGAAAGGCCTGGTATTGGGAGCTAAGTGAGAGAGAGAAGAGCTACATAGCGGTAAGAAACGAGGACCAGAATTAATTTATTTTTTCAGGCTGTTCTAATCTTCTTTACAATCAAGAATGTTTGAACTCATGACTACTGAATCCGTTAGACACCTGCTCTCCCTGGGACTCACTGATAAGTTCTGAACCCAGGGGAGGGGCATTTTTCCAGATAGACTTTCCACTTAGCCCACCCTTCTTTGATCTAAGATCCTGCCTCCTGTGGATGTCCTTCAGGGTCCTGGCCATTTCCCTTGTGAATGCAACCATCAACCCTGCTCTTCAGTTCCCTTCCAACAGGAGCAGAGGTACTGCTCAAGAAAGCAGGTAGCTTGGCCTTTGAAAGGGCAGTGCCTCTGTTCCTGTTAGACAGTGGTTAAGTGACCTGTATGTCCTGTCCAAGAAGTGTGTCATGCTAAGTGATAAAGACCCTGGGAAGATGGCAGGTCACACAAATCCTGCTCCTGTGTTCGTGTGACCTGTTAGGAGGGGACCAAGGAGCATCCCACTAAGGAAATGGGATGTAAGATAAGAAAAGTGCGTGTGTGTGTGTGTGTGTGTGTGTGCCCATGCACTGCAAAGGAACAGGTAGTCAAAAACATGGGGTGACACAGGAATACACACAAGAAACCCAAGGAAGAGAAGTTAAGAATGCTATGAGAGCTGGTAAGATGGCTCAGTGGTTAAGAGCGCTGACTGCTCTTCTAGAGGTCCTGAGTTCAATTCCCAGCAACCACATGGTGGTTCACAGCCATCTGTAATGGGATTGATGCCCTCTTCTGACTTGCAGGTGTGCAAACAGATAGAGCATCTTATACATTAAAAAATGATGGTACAGGACATCACCTCCATGGTCTCGGTACGGCAGAAGGCTGAGCCTTCTCTTTGTAGAGAGCGTGATGTTCTTTCCTAACATTTCTGAAAGTTTTTATTTGGTAATTTTCATGGTGTTCAGCCAAGGATATGCATCCAGTGGACAGCTAAGTTCCATTAAATTCTTATGTTCTGCAATTTATTTCAGCACCAACTAAGCTTACACCAAGAATCTTAGGCAGACTGATGTTCTGTTTTGGTCTGGAAGTGTGGTAGTCCCAGGGATGTCTGTGCTGAGAAGGCAACGGCTACTGGGCACAGCCCTTCTTAATGGGCTACACCACGACCCTTTAATACGCACAGATGAAAAGATCAAAGCAAAAACAACAACAATAACAACAACACCTCTCTGGAGAGAGACTTGCTCCCATGGCCAGGATATCACACACAGTATTGAAATAGCTAGGTGCCTCTGTTACTCCTCCCCGCCCCCACCCCTGCCTCCAGTCAGGTTTACTCTATGTAGCTGTCCTGGAACTTGCTTCATAGACCAGGCTGAACTCGAACTCACTGAGATCTACCTGCCTGAGTGCTGGGATCAAAGGTGTGTGCCACCATTGTCGGACTGCCTCTGATACCTTTGTCATCTACTCTCTCCACACTGTACCCATTCCTTGGGTGTGTGACCAGAACTGATATTGGAGGCACTGCCAAACCCAAGGGGCTTTGTTCAAATGCTGTCCTCAGGAGGCATTGGCCTTTTAGAATGACTAACCACACAGGAGGAAGCCATTCTGAAAGTGACTTTGAGGGGTTCGAGGCCTCTTTTCCTCTCTCAGTCTTGGACAAAGCTGAACAGAAAGCTGCTCACTGGTCACCATGTAGAGGCTGGATGATCTCAAGCCTCAGAGAGCCTTTCTTGACAAGGCCACACAGATCGTGTGTGTGGCTCAGCCTCTGGTTCCCTATGCCTTTCCTGTCTGGGCTCTACTGCTCTAGAACTGGGCAGCCAGGAAGAACTAGGGGCTGAGGTAAATTCTCTTTGGCTAAGTATCACACACGAGTCTCAGGATTGGTCATAGAAGTGAGGGGTGTGACCCTCAAACTTGAGTCTCAGGGTCTGTCATTGAAGAGAGGGTAGTAAATTTATTTCAGCACCAAGTCAACATGGTTGGTTGTCTTGTTTTTTTTTAAACAAGCAACTGGTCAGAGAAGTAACAGTTGCTGATGACAGCGGACACAATGTTTAGGAAATTAATAAAGGCTATTTGAGGCGCCATTAATCACGATACAAGAACATCCCTGGCTGTCTTCTTGGGTAACTTGGCTAAAGTCTGGCTTTCTTTTGGGGGGGAAACTGAGGTAATCTTATCCTTTATCTTCTGTCACAGTCAGGAACACTAAGGATTCTGGAACATTTCTTGGGCTGTGCTGCCCAGCTGGTGGCCACTAGGCACACGTGGCTATGGAAAGTTTGAACTGTGAATAGTAAAAATTAAGATATGCTGGGTGTGTAAAAGACGCAGCAGATTTAGACTAGGTAACAAAAATGAGAGGAAAACGTTTCCCTGACACTTTCTATATCATTTGCATATCAAAACAATAACATTAGGTTAAGTAAACTACTATTAAATTATTTTCACCTGTTTCTTTGCTTCTTAAAATGTGGCTAATGGGAATTAAAAAAAGTGCATGTGACTTGGGCTGTATTTCTGTTGGACAGAGTTGATGCACCATCTGCTCCAGAAAAATGCATGCCTGTAAATGCATATTCAGTGTTCATTCCTAGGCTGTACAGCCACTTGTGGCTTGCTGGGTCGTCAGGCAAGGGTCTCCTCATTGTGGAAGGTGACAGCAAAGTCTATAGTAAGAGCTTTCCCAGTTTATCTCAAGAGGAAACTTTCTCGCTAATTTTTCTTTTGCCATGAACGCTACAGGGCAGTCTTTCAAAACTCTTTGGTAAGCAGAGACTGCCAAAGGCTCAGGGAATTTGCCACGGGGTCTCCTTGGAGTCACATCCACAGGTCAAAGATGGACCTCTTGGCCCCTTTCCCATTCACCAGCGTTCTGTAGGCTTTCAGGTCAAGGGCTTGGACATGTAGTCAGTGATTTACTTGACCACTGGCCAGAAAACCCCCATCAGATCTTTTCCTCTCTGGTCATGCAATGTAATTTTGTATTTCTCTTGTTGTTGAATTACCCTAATGTCATTAGACGAAATATCCAAATTTGCTCTGTGACGCAGCTGTTTTCACAACACAGATCCCCCTGGAGAAGTGCAAATGTGTGATCCAAGAAAGAGGGGACCGTGAGACTCACCTCCGAAACTTCATCTGACAGAATCTGGTTTAGCACTCACCTGCTTCCTCGACACGGAGCATCTCAGTCCTTAGAGGCTGGCGTTAAATTATGGGATGTGCTAGGCCTTAGTCAGAGGTGATTTTTCTGAAGCTTGTTATCATTTTTCTTGCCTTGCTCTCTACTCATGTACCATCAAATAGGAAGACATTAAAAGTAGAAAGAAAGGAAGGAAGAAGAAAGAAAGAAAGAAAGAAAGAAAGAAAGAGCGAGCGAGAGAGCAGTGGAGAATTCCATCCCCCTGAACTCAGAATTGCAGTGGGCAGCAAGGATTTACAGCTCAACCAAGCGCTGTTTGAATGATATTAATGTAATGAGGTGGAAAATCCCAAATCAAACACATAAATACAGCTCAGTGGGAAGAGCTTGCTTTCCTGGTTAATCCCCGATCTGTATGACCTTGCCAACTGCTAGCAAGGAGGAGGAGGAGGGGGGGGAGGAGGAGGAGGAGGAAGAAGAGGAGGAGGAAGAGGAGGAAGAGGAGGAAGAGGATGAAGAGGAGGAAGAGGGGAAAGAAGAGGAGGAGGAGAAGAAGGAGGAAAAGGAAGAGGAGATCCTCCTGATTGTCCAGAGGGACACAGGTGGCCACCTCTGCCTCTGGAATTGCTGCGTGTATCACAATACTGTCCATTTGAAAGACAGCACACTTTTGTTACTGTTTCAGACAAAAAGAGAATAAAATCATAAACCACTTTATAATACAGTGGGTTTTGATAGTCATTTGTTATTTTTTTCTTTTAATCTTATTTGTTTCTCACAATCAGAAGAAACTCAATTTAGCAATTTCCCATGATGCACATGTTGATTCAGACTTTATCAGATCATACCTCATTCTCCTCTTGATACCTGGATGCTCTCAGGAAGACCCAAGATGCAAACTGTTAAGGACTTATTTAGATCTTTCCATGTAGGCTGGTGAGGGTTAACAGGACAGTCCCTGAAGTAAGCTTACACCTGGATGCCAGTGACCTAAGAAACATAATTGCATCTTTTCTATACCTCGTACCCATGGAATTCATTTATGAAAGTGATAAACTGCTAAGGCCTTGGGGGGAAATCAGGGAGTCAGGAATCTCCCCTACCCTGGGAAGATGGGGTATCAGGTTTTTTTTGTTTTATTTTTGTAGTTTTTGTTTGTTTGTTTGTTTGTTTGTTTAACTAGGCTTATAGTTCCACATACTCTGAACTTTGTCATGGTGTCCTTTGGGGACTTCTGAGTTTTAGACATTCCACCCTGACAGTTCTCTCCTGCCAAGATGGCCCCTGACAGAGCATGACCAGCGGAAGCCCATGTGACAGAGCTGAAAATAACGAGCGACCAACTCAGCAGATCCAGAACTTAGTGTTGCTGTCTGGCAGCTGGGCTCGACAAGACCCACTTAGAGGAGGGGGTTAGACACTTGATAAAATCTGGCCTCCACTGTTTCAGTGTGCTGAGGTGTTCCTCAAAGTCATACATACGTCATACTGATAACTCATGACTGTGAATCCCAAGACGTGGTATAAACCAATCACTGGAGCAGCAACTGGGACTTCTAAACAGACCTCTGTATACGGGCTGGAGTGAATCAACGGGAAGACAGAGGGATCGATGTAAACTATACATCAACTTTAAAAGGAAATTGCCAAGGGAATGAAACCATCTTTCCCAAACAAGAGCAAGAAGATGGCAGAGGCGGAAATCAAGTGAAGACGCTCTGAAGCTCTACTTCCGGTCTGCCACACGTCTGCACGAACACCAAGGAATCCAGCTTTCAACTTCCGCATCAAGGCCACAGGCTGTTGCCGAGACGGGACCCGAGTCCTGACTGGGGAGACTTTGGATATTGCTTTCATTACCACTCTTGAACAGAGTGCCCTGGGGTTGCCATGGTGATCCGAAGGCCGTGTATTCAGTTCAATTCTCGGAGCATGCTTCCTTCCTGTTCCCCTGGTTCCTATGTTTTCTTTTGTCCGTTTCTACCATCTCAAGATTTCACCTCCTCGCAGTCTTGGTCAGTGGAAAGTTCTACATCAGACAGGCCCACTTCCAGTGCCATAATTAGTGAGATGTCAGAATCACTGCTCACAGCTGGCTCTTGATCACCTGAGAGGGGGACAAGACAAAATTTACGGTCAACATCAAGCTACATCTTTGGGTGCTTCCTTCTTAGTATTATTGTTCCTAGTAGTGTTTCTCTTTTTAAGATCTAGTTTTTGTTCTTTTGAATTAAGAGTATGATGTAGATTGTCACGTAAGTCTGCATGTGTGTATGTGCAGGTGCCTGTGAAGGCACTGGATCTCCTGGAGTGATAAGCGGTTGTGAGCTGCCCAATTCAGGTGCTGGGAACCGAACTTGTGCCCTCTGGAAGAGCAGTATGCAGTTTAAAACACCGAGCCATCTCTCATCCCTTCCACTAGCACTTCTTTAAAAGTCTTACAAAAAAAATGGCTGTGCTGTAAAAACTCTAATTCAAATCTCACCTCAAAATAGAGCCCCAGATAAATTCTAAGTGTGTCAGAAATTTAAATGTGAGCCATCGGGGTAGAAAACCCACAGAGGCTGACTTTGGTGGTGAATCTTATAAAGTCAGCATCACGGAGGTGGAGGCAGGAAGACTGAGTCTGAGGTCAGCCTGAGCTGCATGGTGAAGCCGAGTCTCAAAAGAGGAAAACCAAAACAGCAACAGCCCAACAGTCCCGTGATGCTAATGCTGACTGCCAGCTCAACAGGATCCAGAATCACCTAAGAGACAAACCTCTCTACATGTGTGGATGGGAGCATCTGGACTCGGTTACAGAGGTAAGAAGAGACATAGTAAATGTGGGTGACAACCTTTCCACGGGCTGGGTCTGGACTGAACGAAGGGGAGAATGTTACCTAAGCACCAGCGTTCATCTCTCTCTGCCTCCTAACATCAAACTTGATGTGATCAGTTGCCTCTAACTCCTGCATCGCTTTCTTGTCATGGTGGCTGTACCTCAAACTGTGGCCAGAGCAAGCCCTTCTTTCCTTGGGTTTGTTTGGCCAGATATTTGATCTCAGCAATGAGAAATTATCAAATACAATACCGCAACAAACCCAATAACAACAGCAAAAGCAAATAGAAAAAATATTTCTTTAGTTGTGATAATCAGTTTTAATCGTCTACTTGACACAGCCAACAACCTCCTGGGATGAGAATCTTGGTGAGGGAGATGATCGTGGCCCTGGCAGTGTTTTTGGGAGATTGTCTTGATCAGGTTAACTGTTGGTGGAGGTGGGGAGACTTGTCCACTGTGGGTAACACTGTTCTCCAGCCGGGAATGCTGGACTGTGTAGGAGTGGGGGAATGGAATGAATACAGACATGAGTCCCGCTTTGCTCTTGACAGTGGATGCCCACAGCTGCTTCCTACTCCTGCTACTGTTATTTCCCTACAATGACAGACCGTAACCAGGACTTCCAAGCTGCTTTCGTCATTATGTTTTATCAAGAAAACAGAAAAAAGGGACAATGACAAAGTGCATTTCTTAGTTGTAAAATGTGTGTCTAAGAGGGCAAAAAAATGGAGTAAATTATGGAGCTGAGCTTAAATGTTAGACAATGTTAAAGTTATAAATTAATGCTGATGGTATATATTAGACGGGGGTGGGGGTGGGGGGGACCTTTCAAACACCGTACAGAGAGTTATATTGTTTGGTGTATGAATACACACACACTATGTATATACATGTGGAGGCAGGAGGTCAGCATCAATGCCTTCATTTGAGATAGGCTCCCCAGAGCTTATTGATTAGTCAGGAGTGGCTGGACAGCAGGCTCCAGGAGTCCTGTCTCTGTCCCCGGCACCCCTCCCCTGTGTTGAGTTTGTAAGTGTATCCCACTGCTCGTGGCTTCTAAGTGCACATGGCTGAGGATGAAGCCCAGATTCCCATGATTGCCAGCTCCTTAGATTCAGGATTGTGTTCTTAATACAACAAAAGTCTTTAAGTCATTAAGAAAGATAATGCAACAGAGAAGCAGGCACAGAAGAATATAATACAGATACCTCATAAGTAGAAGTAAAATTAAGTGTTCTTTTTTGCAAATGTAACTTCCTTTTTTTTTTTTTTCAAATGTAATCGTTACTCTTTAAAAAAGAAAATGTTGCGGTTAAAAGTATATTGAGATGGGCTTGCAGAAGCACTGCAAACAGAAATGTAAATCTTTTTAATCTTTAAGAAATGTAAATTCTTTTTAATTTGAGACATACTATTTCTACATCTTGGATATGGCACATGATGATAATCTAATATGCATATGTAGCATATAATAATCAAAGGTAATAGATGTTTCTATGTCTTCAACATTATCCTTTTTATATCTGGAGATTTTTATGCCTTTACTCATTTTGTAATATATCACATATCGTTTTAACCAACACTTAGCCCGTCTATTTTAAGAAACCCTGAACAAATTTCTCCACTGTGACTACGGAACCCTTGTTAAAATTCTTTCCATCTCCTCTCCTACTACCCATCCCAGTCTCTGGAGACCATTATTCCACTTCGTTCTTCCACTAGAGTTATAAAATTTCCACCTAATAATTTTATTTCCAGAATTTTCTAAGGAGCAATAATTAGAAGTGCAAAAACATTCACTTAACCGTTATTTGTGATATCATAACTTAGCAAGTAACTAAGTCCAATAACATCAAATATCTCAAAAACAATGTCACTTCTAAAGGATGATGTTAGTATACCCACCTAAGTGAAGTTTCCCAAGAGTTCAGAGTTACATAAATAGACCCTTAACAGCATTGCAGCATAACAATATACCAGAAATGAATTCAGAAGTAAGTACTCAAAGCTTGCTTGCTGCAAGGCTGATGTGAGAATGTTGTTATAATTGGAAGCAAGGAACTAAAAAGGTTAACATGAAGAAGAGGAGGAAGAGGAGGAGGAGAAAGAGGAGGAAGAGGAGCAGCAGCAGCAGCAGCAGCAGCAGCAGCAGCAGCAGCAGCAGCAGGAGGAAGAGGAGGCATTCATGATTTGGGGACTTTCTTTTTCCCTCCCCTCTTTCCCTCCTTCCCTCTCTATCTCCTTCCTTCCCTCCCTCTCTTTCTTTCTTTCTTTCTTTCTTTCTTTCTTTCTTTCTTTCTTTCTTTCTTTCTTTCTTTCTTTCTGACAAGGTCTCTGTAGCTTAAGTTGACTAAGATTTAGTATTTATATTGATGTTCCTTTTAAGATATATTTTTTTTTGTTTGTTTGTGTTTCAAAGCAGGGTCTCTCTGTGTAGCCATGGCTGTACTGGAACTCACTCTGCAGACTAGGCTGCCCTCAAACTCAATAGATTCATCGGCCTCTGCTTCCTGAGTGCTGGATTAGAGGGGTGTACAGTTTTTTCCTTTTTCTTTTTCTGGATCTATTTCCAAATACTCTAGAATGAGTATGATTCCTGAATTCCTTCAAGATGCATTAATTGAGTCTCTGCTATTGAGTTAACAACTGTGCTAGCCGCTATGCATGTGAGAACAAGACAATTCAAGGAGCTTACTGTCCAGAAGGCAGACAGATAAGCAGAATGAATATTGGCTCTGTCAGAAGATGGGTCAGGTATAGTAGGAGTGGGTGTGTGGGTGTGTGTGTGGGGGGCTACATATATTGGGTCAAAGAGGGCATGTGCCATAGGGTGCTATGTCAAAACTGATCCTAAAGATAATATGTACTTTAGCCAGGTGAGTAACATAGAATAATCTTTTAAGTGGTAGTCATAGTGTACCCAGATGGCTGCAAGTGATGGGGCCTGTTGTGGACAGGCAGACATCAGATGATATTCAAACATGACTGGAATGCACAAGGAAGCTAGGGAGGAGGCCGGGGGAGGCTCAAGGTCTGCCTAAAGGCAGCTGTAATTCAGAAAGTCCTATGCGTTCTATCACTCTGCAGAAGGATCATGCAATTAAAAGACCAATAAAGATGTCTATGAAATAAAGACTGATGATAGCTATAATACTTTTGCTTTGGCTGTTGCTGATGTTATTTGCCATGTTGAGGACAGTTAAGGAAAATATATGGATTTAATAAAGAGCACTGAATTTCTGAGATACTTTAGAAGAGACAAAGAGAAAGATCAGAGCTGGGCCCTGAGGAATGAGCTGCTTCAGGAGGATAACCCCATGGAAGACCAGGCTCTGACACGTCTCAGTTGCTAGCTCACAACTCCCAAGACACCGCTGGGAAATACAAGTGTTTAGTATTTGAGGACGGTGGCAGTCACCAAATTCTTTATCAAACTATCCATTCAACATGAAATGAAGTTGGGTATTTGCCTCTCACTTCACAGCAGACTCCCTTGCCAGCTGGCCACAGACATACATCTCCTTCCACACTTAATTCCTCTGCTCCAGAACCATGTGCCCTGCATTCCTGACTGGGGGAGACAGGGGAGGGCAGGGACTCACAGGTACAAACAGGGGTGAGTCTTCCTTTGGGAGGGGGTTGCTCCACCCCAGTTGTCTCAGCAGTTACTGTGCTCTCCTGCTGGGTGAGCCTATGCATCTGCTGGCCCCTGTGTCAGAGAGCTTTTGTCCCTAAGTGGGGAGGCCACAGAAGGCACAGCTCTGTCTCAGATCTACTAGGTCACTCAGTGCTTGCTCCTTTTGCCCACTGGCTCAGATTTTGTGTCTATCTTTTCTTTTCTTTACTCCATACATATCAGGTTCTGTATGTAATTTTAAAAAGTCTTTGTTATGATTTTAGGAGAGACTGGAAATAGCTTCACATGTTTAGTCCGTCCCTCTTACCCAGTGCTTTCATTAAACATGACAACAACTAGACATAGACATCTAAAATGACACTGATGAGCTGGGTTTGTTGGTACCAGCCTGTGATCTCAGCAGCTGAGTGGTGGCGACATGAGAATGAGGTGAGCCTGGGTTATAAGAGACCCTAGCTCAAAATTGTCTGTCTGTCTGTCTGTCTCTATCTATGAGAATTGGAAATCTTGCTTCCTTTAGACAATATTCTAGTCTAACTATTTCAATTACTTGTGCTACTTTGTGTAAGTCACTGTCATCCTCCAGGATTGATACTTAATTGGCCATTAAATAAGAATTTGGGCTGAATATATAGAATCAATCCATATACAATGCAACCCTGCATTTCATACACTGTGGATCTTAATGAATCATTAGTAATAGACTTACTACTGAGAAGGAAGCAAGTTAAACTGTTAAATATATACTTAACCTTTCTAGGCACTTTTATCTTTCTATATATAAAAGCTTATTGTGTATCTAGGAAATGTTCATGACTGGAAAATCAGTTCTTAGAGATACAGTGAAAGCTGAAGACTTCTTATTCTCAGAGATGAAAATTCAGAAGATGACAGTGACAGTGCACCGTTATCATTCCAGGACTTGAGAGTCTGCAAAGAAAGATCTAGAATCTGAGGCCAGTCTGAGCTACTCTGTATCCAGAACCACCCGAACATTAGCAACAGAAGAGGAACTATACAGAGAATTGTACCCATCCCCACCACTCCCCTTCCCTCCCTTCTTCTTCCTTCCTTCAGTCTTTCCCTCCCTCCCTCCCTCCCTCCCTCCCTCCCTCCCTCCCTCCCTCCCTCCCTACGTCCCTCCCTCCCTCCCTCCCTCCCTCCCTCCCTCCCTCCCTTTCTCCCTCCCTCTGTTACGCTGTGCTGCTACAGGTCCAGAGCAAGAGGGCCAAGTGGTCATGGTCACCAAAACCTCCAAATTGGGAGCCAAAATAAGCCTTTTCTCTTTTTGAAGTTGGTTTATCTCAGATATTTGTTACAATTACAGTAATATATCATCAGCAGCTCTCCCCATCCTACTCCACACTTCCTTCTTTTTAAAAATAAAATTTTATTTAATTTTGACAGGATTTTTCTATTTAGCCTAGGCTGGTCTTGACTCAGAATTCCCTTCTCAGACAGCAAGGATTATAGGCAATATACCACATTCTTAGGATCTTTATTCTCAATGGTGATTGGCTAATTCAGCTCACATGTCTAGCTTTTCAACCCACAGTTTCACAGCAAATCAATCAAACAATTTATCATCATAGATTGTTTTCATAATTTTTCTATGACTCTAGGTAAAAAGGGGTTACAAAGAAAAGCTGAACTCACTACAGTGTTACAGAGTCAGAGCTTACCCACAGAGGGACAGAGTTCACCCACAGAGGGACAGAGTTCACCCACAGAGGGACAGAGCTCAGCCACAGAGGGACAGAGCTCACCCACCTAGGGACAGAGCTCACCCACCTAGGGACAGAGCTCACCCACCCAGAGACAGTGCTCACCCACCTAGGGACAGAGCTCATCCATCCAAGGATAGAGCTCACCCACAGAGGGACACAGCTCACTCACTCAGGGACTGAGGAAGCTTTACTCCAGCCTCTGCAGCCACAAGCAACACAGATTTCATGGTTTCAAACTCACAGGGTGTTTTCTAAATTAGAATGTGTGAACTAGATTTTTGAAAAGCCTGGAGGGTCACAGGGGCTGCTACACTTATGGGCTGCCAAATCCATGGAAATTAAATACTGTCCTTAGGAGCTCAAGGTAAAGGTGGCCAGAAATCAACAAAGGAGATTTGTGGAAAGTGGTTGGTTTAGATTTCCTGTTGTAACATTGCATGGTTTCACCACCATTTTCTACTAAAATTTTCTTTAAAAAAGAGCTGAAGACTTTGGAAATCGTTCTTTAGTATTTTGTGTGTCTTAAGTTGAACTTAACACTTGAGCATCCACAGCTATCCACAACACAAGCATGTATTGACTTTGCCCCTTTCCTTTGCAGAAAGCCCACAAAAGCTGATGTAAAATATAGCCTTCTAATTCCACACAAAGTCTGGTATGTCTGTCCTTTTCACTTTAGAGATGAAAATGACTTAGAATCCACACTGCAGAGTTATATATGTCTTCTAAAGATATGAAGGGATTTTATGCAGGGAGTAAAATGATCCATTAATATTTTAAGCACTCATCTTGGCTGTTAACTAAAACCAGAAAGAGTCTGGTTAGGAGAGTATCGCAGAAAAGCCAATGAACTCGGTGTGTGCCCATGAGGTAGAGGAAAGGGGAAAACCGATTTGACAGGAAGAGTTAGTGGAAAAGTGATGGAATCGCATCTCTTGAGCGGCTGTGGTACCATGTGTTAAGCCAGAGAGCATGGAGGGGAACATGCTTGGAAGATGGAGAGTTTGGCTTTGAGCATGCTGTGGGAGAGGCCTGTGTGACCTTCCAGGGAGATGTGGTGGTGGTGCCCATGTAAACACTGGGTGGCTTACAGAAGCACTGGCTTGTACTGAGGTTATGGCAACACGTGAGACTATCTAGAAAGAGACAGATTGGGAAGATTTCCCAGGAGCCCTAAAACCTAGAGGCAAAACCACAAACTGGTGTTCCTCAAGATATTTTCTTTGGATGTACAATGTCCAACTTGAGACCTATCCCATGGGCAAGCACCAGCCCTTGACACTAGCAGTGATACTCTGTTGCGCTTGCAGACAGGAGCCTAGCACGGCTGTTTTCTGAGAGGCTCTACCCAGCAGCTGACTCAGACAGATGCAGACACCCACAGCCAAACAGTGGGTGGAGCTTGGGGACTCTTATGGAAGAATAGAAAGAATCATGGGTCCTGAAGGAGACAGGAACTCCACAGGAACACCAATAGAGTCAACTAACCTGAACCCTTGGGCTCTCAGAGACTGAACCACCAACCAAAGAACACACACGGGCTAAACCTAGGCCTCCCTACACACATGTAGCAGATGTGCAGCTTGGTCTTCATTTGGGGCCTGAACAACTGAAGCCAAGGCTGTCCCTAAAGCTGTTGCCTGTCTGTGAGATATGTTTTTATTAACTGGGCTGCCTTGTCTGGCCTCAGTGGGGAGGATGCACCTCGTCTCACAGAAATTTGAAGCACCAGGGTGGGGATACCCTCGGAGGACCCACCCACTCAGAGGAGAAAGGGAAAGGGGAGAGGGAAAGGATTTTGGGAGGAGGTGACCAGGAGGCTGGCAGTGAGCAGGATGTAAAGTGAATAAGTAAGTAAATAAATAAATAAATAAATAAATAAATAAATAATAAATAAATTAAAAAAATGAAATCACAAAATTTTCAGGAATATGAATGGATTTAAAATGTATTATATTAAGTAAGATCATACAATCTCAGAAAGAAAAAGGAAATTATGTGTTCTCTCTTATGTGCAGAATTTAGCCAATAATATACGTACATAAGTCAATAAATGTACTGCGGGAACAGAATAACATGAAGAAAGAAAAGAGGAACAAATACCTATTAGAGGCAACCAGATGTCAGGAAAGAGATGAAGCTGATTGTTTTTCTAGTTTTAAATCGCATTGTATTTTCATTTATTTTTGTAGTAGATAAGTGCATAAAACATATTCCATACTAAAAATATAAAATAAAAAAAAATTGAGGGAGGAGTTATTACCAATATTTAAAAACTAAGGTATTTTTTATTTGTTCATTTGTTGGTAAAATTTTTTTTTTGAGACAGGTTCTCACTATGTAGGCCTAGCTGTCCTGGAACTGACTCTGTAGACCTGGCTGGTCTTAAACTCTGCCTAGCTTTACCTCCCAAGTGCTGGCATTAAAAGTGTGTGTCACTACACAAGGCTAAAATTTAGGGTATTTAATTACAAATTTATACTTTTTTTTTCTTGGCCAAGTATGGTCTGGTAACATGTGCCTGCTTTTCTGACAGAAACCAGTAGAGGCTGAGCCGTTGCTCTCCCTGCAGACTCAGGCTCACAGGCCACACTCACCAGTCTCATTTTCTGATCCTCATTACTTGCCTGGTTTGTATCCAAACCTGAGTCTGAAATCTCACATTTTAGGGCAATGCATAGCAGTACAGAAGGCTAATCCCAGTGACACCCTAAAAGAGGAAGATTAGGTAGTTAATTCCCCCAGGTTACCTTCAATATGCTCCTTTGACCTTTCCCCTTCTTTACAGGTGAGATTCACAAGCATTGACAGGAGGTCCTGTGTGACCGGGTCAGGGGGTAAATGCCACAGCAGCTCTCAAACCTCAGTCTCTGCCTTGACTCTATTGCCACGGAACAGATCATTCAATCAGACCGGAAACTCCACTTTAAATGGAGCTTTGTGACCTAATGTGCTGACTCCGGCTACTGACTTAGTAGATTTTCACAGTTGACGCTGAGTACATCAGTATCATAATAACTGTGGTCAGACAAGACATTCTTAGTGGTGGAATTTATTAATTTCATATGGCCACAAATGATTAATATATTTGGTTTAGCCCTTGCTTGATGTGGAAAATGTCAGGCTGATTTTTGCCGTGGGTTTGATGTAATCTTCTACTAATGGTGGCATGCTGATAGCTAAAGTTCCTTCCAACCTCAAAATAGAAGAAAGATCTAGAGATTCCCCCCCCTTGTTTCTATCAGTAGCAGGGTTCTCTGTTCCAAACCTCATGTTGAAAATCCAGTGGCCTTTGGAATGGTCTTAAGAGGCAGGACCCTTGAGTTCATTAGGTCATGAGACTCCCCTTATGAATGGATTAATATCATTATTGAGGGAGTGTGTCCTTCATAAAAAACATGCTGGGCTCAGTTTTCTGTGTCTTGGGCACACTTACTGGCTACCCCACCCCCATGTTAGTAAGACACAGCAAGACAGCTCTCACCAGATGGGGTCCCTTAGTCTTAGATTTCTCAGATTCCAGAATCAGGCACTGATAAATGTTGTTTATAATTGTTTCTGTCTCTGGCACTATGTTACAGTAGCAGCGGTGAACTAAGAGTGCAGCATCTCCGACTTCTTTCCATCCGTCCTGACTCAGGGTCCTTGCTTACGTTCAGTGCTTTATCGCCTCCTCTAGAAATGGGGGACTCCTGGGAAATGCTTGCAATTTAAATGAAATTGAAGTTGCTTTTACAACGCTTTATTATTTTTTAAAATAACAAGTAGCGATACTAATGGTTATTGAGAACTTGTTACATTCCAGGAAATACAACGAGTACTTTAAATAGATTCTATAATTTAGTACTCATAATTAACCTATGACAGAAGTATTAATTTTCCCCCCATTGTTAAGTGAGTTCTCACTATGTAGCCCTGTCTGGCTTGGAAGTCCCAGAGAGCTGCCTGTCTTTATCTCCTGACATCTAAAATTACAGATGTGTACCACGGTTCCTGGACACCATTTTTGTTTTTGATGCTAAAACCAAATCCTTAAAAGGTTAAAAATTGCCGGGCAGTGGTGGTGCACACCTTTAATCCCAGCACTTGGGCAGCAGAGCCAGGTGGATTTTTGAGTTAACTATCCCCTATAATGCTTGGCAATTATAGTTGGAACCAGAATTGATGCGAACTTTCTGTCTCCAGAGTGTGCTTAACTTGAGGGTTAGTGGAATTGTAGGCCTGAGAATTAAAAATTAGCCTCATATGTTTGTGATTATACACATAGAGGCATTTCTTTCTGGGGTCTTTCACTAGGTCCCCGAAGAACCCAAAGACAAGAATCAGTCAAGCAAGGCACTCTGTTTTCCTGGTGCCTCAGAGAACATAGAGCTGCAAACAGCTGTCTTTGTGTTTTAGAATTCTTACTTTATGTGTATGTGCATGAGCATACACTGTGTGTATGTGTAGTGTGCTTGAGTGTACAGTGTGTGTGTGTGTGTGTGTGTATGTGTGTACAGTACCTATAGAGGCCAGAAGACTTCCCCAAGAACTGGCTGTTGTGAGCCGCCTGATGTGGGTGCTGAGAACCATAGTCCAAACCTCTGGAATGAGCAGCAGACTCTCTTGTGTGTGGTAGCCATCTCTCCAGCTCCATGATTTTAGATTTATTTATTTTATTATATGAGTACACTACAGTTGTCTTCAGACACACCAGAAGAAGGCATCGGATCCCGTTACAGATGGTTGTGAGCCACCATGTGGATGCTGGGAATTGAACTCAGGTCCTCTCGAAGAGGAGTGGGTGCTCTTAACTGTTGAGTCATTTCTCTAGCCCAGCTCCATGATTTTAAAATGCCTGCTCACTGCAGTTTACACCGTGTTGGCGAAATTTTCTGTTAACTCTACAGAGCAGTTCACAGGCTCTCACCCTTTCCCCTAGTTAGCTGTTCCTCCATGGTAATCACTCAGGTACAGCAGAATGCGAGCCTTGTTGGAGGACTGGTGTTTACTCTGCTGCAAAGCAGCATAGAGAAGCTGGCTGCAGGAAGATGCCCTCTGTTAGGAATTATCAACCACCACCCAGGGAATAAGTGCTCTGTTTTGAAAGAAAATCAGGTGGTGGTGACTGGAACCCCAGGCATCCCGACTCTCCAGCAGCTGGGTGCCCACACGCTGGGGCCTGTTTCCCTGTGCATTATTTCCCTCATGTACTTGGAAAATGAGGTTGCAAAGAATAAATGACATCTTCTGTCCACCGCTAGTGATGCTTATCTTCTGGAAACTAGGACATGTTTCCAATCAACTCTGCATTATACAGGAGTACCATAGATGAGGCGGCTCATCCACAAGAGCTGAATTACAATGCTGCCCTCCTTTCAAAACGTCTCGCCACACAATATGGAGACTCCTTCAGGCAGGAGCAGGGCATATATATATTCTCTCTCCCTCTCTCTCTGATGTATGTGTTTGCACATACAACGTTGTTACGTTCTTGGACTGAGGTCAGATGTTGACACTGGGTGTCTTCCTCTGTCAAGTCTCCACCTTATCTTCAAAGCGGGCTATCTCTCAGGAAACTTGGAAATTCCTGCTTCAACTGGCTGGCTAGGGAGCCTCTGGGATCCACCTCTCTCTGACCCCAGCACTGAGGCTGCAGGTGTTTGCCATCGCAGCCGGCTTTTTATTGGGTGCTGGGGATTCAAACTCAGCTCCCATCCAGCCACCTCCCCAGTCCTCTCTGTCAAAATCTTAGTGGGAAGTCAGTTGGACTTTAAATGCAGTGTCTTTTATATAGAAGTGTGTGCTTTTGCACCCTTTGGCTTAAATTCACTTTTAGGATTTCTCCAAGTACCTTTTGTTTCGAGTGTGACAGGTACTTGAGCAGTTCGCTCAGAGGCTGTGCCAGTCTGACTTGTCATGCCTAGTATGTACTGGTTTCATCTTGTGTGTCAGGCACTGTGGGAAGCAGTGAGGGATTCATACTTGTTCTGTCTATTGTCTTCACACTGAAAGAGGAGTTGGATCTCCCCATGAGTGAATTGTATGTTATGAATGAGGCCAACTTGTTGGAAGTCAGGCACCTATAGATAGGGATGGGACCCCCACCCTAGCCAGCGCTGTTGACAACAGTGCCATTTCAAGTGGCAGAACTTCTACATGGATTATATATCTGGCTAACTTGTTCTCCCAGCATTGCTCCGCAACTACCACAAGTTTCAAGCTTACAGTGCAAAACCACTAATTTGGCCAATTGATTCCTAACTTTATTTAGATGGAACTGAAAATATCACCTTCTGAATTCTTGCTGCAGGGTTCTGAGTACACACAAAATGAGCCCCAGGGAGGGAGACTTTCCTAGTGTTCAGACAGGCAGGCTTAAGGCTGAGTTTCTGCTTGGGCTGAAGTAGGTGAGGCTGGATTCCCTGACACTTGTACATTAATTTAGATCACGTAGGCAGGCCTTTACTTTGCTGTGATCTCTCCTTGTCTGGTTGTCATTCTCTGTGACACTGACCAGCAGGAGAAAGGATTCCTCCTTTTGGCAGCTCAATCCTGGTGTCTTTACCATGTGACAGAAAGACAGGTATAATTTTAGTTTCTTTGGTTTTCATTAGTCTTTGACAAGGCACAGAGTGAACATTTCTGTTGTCAGTAGCTACTTCATAGTCCCCAGCTAGTTTTCAACTGCCGAGGGACAACTTAAGCATTAAATGGCAGGCATTTGGTGGACGGTTGTTTCTCAGGACATGCGAATATGATTGGAACAAAAGGAGCAAGGGAAAGTTAAAGCTGTCCTAGTCGGCAGACTCATGGGCAGAATCATGTGGGTTTATTTTGCAACTATATAATAATATCTATAGATCTCATTTGTTCAGCCATTAATATACTTGATTGCCCTCTCATTCATTTGTTGGATGCCACTAGGCATACAACACTTTAGGTGAATGTTGTGGAGAATATAAAGATGGCCCGACCTTTAAGTCAAACTTGACCCAGTAGAAGAGGTAAGATACACACACACACACACACACACACACACACACACACACACACACACGTATACATTTAACCATTTAACATGAGAATACATGATAAAGAATAGGTATAATTAAATATTAGAGAGGTGGTTAGGAGGGTAACATTTCATCTTCGACTGGATGACCAAGAGGATTGATTCATGAAGTAGACTGGATATGAACTCGTGGTAAGGATCTAAGAAGTACTGGGAAGTATGGGGACAGAGGCAAATGTCAGTTCTTTCAAGAAAGTCACTACCACTCAAAGCAATCAGTACATTTCAAGGCATATGGGTGTGCATAGCTTTGTTTGGTTTATTTAGAAAACTATGACTAATGATAAGCTATGGGCCATATATCGAGCATAGGTGCTTTACCCTTTTACCCTTTCTGTTGTCTTTAGGGTCTCTTCTGTTTCATGGTGTGTGTGTGTGTGTGTGTGTATGTGCATGTGCTAAGAACTCGGGAACTACATTTTTCAGATTCCCCCATTCACCAGCTTTCTCTTAGCTAATGGAATTGAAAGGCAGGGGGGTTAGAAAGGCTGGTTCTAGTCTCTGTGATTCAGGGTCAGAGGCAGCAGGACACTGGCTTCCTTCCTCCCAGGCTGCAGTGATGACAACCCCAGCAGCAGAAAGATCTCCAGCAACAGGAAAGTAGATTCGTGCCAATCCTCTTTGGGTAATACCCATATCCTTCTCCTTCTTCCAAAGATGTTTAATTACCATTAATAATAAAGTTAAAAGTTTAAGAGTTTACAGACTATGTTAATCAATTTTTCTTGAATACAATGTGCCTCTGGTAATTTGCCTATTTTTAGTTTACAAAACCTTGCGTGTATAATGAGTATAATGAGTACTGTGCCTGCATGTTTGTCTTTGCCCTGTGTGTGTACTCAATGCCCAGGGAGGCCAGAAGAGGCCATCAGAACTACTGAAAACAGAGTGGCAGACAGTTGTGAGCCACTAAGTGGATATTGTGAGTCAAACCCAGGTCCTCTGGAAGAGCAGCCAGTGCTCTTAACCACTGAGCCGTCCGTTCATCCATCCATCCATCCATCCATCCATCCATCCATCCATCCATCTATCCATCCATCCACCCCAGGTTAGACCGATTCAAGAGCATGATTAGCTTTGGTGGCTCTGACAGTGTACACGTGTGCAGCCTCCATTCATGTCCAAAGACCCAAAACCCAACTTGAATATTTCTGTTTTTCCCACACATTTTCACATACCACTCTCTAGAAAGCCCTTCTGTTTCAACTTGACCTCAGATAATATGTGATTTAAAAAAATAATATCAGGGTCTTTTAATAATAGTTGGTATTTGGGGCTAGATAGCTCTCTGTGTGAGAGACAGTCTGTAAACTGTAGAGTGTTTTTCAGCACTCTTGGTCTCTGCCACTGACTGAGATTACTGCCAGCTGGGACAGTCAAAAATGTCTTCAGACATTGCCAAGTGTCCTCTAGGTGAAGTATCCACATGTCCCCAGTAGAGAATCATGACTTTAGGTCAGCCTGTTTTCTAGATTATATGTTTTAGCATAGACAGGGTTATCTTCTTTTTTTTTTTTTTTTTTTTTAAGGCCAAATAATATATTACACTGTATCTGCAGACCACATTTTCTTTGTTCGTCACCCACGGATGAATATGTAAGTTACCTCCATTTCTTAACTGCTGTGAATAGTGTGCTGTGGGATGAATATAGTGGTGCCCAGAGGGTTTTCTTGAGTTCTGTTTGTGTGTTTGCATGTGTGGGCACACGTGCACATGAGGATGAGCGTGCGCATGAATGTGTGTGCATGTGTGAGTGTGGAAGTAGAGTGGATGCTGAGTGTTATCTGGGATAGCGCTCCACTTTACCTCCTGAGGCAGGGTCTCTCACTTGAACTCAGTGTCTGATTTGGGGGGTCTAGGTAGCCAGCTGCTCCAACTGTCCTTGTGTCTGCCTTCTAAGTGCTGGGGTACAGGTGGGCTGTCATGTTCCCTTTAGCACTCAGAGGTTCCAGGGATGTACACTCTGGCCCTCCATTTGCACTCAAGTGCTTTACTTGCTGAGCTGTCTCTAACCCCAACATAAGGACATTTTGATATCTTGACTTCGGTTATTTCAGACCCAGTGCCAGATGTGAGACAGCTGTAATTTTAACTTTCTAATTTAAGTTTTTGAGGAATCTCCCTCCATACACTTTTCCATATTTCCATATTGTTGTACCAATTTACATTGCAGCCGACAGTGTATCCTAGACCACAAACAACAACAGACTTGGACGGTGGCCATCTTAACAGGCGTCTGGTGATTGTGCTGTGATGGTTTGATGTGCACTTCTCTGATAATGAATCAATGCTGGTGATCTATACAAGTGCACGGCTGCTTGTGTACCTTCTCTGCAGAACTGCCTGTTCTGCTTGGGAATGGTGTATAATACCGGGTTCCCTTACCGGGGAATTAGATTGAATAGTATTTTGAGGGTTTTTGCATGAAGAAACATGAGGGAGACTGGCCTGCGGTATCCCTTCCTTGTGTTGTCTGTGACTTTGGCATCAGGGTGAAGATGTCTCATTGAGCTGGAAGTGTGCTTTCTGCTCCAGGTTTTTTGTTTGTTTGTTTTCTTTTTTGTTTTTTGTTTTTTTGTTTTTTGAGGAGGGAGAGAGTTTTAGAAGTTTTATTATTTCCCTATTTTGAAAAACTTAGAAGGATGTCCTGCTTTCTTTGCTTTCTTTGTTTTAATTAATGTGGGCAATGGGAGAAGAAAGGCTGGGCTCAGACTGGGCAAGGATCTACATTATATTCCTACTTCCAGAAGTACTTGCAGAGAACAAAGGACAGTGGTAGAACATTTGTTTAGCATGCATAAAGCCTTAGGTTTAATTTCCAGAGTGTACATTCGCACGCACGCACTCATGCACGCACGCATGCATGCATGCACGCACGCACACTCCAGCACATGCTATGTAAGCTGTATTGTTAATATATTTATCATTGTAACATATTCATTGAGAACCTGCTTCCATCTTTTATGTGCAGCCTCCTGGGCTCCTCCTTTGCTCAGCAACATGCTGGCACAGCAGTGAAGCCCTCCCTTTCAACCACAGTCCCACTGTTTCTGTAACGCTGTGTTTCTTCACTGTCGTTGGAGGTAGGCCAATGTGCCCACGTTTCATAAAGCGATCTTTACCACATGACCGTCAGATACCTGCTCCTTGCCACCCTGTTATATGATAGTGCAGCGAAGGAGTCAGAGGAAACTGGAGAGCAGGGCTCTGGAGGAACACAAGGTCTGGTTTAAAGGCCCAGGTCCTAGGACACAGCAAAGAAGGATCCTTTATTTTGCTCTAGGAAGGGTTGGAGAGGGAAGGACAGAAACAGGAAAAACGTCCTCTTATTCAGCATGTTCAAAGACAAGGAAGTATTTAAACAGAAGATTCAGGAAATACAGAATCCTTGCAAAATATATAAACAGATTACAAGCTATGGAGCTCAAGGCAACACTTGAGACTCAGCTGTGACATGCGTGTGCTTGGCTCTGTGTGCAGGACTCACTTTACATCCATCTGCTCAACTGCCAAGGTCAGTTTAGGATTGAAAGCATCTTAAATTTCTGACTGTTCTGACCTCCTGCTCCCTTTAGCTTAAACACAGAGAGGCTGATTTAAAAGGAAACAGCAGATCTTTTGTACAGTAGAAAGCTTGATCTTATCACTACCTCTTCTTACACATATCCATAGTCTGCCTTTGACCTGTTTGAAGAATAGTCCACAAATGGTTCGTTTGGGGGACCTGGTGCAAGGGAAAGCCTCAAAGTGTGGCATAAAATGTGACTGTCTAAGTCTTTTTTTCTTTTTCTTTTTTAAAAAAGATTTATTTGTTTATTTATTTTATGTATATGAGTACACTCTCACTATCTTCAAACAACCAGAAGAGGGCATCGGATCCTGTTACAGATGGTTGTGAGCCACCATGTGGTTGCTGGGATTTGAACCCAGGACCTTTGGAAGAACAGTCAGTGCTCTTAACCATGGAGCCATCTCTCCAGTCTCAACTGTCTAAATCTTAATTACAGAAAGGAGGCGTGATGTTTGTGGGTTTGCAGCACAGGTTAACGTCCCAACAAAAAACTCTGAAGTTGACTTTGTTGGGTGTGTTTTTGTTCCTTCCTGGCAAATGTAGTAGATCCTATCCAATATAATAGCAGAGTGGTGGGCGAGTCAGGAGTGCTATAAAACCATAACTTAGACCGGTTTTCAGATGACAACCGTTTCTACCTCTTGGCGTTTAGGACAACAAGACTTTGACCTTGTAGTCACCATTTGCCCCTGCAGAGGCATTCTTGCCCACGTAGTTCAGGTTAGAACTGAAAAAGTACACAGGAGCTAGGAGCTAGGGAGTGCAGCAGTGTTAGGACCTGGAGGTGGGGGCCTTGCTCTAGGTCACGTGACCTTTCTCCATTTCCCTTTGCTGACTTTACAGGTACAGGCCCCTTCTCCTTGTCTACCGTGTCTTCTGCTCCTCGGCTTTGTGATCAGGCTGGTAAAGCTGAGGGCGCTGATAGTTCTGGTGACTCACTCAGTCTAGTTAGATAATACACAGAACACAAACTCGCTTCAAGAACACTACGGTAAAATGGAGGCTATCGTGGCTACGGTGAATCTGAAGCTGCTCTTTATCTTGACCGTGTTTGGATGAGACAGGTTGCTCTCCGGATGCAGGGAAGCACCCCAGGAGTCACATGCCCACGCTGGGCCAAAGGTTCAGTGGTTCACTGTTGGACTTACAATCCATCTAACAGCTCTTTTGGTTTGTTTCCACTCGTGGAACACAGTCACAAACTTTTAAAAATGTAAGAGTTTCTTCCTCCCCAAGAAGGATTGGCAGATGCATTTGCAACCCTCCTGTCCTTAGGAATCACTACTATCTTCCCCAATGGGTTTCCACTGGTTTTGAAGACCATCAAACTTTAGAGTTAGCATTTAAAAACAAAGATTATTCTCTTGTGAGTTTTCCATATAAAATGGAGCTATTGCTTAATGAGATGTTTTCTTAGGTATTTTCTGCCTCTTGAATCATTGTTGGGAGAGATGCCTCAGCAGGTAAAGGTTTTTGCAATCCTAACTATCTGAATTCAATCCTCAAGATCTACGTTCTTCCCTGGCCTCTACACCTCCCCTCTCCCCACCTCTCCCTACATAAAGATTGTGGCCGCTAAACGCTTCACTAGAATTTGATGTTTTTAAAAGTCTCATGGTAACCGATTTTACTTAGGAGAGGTGTGGAGACATTAAAAACATTCCCAAGTGCAGGAAAGAGCATGAAAGAAGAAAGTGTTTCCATCAGTAAGTGTTAAAAGGCCCCGGTCACTTTCCCACCCCTTTCTTGCACAGGTTTATCTTGACTTGGTTTTGGTAGTCATAGCTTGACAATATAGTCTCTGCTTCTGTCCTGGTCAGTAGGATGAAGTTCCCACTAGCTGATGGGCTGCCTTCACCACCACAAATCCCCTAGCACGGAAGAGTGTCCCTTTCACCAGGCTTTAAACAAATTTCCATCAAACTATCATGCCAGCCTGCCTTTTAGCCAGTGATAAATCCCAGAGCAGTTCCCTTGGATATTGAGAGTCTGTTGTATACCCCGCTCCAACCAAGCACTTCCAAGATTTGACATAGATCCATCCTTACAGTATATTACAAACATATGTGTCTCTCTGTGTGTATCTGTTTACTGTTTGCGCAGATAAACACATCAAAGAACAGCCACTGTTTCGTGTATTATCTACAAAAATGAAATCATGTTTTGTTAATTCTGAAATATGTGTTGTTTTTAAATCTGGTTTTACAAAATGAATCATATCAAATACTTAATTCTCATTAACTGCCAGTGATCGGCTTCTCTATAAAACAATAAATTTCTTCTGCTTTTTCATTTGGGTGGAGGCAGGGTCTCACTTTACTGCCGAATGGCCTGGGCCTCACTCACTATGTAATTCAGGCCGGCACCAAACACATAGACAGTTCTCCTGCCTCAGCCTTCCAAGTACTGACATTATAGGCATGAGCCACCATGCCTGACTAACTTGCTACATTTTATTTGTTTCCCAACAGACATCATTTGTAATTTGTATTGTCAATAGACAATGTACATGCTATGCACACATTGAAACTGTATCCTCTGTACATGCTGAAAGAAAAAGTATGCCCCCCCAAACCCTACAGACCAAGTTCTCAGACCAATTTCTTTTGTTTGTTTGTTTTTTGCTTTTGGTCTTTTGTTTAGCAAGGCAGAGGGAATAATGGAGAAGGGCAAGGCCTACCAGGGCCATGGCTCACCTTGCTTGGGCTGGCTAGGATCCCTTCATGTGCTATGCGCATGTTGGAATTGTATCCCTTGTAATGCTATGTACACGGTAAAATTGCATCCCTTAGTGTGATGCTCTGTAAGGCTGGGCCTTTAAGAGGTCATTAGCCTTTGATGCAATTAGTGCCTGATGAGAAACAGAAGAGGCTTGACTACATGTCCTCGCTCACCGTGTGAGGACATAGCAAGAAGGCCAGCCAGGAATCAGAACACGTTGACACTGGGATCTTGAAGATTCCAGCTTCTAGAATTAGGAGAAGTCAACATTTGGTGTTTAACCGATCCAGCCTGTGGTACTTCGTGACATTAGCTTGAGTAGACACATACAATGTGTTTTTTGTTGTTGTTGTTGTTGTTGTTGTTGTTGTTTTTTCTGCTGGGGTTTCGGGTTCTCTATAAAGGCTAGCTTTCCACCTCCCCTTACTTTTAGAACATCTGGGAACCATACTGTGAGGAGTCTGGTAAATTAGCATCCAGATGCTACCATGTGCTTTATTTTCTAGAAAATAAATGTCAAATTAATAAAAGAAATGAAAGATATGGAGTACCATTCTATATCCTGGGTCCCACGAGACTAATTACAGCAATAGCTGCTCATTTGTCAGCGTCTATTGTTGTAGGCTGTGCAATAGCTGGGGACAGAGACAGGAGGGGGACAGGCAGCTCACAGCACCTGTACAAAATGCTAGAGGTGGTGGCCAATAAATAACCAACTGTTCAATTTCTTAGCCCCTGGGGATGCAAGTTAAAACTGATTTAAGATTTTATCTCACCCTGTTCGGAATGGCTACCATCAAGAAAGCAAATGTAAAATGCCAGCCAGGGTGCAGAGGGAGGAGCCCTTCACATCTCTGGCAGGACTGCAAGTGTTGCAGTCACTCTGGAAGTCGGTCTGAACCACCGTGTTGTGCAGCTAAGCCCTGCATGTATATCCACATATACTCAAACGGAGGCAGTTGGACATCTGTGCTTATTAAAGCTCCATTCACAGCAGCTAAGAAAGGGAACCACTCCCACAACCCAGACACCTATCAACAGATGAGTGAACCAAGAGATGTGGTACAGGGACGCAAACAGGACTTCACCGCAGCCATAGAGCAAAGTGCTAATTGTGACATTTGCAATAGAAAATCATTCTGCTGGACGAAAAGACTCAAATTTAGCAAGACAACGACCGGACATCTCTCTCCACGTGCAATCTCCAGATTTAGCTTTCTTCGTGTGTGGATGTATCATGCTTGTGTAAGTTACAGAAGTGGAAAGGAGAGGGAAGTGAGAGAAATTTTAAGGGAAGAATGACCGAAGGAAGGCAAAAAAGAAAACAACAGAACAGATGCAACAAAGGAGCGGAAGCTGGTATTTTGGGGGAGGTGCGGGGACTAGCAAATCCCGGCACGAGGACTGGGGAGGGCAAGGCTGGATGGGAGAAAACAAAGTAAAATGACAGAAATGTAGGGAAATGCCACGAGGAAACCCTTACTTCCTGTGCTGTTAAATTTTTAAATTAACCCAAAAGAAAATAAACAGATAAAAGCAAGTTTCGGTCAGACTGTTGGAAGCCACTCTTCGATTGGCATCGACCATTGTCTTCCACCTTGTCCTCCTCCAGCCCCTCCTCCCTCCTGCTCCTCCTTCCATCTTCCGCTCTCCTTCATCCTCCTTCATTACTTTTGCTTTAGCTTCTACTATCCTCTTCCATCCTTGAGGCTGTCTCTCAGAAAGGCAAAGCCTCCATGTCTCCAAGTCTGTAAGAACCATTCACAATGGCAGAGCTTCAAAAGAGGCAGAAGGTTCGAATCCAGCTCTCCTGAGCTCGCCTGCTGTTTTCAGGGCTGTATATTAAGACCCAGTTTTTTTTTCCCTCAAATTATTATTTGTTTGTTTGTTGATTGCTTTGTTTTGTTTTTTGGTTCTATCCTCATTCTCTGGGCAGGGGGTGGGGGTGGAGGTGGGGGTGAGGGCGGGCAGGCGGGGTGAGCGCCTTCTCATGGCTGGACCAATCACTGGTTGACCACTCCCACAATTTCTTTGTCACTTTTACCCCAGTACATCATGTAGGCAGGACAAATTGTAGGCTGAAGGTTGTGTGGCTCCTACTGGGTTGCCTCATCTAGCCTTAACACGAGGCGAGGTGCCAAATCTTACTGCAACTATCAATGCCATGTTTGATTGATATTCATGGGAGGCCTTCCTTTTTTCTGAATAGAAATGGAGGAGGAGCAGATGGGGGCGAGGCAGAGAGGAGGTGCAGGAGAGGGACTGGGAGGAGAGGAGGAAGGGGAAACTGAGGTTAGAATGTAAAAAAAATTATAACAATAGTAATATTGATAAAAACATAAATATCTAGGGGTCTTCAGAGTTACTCGGAAGGTCGCTGTAAGGGAGTTGGGAGGCAAAGCAAGCGTGGATGATGATGACAACAAGGGAGATGATGACAGTAGCCTGAACGAATTTCTCTGAGGTGATTCTTTGCTGACCCATTGGCTCCCACCCCTTGTCCCTTGGTATTTAGCGCAGTAATAATCAGAGTCAAATGACTAATTAATACAGAACTGAATCTTTCGTGGATCCATCTGTCAAATCACTTCATTTCCTTTACTAACCAGATCTTCATTTCCTTGGCTAATCTGATCTCTATTTCCCGGAGAGTCAAAACAAAACAAAGCAAGCGATTCAGGGTGCCTCTTCCTCAGATGATGTAACAGGAAGGAGGGGGCCAGCACTTCACCAGACTCGGCGGGCGGGCTGCTCTTCACAGATGCATTAGCTTAAAAGCAGCAACAAAGAGTTAAAACGTATTTCTTCATTATAGTTCAACTCTGCACAGGGGATTGATTTTATGGCTCCCCAAGGACACTGATGTCCTAGAGTACTGTTATATAAAACCTTGGAGTACTTTATAGAGCATGCACACATCCCCTTGCATAGTTAAAATAATCTCCAGATTATAATGACACAGTGTAGATGACATGTAAACAGTTGTCCTAGACTGTTGAGGGAATATCGACAACAGAAAATGCCTCTGCATGTGGAGTACAGAGAGATCTTTTCCCCTTAAATACTTCCCATTCAGATTTGGCTGAAGAACACAGGGACACAAGAGCTAGTTATGCTGGATTTGATTTTGCCATACAAAAGTCAACAGAGGGAATGGGGTGATGGCTCAGCTGGTAAAACAATTGCCTGGAAAGCACAGGGTTTGAGTTTGATCGTCAGAATGCATTTACAAAGGCCTTGTGTGCTGGTGTGCGAGTAATTCCAGTACTAGGAGACAGAGGCAGGTAGAAGAGCTCCCTCTACTTGGTAAGCACAGGACCACTGAAAGACTCTGTCTTAAAAGATAAGATGGACAGTTCTTGAAGAAAAGTGCCCAAGGTTGTCTTCTGACTCCCCTCCTACACCTACCCCGCCACATGAACACACGCATACACACTTACACAAGAATGGTTACAGCTAATACATGTCTTCCACTGACTGGGATGGGAACCTCACGTGGCTTGTTTACTTGGCTCTAATTCCTTTCCACTGAAAAGGGCTATATAGGGAACGGTGTCCTACATTTCAAAGTCGATGGATAGTTCTGCCCACCGTGACTTTCTTCCCTGAAGAGCCCTTGAAATCCCCAAATTCTATACATCGGATAAACAGTACTGCTTCATTTCCAGCTTGAACATCCAAACCACTCAGAGAGCAGCAGCCTATTTGGCATAGGCAGTCACAAGCAGCCAACCCCAACGCTGTACAAATAAGAAAAACGCAACAATTAGCACTTGCACGATGGGATAATTAAGTAAGAATATCTGAACCAATTATGTAGCCTTGCTAAAGCCTAACACTGGAAGGGGGCTTGGTCTTTTAAATTCAGTACCATGTGTTACACATAACACAAGGCATGATGGCAAGCATAGGCTAGACAATGAGATCCAGGCATGCCGGAAGCCTTGGAGGTTTACTGGTTTACAGGGTTATGGGGACAGGAAACATCTTCCTGCTCTGTCCACCTCTGCTGCCTTCCCAGGTACTTTTCTATTTCTCTAATGATCCAATCCCTGCTCAGCGCCTCCCTAAGGCAGGGCCACCTGCGTGGAATTCTGTACTTGTAGCTGTGCTGGCTGTGACTAGGCCCAGAGAACTGCTTAACACAGAAAAGATGACAAGGTCTCATTTACAGGTGAGCTGCCAGCAAGGGAAGACTACATGCAGAATGTACAAATGAGCTGTTTCTCAATATCTGGAAGAAAAACTCACGACAGAAGCCGTCTTTCCCAGTGGATTCCAACCCTCTGGACAAGCCTTCTGGGAGTCCCTGGAATTTATCACAGGGGTTATGGTCTTAATATTCATCCCCTAGCCAAAGAGTTATCATCCTTCTTTCTCCCTTATAATCTAACGAGGCCTCTCCAAACCCCTTGTGTACACAGAGCCTGTAGCATATCTGGAGAATGAGACCGATGTTTAAGTAACCTCGCTTGGCAGAGTGGCTTCTCCTCAGTACACATCTGGGTTACATCTGTCAGAATCTGCACTCCTTCACAGGAGTGCCAGTCTCAGCCCAGCTCATAAATAATTGACCAAATCACCCACCTCTTGGTGAGATGGCTTTTTACAAATTAACGGCACCAACTTCCAGATTAGCTTTCATGGAGGCGCCTTAGATATTTTAAGAGTGTCTCCTAATTGCTTTTCCCTCCAGACTCTTGAGACATTTTCTGAGCTTTCTGGAGCAGAAAGTTGTTTTGAGATGTGCGTGGATTCTGAACTTTAATTTTGAAGGCATCGTGCTGCTACTCTTTGCTGGGATCACCAGTAGCAACAAGTGCCTTTCTGTTTCTTTTTCTTCTCTTGAAAATATATGGAGCAGCAGCAACAACAACAACAATAGCCCTTAAATGTTTATTTTGCAAAGAGGCCACCCCCACCTTTATCCTTGCTCCTTTGTTTCCTCGTATCATATAATCAACACATACTCTGACAGTTCAGCAGATGTAAGCACTCCCAGCGCCACCAATAGAAGCATTTTATTGTTCACAGATGTTACCCTGCTATCTTCAGGGTCTCTAATGTTTCCTACAACTGAAGGATGCTCTGCCAATGACAGCAAGTATAGTACAGAGTGGTTGAAAAGCCACGCCCACCTGGAGCTCACCAAGTGTGCAACAGGTGCCCAGCTGCGTGAGGCTCCATGATACTGAGGGAGCATCTTCAGTTCAGGAGATGCTTGTGGAGCACATCCCTGTACCCACAAGGAAGCTGCTGATCTGGCAAATGGAAGCTTGGGCCTTTGAGTATTTCACAGTATAATCAGACTTTCTAAACCAGTGGGGGGAAGGATCAGGCCACCTTTGGCTTTCTTTCAGTGCCCCTAAGAGAAAATATCTCAGTAGCAAGTCAGAGGGCCAGAGCATTGCAGAGCTGATGGGACTCTTGGTACTTTTGCCTCAATACTTTGTGGGTCCAGTATCAGAGGTAAGTGTGGTTTTTAGATGACAGCTATGGAGTGGAAGATGGATTTAGACATAATGGTTTTTTTTTAAAGGAAAGGATACATATTTAGAAGTTCAGATAACTCCAGAACAAGATTAAGCATATTCTAAGCACAGGTATGTAATAACAGCAGATCTAAGCTAAGGCATAGCAGATACTAAGCATTGGTATGTGAGCTTAGCAGGTCTTTAGTATAGGTACTTAGAGGGAAAGTGCCAGCTGTATACTTTAGAAAAAGAAACTGCATTTGACCAGAGAAGATTCATTGTATACATTAGAAGAGTCATAGATCACAGGTGCACATACTCTTAACAGTATTTATTCAAGATAGAAAACTACAAGGAAATAGGTCCTACCATTATGATCCCATTCTAAGTATCAAATTCTCAGGCTATATATAACGTTTAGAGAGAAACTGGATCTCACTATGTAGCACAGGCTGGCCTAAAGTTCGCTATGTAGTCCAGAATGGCCTAGAGCTCACTATGTAGCCAAGGCTGGCCTAGAGCTCACTATGCAGCCCAGGCTAGTCTTAGACTGGCTGCTATCTTTCTGCCTCCACCTCCCAAGTGCTGGGATCCAGTATGTATTTTCTCTCTCCTATCTTTGGTAGACTTGGAAGACCATGTTAACAACTAGGTTAATGTTTTTAATTTGACTGCCTTGTTGCCTCTTTTCTTTTGGTAGTTAAGTTGTTAAATTTATTGCCCCAAAGCTCCAATTTTCTTAGTAAGAATTCCATTTTTTAAAAAAATATTTTTTTAGATTTATTTTATTATTTTATGTGTATGGGTGTTTTGTCTGCATGTTATATCTGTACATTGCATGTATGCCTGGTGCCTGAGGCCAGAGAGGGCATCGGACCTCCTGGATCTGGAGTTTCAGATGGTTATGACCATCGTGTGGTACTGGAAATCAAACCTGGGTTCTCTGGAAGAGCAGCACGTATGCTTAACTACTGAGCTATCTCTCCACCTCATTGGAGAGCTGGTTTCAATTCTTTGATTCATCCTTTTCTCTGTTGGTTCAACAGTTCATCTTGGTTTCTAAGGTGTGTGATGTATCTTCTCTGTTCAAAGCACTGCCTTCTTTCTAGCGTAATTCAAGAATTAGTAATTATGCTCACAGAGCAAGTGGATGTAACCTGTGAGCTGCATGTCAGGCCCACAGCAGAGGAGCAATGGCTATAATAAAAGAATCATTAGCTTCCTACTTCCCAGAGCAATGTCTGCCAAGATTAATCTCTATCAGCATCATCCGGGAGGATGACAAGTTAGAAAGCTGTCTGTATTTTCCACAATTATTCTTTGGGCATTTGGAGTGTCTGTTTCAAGAATCCAGTGAAAAGGTCTAGAAAACAAATATACAGAGTTACACTAATATGCTCTTTTTGTATGTTCTCGAAGCTGAATGGAAGAGAAATGCAGTGTTCAGTGGCTGAAACTGCTCCATTCTAATGCCCCTTTGTGGAATTAGCGTTAGAGTAGTTACGATGAAGGGTGTCAGGAGATATGGGTTAAGAGGTTGTTCTTGATTGTTCTTGGTTCTTTGGCCAGGAATTCTGGGGCAAGTAGCATCTGATTCCAAACCCTCATTTTAGAAAAAGATCACTTAGAAAGTGCAATGGTTTAGATGTTATCTCCAAAGGTGCAAAGCCTGGTCCCTGGGATAGTGATTTTGGGAGGTAATTGGAAAATCTTTAAGATGTGGGCGTAGGGCTGGAGAGATGGCTCAGCTGTGGAGTGTGCTGACTGTTCTTCCAGAGGTCCTGAGTTCAATTCCCAGCAACCACGTGGTGGCTCACAACCATCTGTAATGGGATTTGATGCCCTCTTCTGGTGTGCATGAAAACAGCTACAGTACTCATATACATAAAAAAAAAAAAGATGTGGGCCTAGTAGGGCATCCTTAAGACACTTAGAGTTGGGTTCTCAGGAGGAACTATGAAGCCTTGCTGTTCTTCTGTTTGATCGTGTGCTCTCCCTCACTCAGGTTCCTGCCATCCGCCATGAAGTGATACTCTGTGGAGTGTGGTGGGGTCCCTTGTAAGAACATCAGCCATGCCGTTTGGACTTTCCACATTCCCAGCTGTGGGATAAAGAAACTCTTTTTTTTTTTTTTTTTTTTTATAAAGTTAGCCAGTTGTAGGGGGGAGTTTTCCTGATTCTTTTTTTCTAATTATTTCCCTAATTGTTGATTGGCTAATAAAGACAGCAGAAGCCAATCAATGGATGAAGATATGGAGGCAGGATTTTCCAGGCTGGACCGGAAGAGGAGAGAGGATTGGGAGTCGAACCAGGCGCTGGTATGGATAGTTTGTGTCCTGCGCAACCTGTAGAAGATGGGGCAGGATATTCTTCGCCCAGCAATTATGTTATCTGACTGGTTTTAAAGTGTTAGACTGTCTGGTGTTTTCCATTTGTGAGGATTCAGATGAGCAAGTGAGAGGGCGCAGCCGCATGGCAGACACTGGCAGAGCTGGCTGCTGGTGGCTGGCTGGTGAGAGAGCAATCTTGGAGCTCTGGAGAAGCAAAGCTGCACGTTTGTGGGAGAGGCGTTGGCTAGGAGGAACAGGTAGGCAGCTGCCGGTCCCAGAGTCTAGCTGAGCCAAGCATGGGTTTTTAAAAATTACACGCTACAGCCAGTCTCAGTCATTACAGTATAGGATGAAGAAATAACTGTCAGGAGGAGCTTGATGAAATCGACAGTACTCCATTTGCCCTGCAAGGTGTGTGTAGTCCAGGAAACTCATCCCATTTACAGCCTGGGTGGGTTACACACAACACTCAAGGAATGCCAGGTACTAGCATGAACCTGGCTTTGTAAATAGTGACTAAAGCATGCATACCCCAGCCCTGAAGGTATCCTACACTTCATCTTGTTTGTTTTGGGACAGGGTAGGGCTCACAATCCTCCAGTCTCACCTGAGTGCTCTTGTTAGGTGTGGGACATAAAATCATGCCAGGAAGTTTGGTGAGGTAGAGCAGGTGGAGACCCAGAGACTCGGTGGGCACACACCTGAGGCTTAGGTGACTCCCAGCTCCCTCCAGACTCCAGACTTGGAACAGGTGCTATGCTTCTCACATAAAAGAAATGTATCCTACGGTCACATAGGCTCAAAACAGAGTTCTCCATGCTAATAAAGTGCTTAGAGGCCCGGAGGGCTCAGTGAATAAGTTTTCCTTCCCAGACGTTACTTCCTGTAAAAGGTATTTAATCTCAGGCTTACCCTGAGAAAATGGGGTATGTTTTTACACATCTATTTTCCACCATGACAATAAATTGTTTAAAACCGTGGACTGTCTCTTTTTACCAAGATCCTCCGTGGAGAGTCATGAAGAAGGTCTTTGCTCACAGAGTCACAGCCTAATCTCCTGAAGAAGGCCCCTCTGCCCTCCCAGCCACAACCGCCACCAAGCCTGCAAGCTAAGGACAATCATCTCTGCTGGGACAAGCTAGACCTCTCCTCCCCACCTACCCACACCTCTGGCCCCAAGCCAGAAGCTGTCCCTAGCCTTTGGGCCTCAGCAGAGCCTAGATGTCCAACAGTCTGAGAAACCCACACCCCAGCCTCTTACAGGCCTGGGGACCCCCTAACCAGCTCCAGCTTTTCCACATCTCAGACTGTGCTTCCCCCCACCCCCTCCAGTAGTGTTTCAGTGCTTCCTTACAGCCCAGCACCCACTCTGGTGTCGGTGTGCAGTCAAATTCCCTGCATTCCACCTCCCCAATGGCAGAGCAGACTGGGACCCACAACCCTACAGTTAGGGGCATGAACCATTGTGTCAGGTGTACCTGAAGTATATTTTCTTAGACACAAAAGACTGAGCACAGGGCTAGAGACACAGCTCAGCAGTAGGGTGCTTGCCCAGCATGTGGAGAGCCCTGTGTTCAGACCCTGGGAAAAAAAGAGAAGGATATTTAAAGATTAACAAAAAAGTAAAGTTCTCTGCAAGATCCTGAGCACATGATATTTACTCAATACTGTGAGTCTGTCTACTTCTCTTTATACAACAAGAACAAAGTTATAAAAAAGTGCTTACCATGGACCAAGTGCCTTCACTTATTTTCATGACATGTAGAAAATATGCTTATTACTTCCCCTTTCCCCCCAGATAAGCAAAGGAAAGGACGAGCTGTTTGCCTAAAATTGCGCAGGCATAGGGAGCTGGGCTGGGCCTTGAGTAAGCCTTGTGACAAGAGCTTCTTGGTAGAGGGATACATTAGGGACAGGTGACTTCAGTACATTCCCCTGCTGTCCAGCAAAAGTCACACTACACTTTCTTACTGCCCTTTCGATTTCATCCCATTTCCTGAGGCCTGATCAGACGAAATCGTTCTGTCATGAGGCTTGGACGATCCTTAAAATTAGAGATTGCTTTTGCGGTAAGGAAACTTGTGCTTGTTGCAGATGTTAGTGCGTCTCTAGGTCTGAGGATGAAACAAGGTGATAGTCAACTTGGATTTTGGCGTTCTGACTCCGATGAGCTTCAGTTTCTTTTCCAGAAGTAATCATGAGTCACAACCAGGCATTTCAGTTTCCCTTGTTGGGATGTGTCTAATAACAGTGACACAAAGTTTGAGGTCCTGGGTAATGTGTGCATATGTGAGGGTAGGCAGGTTGTGTGTGTGTGTGTGTGTGTGTGTGTGTATCTATATTCTTATATCTTACATGCCGTACCTATATCTGTATAAGTACTGCTTAAGGCATATATGTCTACTATGTAATATGCACACATAAACATGTGCATATATAGATTGTATATATGCATTCATACATGTGTACATTGGTATGTGTCCACATACATTTCCACAAATACATATGGATGTGTATCTTTTGTCTATTCACCTTACTGTCTAAATTATGTGCTAACTTTATAACAAGGATGATATTTCCTTTAACTCACTCTTTCTGCACTAAGTTTGACCTGTCAAATCTAATTTTCTAACTAACTGCTTATGTGAATAACAGTGGCAGTGTTATGGTATGAATATGGTATTATATTCCCTAAAAATACATCCCAGTGTTCTCTCTGTACAGCAGGTGCTTGAGAACAGTCATGACTCTTTCGTGCTGACAGCTCAGGTTGGGGGTATAAATCTTTATTTATAGAAACAAATAATTTGTTTATTAAGTTTTTCAATGGGGCTTCAGCCTATAAATCTACTAATTGTTCTCCCTGCTGTGCATGTTAGTTTCCAGGGAGGGTACGAGCTGCGTGTGTTGTTACAGCCTCTATCTAGGTGCACACGTTGTTTCCCTGCAGGATTTCACCCACTCTTTCTTTTAATGAGCTACAGCAGGAAAATTCAAAACATAGTCTTTATGAAACATCAGTCCCTGAGCGTGAAGGCAGTTCTGCTGCCCGACACTGTCCCTAAATCTAGAGTTGCAGACCCACAGAACTGCAGAAGACATGGCTTGTCTCATGAGAGCTGCCATGACTGCAGGAACCAACTAATGCCACAAGGAAAGAAGGCATCTCCCAGATTTCCAAGGTTGGTATTCAGGTTCATTTGCAAACCCTGCCATATTTAAATGTTGGCTCTCAGCAGAGCTGCAGTGAGAGAAGCAAAACCAACTCATATGCACAGTGCCTGGAAATTCATAATGGCTTTGGATGTACTCGTGTGCTTGAGTGTGCACAAGGGCATATGTAGACTAGGCTTGATTTTCACTTTGAATTCTGGTATACACTCTAAGGGAAGCTTTTGGAGTGTGGAAGTCTGTCTCCATTCATCCCAACATTCCCAGACATGTCTAGACTAGAAATAGGGTATTCCAACTTACAAAATCACACACTGGTTCTGCATAGATATGGGTTGGAGAGTTTGGTTAAATCATTAGAGCATGATATATTTCTTTTCTCAGAAGTGTTCCTTGCAATTTTCTCATCCCAAAGGAAGGCAGAGATTTCAGTAAGGACCACCACAGAGGAATCTAGTGAATTAGATATTTTTATTGGTCTCCTTGTTTCTTCTACATGTCTGTGTGAGCTTGTTTCTTCTACATGTCTGTGTGAGCTTGTTTGCTCTAAATTGCAGATGTGTATCAGTGGGCATTTTTAACTTTTTTTTTTTTTAGTTTGTTCTCTGAAATCCAGATTATTACAGCAAAGAACAAGACCTGGCAGATTTGGACTGACTGGTAAATCAAAAAATCAGGTGTTGTAGGCCAGTGTGCTCAAAGAACTACCTGAGGCTACGGGTTGAGCACTTACGTATTAAATATGTCTGAACACCACTCTGCCCCAGATACGAAATGCAAGATGTCTGTAGTTTTCTCAGTGCATGCATAATTCTTTAGACAGACACTTCCACATCTGACAAGCCATATGCAGGCACATTGAAAACGTGCTAGGCTCTGTGGGAATGCAACAAATAAAAACCATAAAGGTATTTCATGGTTAGATGTGGGTCCTTTTCCAAAGATACCATTTTATGTATATGCAGTTTTCCAAAATCTGAATTAAAAAATCTGAAATCCAGAACATGTGCATCCCAAGTCTTTCAGATTTTGGCTACGCAAGTCATATAAAGAGCTCTTGCATAGAGAGGGCCTCCTGGATAACCTAGAAACCGACTCTAATGGGAATCTAGAAACTGACTCTAATGGGTCGCTGATTGATTGGTGGGCTGAGCAATGATAACTCTGGTGATCTGAGAGGTTGCACTGCAGGTGATGCTTCAAGGAAGGAGGTAAATGACCTCATGCTCTAAGGACTGTAGCTAATGTCTCTGTAGTTATCCATGATCAATTAGTGAAAAGATAAGTCATTACAAGCACGGCTGTGGGTCTCTCCAGAGCGAATGCAATTCTGAGAAGGATGGAGTGACGTCAGTTCCCAAACCCCACAAGCAAACAGTTTAGAATCTAGATTACAGCTATTAGGCCTTGGGGAAACATGAATAGTCTATCAGGAAATGTTAGGGCTGGAGGAGATGGCTCAGTGAGTAGGAGTGCTTGATATGCAGTCATACAGATCTGGGTTTTAATCTCCAATACCCACACAAAAACCTGGGTGTGGCCCTGTCCCTGCCCGTAACCCCAGCTCTTTGAGAGGTGGGGACAGGAGGATGATTGAGACTTGGTGACTCCCAGTCTAGCTCCAAGTTCAGTGAGAGATCCTTTATCAAGGGAAGAAGTCAGGTCAAAGACTGATGGAGTAGGATATCAGTCATCCTTCACATCCACACACCCGTGTGCATGCACCACACACACACACACACACCACACACATCCACACACAGATGTGCATGCACCACACACACACACCACACACACACACACACACATGTGCAAGCACCACATACACATACCACACACATACAC
>JANHMN010000018.1:9259443-9303856 GCA_030674055.1 Rhabdomys pumilio | reverse complement strand
TCCATCCATCAATCTACACATCATCCATCTACCCATTCATTTATCCATTCACACATCATCCATCCATCCATCCATCCATCCATCCATCCATCCACATATCATCCATCCATCCATCCATCCATCATCCATCAATCATCTATATCTATCATCCATTTATTATCTACCTATTTATCTACCCACCCATCCACCCATACATATATGCATACATTCAGTATGTATTGAATCTAACTGTATGACAAAAACTCTATTGGTATTTGGGTCATTAAAGCAAAACTTTCCTGTAAGCAGAGGCTCCCAGAAAGAGCCCAGGCTGCAGCTTGTACCAAGGGCAACTGTGCTGCAGTTTCAGCTGCCTCTGCTCACAGTCTTTGCTACTGTTCACTTTACACAAAGATAGACAGATGACGGATGCCACAGAGATCCTCTGAAGACATAAAAAAAGGGGGGCCTGGAGGGAACAGAGGGCACAGCTCCTGCTGGGTTGCATCAGAGGTACTAGAAAGAGGAGGATCTTGGGAGTGAGGATGCAAGCTCTTGAGACTGGCAAGAGAGGGTCAAAGTCCTTCTGAGATGCAGATGCCACCTATAAAGAGAGTTACAGGCCTGCAAATGCTCTCAAGGGCCATCTGTTGGTGTAATTGCCCAAGAGAAAAGAGGATACATGACTTGCCTAAGGTCACAGCAATAACCAGAGACCAAACCAGGACTCAATTTCCTGCCTGGGGCTAATAGTCTTCCCTTGGTATCTGTTACTGAAAGTAGCTCCTGGAATGTCATCATCGGTTGACTTTTTCCCCTCTATAATTCTGTGACTTACTGGACCCCCAGCTTCTGAATTGTTAGAGGCGATCCTTACCTCATCCAAAAGTCCTCCTAGACTACCCTGCTTTTTTACTCTCTGAGTGACAGAACTTTGGCATGATTTGACAATTGAAATGCAAACAGGAATGTGATATATATATATATATATATATATATATATATATATATATATATATGTGTGTGTGTGTGTGTGTGTGTGTGTGTGTATGTGTGTGTGTGTGTGTGTGTGTGTGTGTGTGTGTGTGTGTGTGTGTTTGTGTTTTGTATGTGTATACCTCGTGCTGTTGGGACACCAGGAAAGCATGGACCTGCCTGCATGTTTTCCAGCCAGCCCCAGAAGAAGGGCTGCTGACTTCCTGCTTAGGGTAACAGTTTTGTAAAAGTGCAACTCTGCTCCTTGGCCCTGACCCAGCTTGTGCTGGTAACAGCTGCTGAGGCAGCATCCTGAGGAATTAATCAAATTAGAGATGGTGCTGTCCATGAGCAGCTCGGAGCATCTGAGACAAAAAAAAAAAAAAAAAAAAAAAAAATCCCAGCTACGGATGGGTTTAATCTGTCTGTGCAGTCTCTCCAGAGGACAGATTTCTTCTTGGTGGATCGTGTATCAGATCTAGGCACAGCACTTCAAGTGGCAATCCGCCGTTGAGATGGATTAATTTTCTCTCGGACGGTTTGTGAATCTGCAGATTGTCCATTTTCCCAGGCAGAGGCAGCAGACACTGGAAAACCCTGGGAGTCTGGCCCTGAGTGGACTTTCTGAGACTGGCAAGTGTTTTTAATTGAGGAGGAATGTTGTGATGGAAAACCCCATGGATTGAGGACTGGACAGCCTCCATCTGGGTGCACTTGATGATTAAGGCATGTGCTGGCTGCAAGGCTCTCTGCTCTACACTACAGCTGTGCCTCTGCTGAGACTGTCACCGAGCTGAGGAGCAAGGGCTGATACTGCTCTAGGGACCTGACACAGGGAGACTCGGAGACTTGTCTGGAGCAGAGTCTCCAGCTGCAGACATCATTTTGTATAAAAGTAGTCCACTGTGGCTTGCCGGTTTCCTGGAGAGGGGCTGGTCATGGGGTCCCTCATCTGAGGTGAGCTGATTGATTCTTTTGTGGGCCACAGTGGAACATACACAAATATTAAAGGGCTTATCTTGGCCCGGAAAATGTGTATCTTATAGACACTGAGGGAAATCGGCTCATGGCATATTAATCTGTAGTGGAGGACAGCTACTCTGACATTTCTGGTTTTAATGCCAGGAAGAAGATAGCTGTAGCTACTCACACTGGCAACTCCCTTGTGCAAACGATATGCTTCATTTCCATGTGTTTACTTCTGAGCACACACATATATCTTATACTCACACAGAACCTGAAAACGGCTACTTTTCAAAAGCAGCGAAGTATAGTTGCATATCTGAAACATAATTCGATGTTCATGCCAGCACTCTCTAAGTGACTAGATGCCGGAGTTCAAGGTTGGCTCCCTGGGAAAGTCCACAGTGTATCCCCCATCTCTTGTGTTTGTGTTCAACTTGAGGTCAGAGCAGGTCTTGGGACATTTACAGTGTTGATAATTACAAGTAATTCATCAAGTGGTCATTAAAAGAATCATGGGACATCAAAGATGGACATGAATGTTACTACGAAGGAACAACAAAAATACCGAAAAGACACTTTTTTTTTTTAAGTGTGAAAAGTCTTTAGAGAGCTGTCTGTTGAGCTCTTCCCTGGACCAGAGATAGGAAATCATTCCAGAGAAAACCACTTAGCGCTGCACAAACTCTTTGGAAGGTTTGTTCATAATTATTTTGAGGCATGTGTCTCTGGAGGATCCAGGCTGGTCCTTGTGACAGTAGCTAGAGCTGATGAGTCACAGTCACTTTAAATACTGCAGTTTCTATGTTCAGCAATGATTTCCCTCTTGTGAGTGCAGTTTGAAAAGTATGAGTGGTATGCACACGCATGTGCATACAATACACACGTGAGGGCGGGGGCGGGGGAAACGTGTGTGCATGTTTATTCTCCATCAGATGACTCACCCATCTTTTTAAATGAGCAATTCCATCAGCTAAATATGCAGCTCACAGACAAAGAGCGTTAACACACCCAGACATATCTTTTGTGAGACTATTCCTGTCTTAGTTTCTCCCGAAAAGATGTTGGCAGCAAGGAAGCAGAAGAAAAGGGCTGGGGAGATACCTTAGTGGGTAAAGCACTTACTGTGCACAGGGAAGACCTGAGGTCGAGCTCATGTAAAATCTGGACATGGTAGCAAGCCTTATTAATCCTAATGCTTCTACGGAAAGCTGTGAGTTGGAGACACAGAATTCCTAAAGCTCATAGGACAGCTAGCCTGTCACACAAAGCAGCGCCTAACGGCAAGACCTGCCTCAAGCAAGGGAAAAGGAGTCCAGAAACATCGGATGTCCTTCAGCCTCTGAAAGCACATAGTGACATGAGTGTGCCTGCATTTACACTCTGTCCCAGAGGAGCTCCTGGAAGGACGAGAGGACACAGGAAACACTGGTCACCAACAGACTCTGGCATGTACAAGATGCAGAGACCCTAGAGAGGAATCAACACAGAGCTGTCTTTTGTGGGGTGCAGGAGTTGGAGTGGAAAGGGCACAGAAGAAAACATTTTTTTTCTTTTGATATGGGTTTGAGTCTCTTAATTGTCAAGTTAGCAAATAGACCACGCTTGGGTCTGCCAGAATGCTTATTCAGGGCCGGGGCAGTCTACTCAAGTCATATACTTAATTCGTCAGTAAAACAGAAATAAAAATACATCCGGAAGTTGTCACAGGTCCTGTATTTAATGGACCAAGGCTGACAGGTAGTTAGCAAAGAACACTTTCCAGAGGAAACCCATTTCACCTTTTACTTTACTTGGCTAAGTTCTGTTAGTCTCCACACCCGCTCACACGTATTGCTTCTGTAAGGTCTGAAAGACAGCACTTGTGGTCATATCAAGTGCTTCTCAGACTGTGCTGGGCATCCGAGATTACAGGTTTCTGTCTATCTCTGTCCTTCTCCACTTGGGCTGGCTGTGGTGGGCTGGGGCAGGACGGTGAGTGGATCACAATCTGTACGTAGGTAGCCTTCTGAGGCACATCTTTCTCACAGGCCTTTGGAGTGGTTCAAGGAAGGAAGGAAGCAGACTGTGGAGTCAACAAGCCTTTGAAAACTAAAAGGAAGGCTTCAGAATTTCCTGAGGAGATGACAAGAGGAGCAGGGGGATTTGGGAAGTTGCGGTAGTCTCCCTCAGCATCATTCTCTAGCTCCTCTTTGGAGTCTCCAAACACATGGGGATGATTGTTTAGCCATGTTTCCCTTTGTTCCTAAGACACCCTGTTCCCTCAGTGCAAGCAAACCCAACCACCAGCAACCAGTGCTTGGGAACCAGAGGCAAAGGTTTTGGCACAATCAGGCCTGCAGGTAGAGTGTAGTGAGGGGCACGTGAACAGCCGCACACAGGACTGGAAATGAGTCCAAGAAGAAAAAAGTGGTATGGACTGCTGTGTCGAAATGACAAAAAAATAAGTGGTCAGGACCACTGAGAATGGATAATGGAGAACTTTCCCTCTGCCGATTGCAAACTAGGCAATTCCGAAACTTTGTAATTGCTTTGTTTTACTTTCTCCCCCCTTTCTGGGAGCCAAAGATAATGTTTTAATGCCAGATTTCCCCTTCTTTTGTGGCATTCTGCTTACACTTCCCTGCTAGGCGCCGACAGCCCAGCACAGCACATCAGCTCTGCTTGCTCAGGGGATGGGAAGGGAGGTAGGAAGGACAATGCCGAGGCGGCAGCTTAGCTAAGTTTGGAACTTTTAGGAACTTTTAGGCAAGAGGTGAGTAACTCCACAAAATGGGAAGTGAGCCTGCCAGGGTGCGTTCCCTGTCTCCACCCTGTATATCATCTGAGTGTATGTGAAAAGCCGGTAGCTTGGTTTGAATTCCAGACACACCGTCACAAGTGTATGAACATTGGTCAGTTCCATTCATCTCTCAGGATCTCCACATCCGCATCAGTGAAGGAAAAATAAGAGTAACATTTACCTCACAAGACTCTTGAGAGCAGCTGTATGAAATAGGCTTCGAAGGGTGCTGGCTGGGGACCTGTTGCTATGGATGTGTTGACTGCTACTAGCTCTTTAAATTCTGCAATTCTCTGATTTGTGTGGACGTAAGGGCGGAGAGCATAGTTTGATACCAAGGTCTCCGTTTGACTGTTTGCTTGTGATTGATAGCGGTATCTTCCCATCTGATTTCTTTTGCTTGTTGTTCTAGGGGTTGAAGTTGGGGCCATACCCAGGAACCCCTACATTGAACCCCAAGCATGAAACAAGCACTCTGCACTGAGCCCAAAGTGTCAGACAGCATCAAGGAACTGAGGAGAATAGTGTTAGGAGAACTGCAATCAGCATGTGTTTAGCAGCAGGGTTGTGTTTGCTCACTTACTGATTTGTTTGAAGAGGGCACTAGAAAACTCGAAAATCTGTATGGACAATTTTCCCCTTAAGGCATCTCTTGTGTCATTTTGTTTACCCATTTCTGTTGAATCCAAATAAACAAAGCAAATCAGAAGGAGATGGCCCAGGAGAATATTTTGCAGGCAGCAGTCAGTTTCTATGCTGAGAAATGACTCTCTCTGAGCACATTCACATTGCCTGTTAGTCTTCAGACATAGGCCTGCTCCTTTCCCCCACTCAGCCTTCAACTCGCCTTTCCCAAAGCTTCTGAAACGTGGCATCTGCCCCTCCCATTGTGAACAGAAGGGATTACTGTCTGCTTCAAGCCTACATTAAACACTTTTATTGCAAGGCATTCAATAGACACTTAACAATGGCTTACTTTGACCTTCCCATTCCAATTCTATTTTGCTCAAAAAGCTTGAGGGTTATGGATCACATGGCGACAGACTATAATTTTCTATTTTGTTTTGGATGGATTTTAGCCCACAGTGTATTTATATCTATTCCATTTTGAGTGATATTTAACCATATTAAATATAAGTGCTTTTTCATTTGTCACCTGGCCTTAACTGAGGTCTGTGAGAAGCATGCAACAGATTTTCAAATTAAGGAGTCCAATAGTTGACATGTTGTCTTTGGTCAATCAAACAATCGTCTATTGCAAGAAGAATGATTCACTTTTTATTTTTGTTCTTCTTACAGGCTTTAACAATTTGCCAATGGCTTCCATGTTTTTAGACCGCTGGCAATGTTCTGTCAGACCTTTCCATGCTCTTCCCTGTTAGTGCCCAGATGTCTGATGGTAACAGCAAGTCCCCAATAATAGAAAATCCATGAGACCCCACTTAAATACTGCAGAGAAAACTTATTGTAGCCTGGGTCAGACTTACACTCAGATGGTCTGTAGTTTTCTTATAGCAAAAATTAGAAGCTTATTGTGATTAAAAGCAAAAACAACACCTGGTAGCAGTGACTCATGCATTTAATCCCAGCACTTTGGAGGTAAAGGCCTCTCTGAGTTCAAGGCCAGCCTGGTCTACAGAGCAGAGACATGACAGCCAGGACTACACAGAAAAACCCTGTTTTGAAAACCTAAACCGGCCAACTGATCAAACCAACAACCTCAAACAAACAAATAAATAAACAAATAAACACAAACATAAAAAAGTAACCTTCAAGGTTCCTCTTTCACATCACTGGGGTTTTGTTTAAGTCCTATAGTATGCTAAGCCTCTCCTCACACAGGACTACCGGGCACTTCTAATGTGGCTGTCCTAAATCCAAACACATGGGAAGTGAGGACTACACCTCACATTCTGAAGATCAATTACAAAAAAAGAATATAAAGTATTTTGGGTATATTTGGTTCAATAATATGTATTATTCAAGTGAGAATTACCCATTGACATATTTGTATTAGACAAGTCACATGGCTGCCATGACATCAGTTTGTGACAGTGCTGTGAAATAGGGGGGATCAGATGAGCCTGTAAGGAATCTCAAGTGTCCAGTGCTCAGTGCTTCAGTCTGAAGTCTTTACACCCAGAAAAATCTAGTTTTTGAAGTTATAACTCTTCTTTTTTTCAAAAAATAAATGGATGCTGCCGGCATGATGTACAACACTACGATTCCCTGACGTGACTTCTGTGGAAGTCCTATGAACACACTGGGCTCATGTCAAGGCTCACCTGGAAGAGGGCTTGCTGCCATGCCTGACAGCCTGCATTTGATCCACAGAACCCACGTGGTAAAAGGAAAGAGTTAATTCTGGCCCACTCCCTTGTGCCCTCCACATGTGCACTATGACACACAAACACACTCCACCACAAAAAGAATAAATATAAATAAAAAGAAATAGAAAATAGAGCACATTAACAAAAATGACCATTTCTGGATTGTGGTATCCCACCTCAGGTCTCTGAAAAATTCCTTCATCTATCAATCCTTCAATAGTTTAGATTTTATAGTTAATCAGAAAAAAATACCAGTCTTTATATCTTAGTATGAGAGTTACAAATCTGTAAAAAGAAGCTTGACTTCAGTGGAAAAAACCCCAGGATGATTATTCCATTTGCTTTTCCACCCTTCCATAGTGAGCATGTTGCTTCTATCAGGAGAAGAAACGCACTTTATTTAAAACTACATCATCCACCCACTCTTCTCACTTTAAACCTAACTCAGTTAATTTGTATGCTGATTTTCTTAGAACTCCTAAGGCTTTTGTCTCTTCCTATATTTGACTAAATAGTAGGTACTTTAGATTTTAGCTTCAAACCCGGCGCTCACACAGACATTCAACTATTTCTATGACAACCACCAGCAAACAGCACAGGATTTAGTAACCATGTATGTAGGAGAAGGGGAATAGGATAGCCAGGGTGCATCTAAAATGCCCATCTTAAGGGATGTCTGAAACATTAGCACACACTTGCAGCCCGAGCTACCCTGGAGATCCATGGATTGATATTCGAGATCTCAGATGTTTGAGGCTAGCATAGGCAGCAATAATAGGATCCTGTCTCTTAACGAAATCAAGTAAAATCACTAAAATAAAGATGTGTCATGTACAAGTGAGTCCCCTAGCAATGGGAACTTGCACCCAGATCAGACCGGCTTCTGTTGATAAAGCCATATTCACAAGGTTCAAGGGCCCTCCCACAAACAATGTGGGTGGAGGCTGCATCTCAGCCAGTCACTTGTTTCTCTTACCTGCCCTCTGATGCTGCCCTTCTTCTGCTTCAACAATGGCAGAAAGTTTAGGCATCTGTTTGCATTGCATCAGCAACCAGGAAGCAGAGAGCAATGAATGCCAATGTTCAGCTCTTTGCTTCCTTTTGATTTAGTCTAAGACCCAAACTCATGGCACAATGCCACCCAAAGGTAAAGGGTCTTTCCACACCAATTAACTTAATGTAAACAGTGTTTAACAGGCATGCCCAGAGACTAACCTAATCTAGACAGTCCTTCAAGGCTTGCCTCCAGGCTTGTCTCTTAGGTAACTGTAAATTCTGTCAAGTTGACAATATCAACCCTCACACAACCATAGTCTTTATTTGTTCTCCAATCCCTATGCAGCAATATCTTTGTTGGTGATGGCCCCTTGAAACAAAGTACTTACTGTTAGTTGTAAAGATGGCTTCTCCCTCCTGAGGAGCAGGGTCTGGGTCCTGGACCACCTGCAGGGCCCCTACTGTCCTCACAGCAGGGTCCAGAGTGACTGAGCTTTCATTGACAGTTGTGTCACTGGCTCCCGTGATCTGATTGGTTGGTGGACCTCCTAGAGAGCCTTCGAAATCAATGGGCAAGTCATCCATGCAGTCAGCATTGGGCTGAAGGGAACAGAGAAGGATCCATCTTAGAATACATCTTCATTATAGAGATGCAATATCTACATCCTAAGTACTGTGTCTGAATGTAAAATTAAGCCCATTGTTTTATTGTTTTGTTTTTCAGCCACTTTATTTTAAAACAGTTTACATGTAGTTTCATTGTCATGAAAAGATCTTCTTAAATTCCTTTCCAAGGGTTCCTTTCAGATATACGAATAAAGGTTTAAATTCAAGTGTTTTGAAATCTCTATATTTAAACAACTAGTTAGGAGGAGTACATGATCTTTGTTTATAATGATAAAACTAGGACTTCCTCTTATATAGAGTTTATTCTTCCACACAGGATGGAGCTGGCAGCCTGCTAATTATTGTCAATCTCATGCATTGTTTACAAACATGATATGAAAGTAGGCCGGGGAAGAATCTTACTCACTGGGAATTATACAGTAAATACACACACACACACACACACACACACACACACACACACACACACACACACCACACACACACGGCGAGGCTGTACTTAAAAAAAAAAAACGTAAGCCAGTCTCTTGTTAGAGGATCCTGCCTTCAACGTGTAGCCTTGGCTGTCTGTAACTTGCTATGTAGCTTTTGCTGTCTGTCAGTTTGTTTGTTTTGTGTGCTGACTTCTTTGTCATGAAGGATAATAATTCCATGATGTCTTGCCTCAGAGTCTGCAGAGAATGACATCCACGTCCAAGTGAAGAGCATCCCAGGTTTGCATTGAATGAGCACCAGAGTGATAATGCTATATTCACAGATTATTAAAAGCAGAGCCTTGTAAGTCACGCGCATGTGCTAAACACAGAGGAGATCCGCAGTGCTGTGTGTGGGTTGTCTCTTGTGGACCACACTTTCGCTTGCAACTGTCATTTGGGAGCTGCGACCATCCCACAGTTCCTGAAAGCCAGCTTATGTCTTTTCTGTGTTCTCTTGCACCTTGGCTTTTGGTATCTCTGTCAAAGTGAGCCAATGTATCAACGTTGACTCAGCTTGTCAGAAGGCAGCTTATAGAATGACCAATTCACTGTTCACTAAATGTGTTCATTTTGATTTTGAATGGTAACAGCCATTCCTATCAGTATTTCTCCCTACTCTCAGCCTCTCCATCTCCACCTGGTTTCTTTCCTCCTTTATGCTCTGTCACCTGAGGCTCCCGTGTAACAACATCAATGATCACAGCACCTACAACATCAACAAATACATCAACCACAACTTCAGCAACCACAACATCTACAGCAAGAACCACATCATCCTCACCAACCCCGACACCTACAGCTACATCCGCAATAGCATCAATAGACACAGCATCAACCACCACAACAGGAATATCAACAACAACATCTGCAGCAACAACACCATCAGCAGCCACCTCTACCATGATCACAGCCACAGCAAAATGACCACAAAAGAGACACGAGTCTTCTCTCTGTGCCAGGAACAGGGTATATGAGTCGGCAAGACAAAACACACCGTACAGCTCAGCCCAGCCCAGCCTGGCCCAGCCCAGCTTCTTACTCTGGCCTCACCATCAGCCTTTGGAAAGAAAGCACACACATGTTCCCTTCACTCAGTGTTTTATTTTATACTGTCCCTTTGCTCAGATGATATTTGCCTACCATCTTCCTGTTTCCATCCTAAGATTTCAAACTGATCCCTCCCTGGTGATTGCGAATCTCTCTTAATCCCCAGTGTCACCGGTTCTAAGGAGGGCTTCCTCCCAGGTCTTTGATCCTGTGGTGCCTCATATGCTTCGGGGGTCATTTGTCAACACGTTGTTCTCAAGCAACACTCGCAAGCATCCCGCTGGGCAACGTCCATCATCTTGGTTCTGCTTCCCGGGCTTCCACATCATGCCACAATTAGATGCTCAGTAAATATCGATTTGGTTATTTTATGTGCTTCTCAGATTTCTGTTCTCAAAACTTGGGCATATTAGAATCTTGCCAGCATCAAAGACAGAAGGGTTTGAGAAAATACTTTAAGAACTATAAAGTTCTGTGCAAAACTGAGACATGCTATGCAGAGGTGGATATTAAACAAAACACTTGAGGGCAGAGCGTTGGGCGGAAGAGATTTCACCAGGAGCAGGCAGTGTTAATCACTCTCACAAACTCAAACAGCCCTGATGCATGAGTATGCGACAACGGCTTGTGCGAGCTTTGAAATTGTGACCCTGTTTGCTGACATTTATGATTCTCTATGCCCCGGCTTCGGTACAGTGTATTTTTTTTAATGAAGTTCCTACTTTGTGGGTTGGGAGAAACTCTGCTCTGTTCTTCAGAGAAGAGGGAGCAGAGATAGCGGACGGATCAAGGATCAATAGTAACAGGTTTGACAGCCTTGGCTTGGAAGTAACAGGTAACAAATCAACCTTCTAGAACCTCTCAATTTACATTCAATCTACATAGATAACCAGAACATTTTCTACCTCTTGAAAAAAAAAACCATAATCATACTGCCTAAAGACCATACCCAAGGCTAGCCGCTAACCAACTGTCTAGGTACTGAAATTAAGGTAGCATGGGAAGACTCCTCCAATAAATCAGTGGCCAATAATTAGAGGCGTGTGACTATATTAGCTCCACAGGGCTTTCTGCTCAATGGTGGTTAGAATCTTATTCACATCTGGAGAACAGTGATGTAGGAGTTGTTTCCAGGCCTCTAAAATCTGGATCCTATAACATCTGGGAAGAGGATTCAGGAAAACTACTGTTCTGTAAGGGAGACCTGTACCAGATCTGTAGATAAAGCACTACCATGTAGGCCAAAGACAGAAAACTTCTGATAATAACAAACCCTTTCATTGTAGTTCACTCTAAAAGTGCATGAAGTTCTTGGAAATTAAAAAATAAAATAAAAAAATCTCTTCCTTCTCCCTATAATATTTTTGACAATATGTTATTGAAAAATCTGCATTGCTATGAAGATTTCATCTGCCATGAGATGTGTTCTCATTGTTTAGCCCATTGTGGGGAAAGTACAATGTACCATGTTGTCTCCAGCTCTTGGGTTTTGACTCAAGAGCTGTATATTTGTATATTTATTGACTACCACTGCAGCTACATATGCACTGAGCTAAAAAGAACAAAAATATAAAAATATATAGTATACCTAAACCACCTGGATTTGAACAGTCAGATGAGTCAAAATCACAAGGAGTTGACACTCTTCCGAGGAGAGTTGGGTGTAATCCATAAATATGATTTTGTGACTGATAGCATCAGTACTCTGAAGGGCTCCAGTTCTTCAAAAGTACTCAGCATAGTCAAGGATACAGAGGTGAAGGACTGACCGGCATCACTGTGCAGAGATGAGTTCTTCCCAATGGTCCTTAAACAAGAAATCCCTAGTGCAGTATGGCGGTGCATACCTGTAGTCCCAGGGATCCTTGAGAGTCTGAGGCAGGAGGATCACAACTTTAAGACCAGTCTGAGTTACCTAGGGAGAATCTGTCTGAAGAAGACAAGACTAGACTAGACTAAGCTAAAATAAACTAATTTAGACTATAGGGAAAAATTAAGACCATTTCCTTAAACCGTCTTAAAGAAGTGTTGGTGTAAGAAGTATTTCCTGAGTCACATAGCTTTGTGGTGGTCTAGTCGTGTGTAACATCTAAGAATGAAACAAACGACTGCGTTGGTGCACTTTAGGCAGGGCTCTGATAACTGTGTGATGGAATCCTGATTTCCTGCCAGATCCTGAATCTGTCTTCACCAGTACAAAAGAGAACTCAGGGAACCAGCCACAAGCCTTAATGCTTCTCCAGTAGCCACACAGTGCACGTGTCTCATTCTTCACAGGGACGTTCTGTTCTGTGGGCTAAGTGTGGATGTGTCATGTTCTTCAGCTGGCTTATCCTTGGCAAAGCCCAAAGATGCTACCAATGTTTATTTTTCTGGGAGTTGAGTATGCTAAGTCAAATCTAACAGACTTGTTGTTAGGTATCGGACTTTCAGCCAGAGTGTCCAACTGCTAACAATTAAAACGTTATTTAGCTTGGAAGTAAGCCAAAAGGCTACTCAGTATTTCTATTTTGGAAATAATTAACATCAACATTTGGAATCCAATAAGAAGTAGCTTCTGGAGAAATTATACTTTTATGGGGGGAAAATATGGAATCAAATATTCAGCATAAATTTTAAGTATGGAGCAAGATTTTTTCATGCTTGTCCTGACCAAAGAGACCAGGGCTGACACAGAGGCGAAGTCACAGGGATTCTGAAATGATACATGTATGCATATATGCAAGTATACAACACACTTATGTAAGCACACATGTATGAGCACATACATGTCAACAATGCACACATGAGATAACATAATGCACACATGTCAGTATACACTCATATACATGCAAGCCAAACATGCATGCATATAAGGGCATACATACACATGTTCATGTGAGCACATGCATGCAGGCACACAAGTAAGAGACTAGAGTTAGACAGATTCCCCTGTAGGCAGACAGCTAGGGAAAAGTGGCATGGCTACGTAAAAAACTAAATCTCCAAGATGCCCAGCTTCTTCCTTCTGTGTTTTCCCTGAGTACTTCATGGATTTGGTGGCCTGGCTTGTTTCTTGTCCTCATCAGCCCAGACAGGACAATACCCAGAAGATGATGTCTCTCCAGCCATCACTCATGGTGTTTAGTTGGTGCAATCCTGGAAAAGGCTTTTCCTGCTGCCTTCTGTCGCCCACCAGCTCCATTGATGGACTGGCCAGTTCAGTACATTATCACACAACAGTTGTGGACCAATCAACCTGTCTTTAAATTGACCAACCCTAAGGTAGGGGAGGAAGACTCTTCAGGAGCTTTAGAGCCCTCAGCCCTCGGGAAGAGACTAGATGTTGCTTTTCAGAGTCCCCCCTCTGCTGTGCAAAGTGTCTTTTTCTCTGAGTCTGCAGCACCCCCTCTGCTGTGCAAAGTGTCCTTTTCTCTGAGTCTGCAGCATGTGTTTCTTCACTCTCCATAAACACCTTTAATCAGCAGCTAATTCTGTCTGTGCTGCTCGAGATTTCTCTGCTGCAAGTTTTTGTGCATCAAATATTTCTAGCCTTTTGATTCTTCAACTGGCAGAGAAAACAAACCCAATCAAGACCCATAAAGCACACAATGTCACATGCAATAACACAGACACACATGCACAGTTGCATACACATATACAAGCAAATGTATCCATGCATTCATGCAAGCATTACTGCTTGCAAGAAAATGTGTACGCACTTTCCTTCTTCCTTAAAATAACCAGTTACAGCCATAAACATGAAAGGCACAGTCACAGGTATGTGGTGGACATGAAATTCCTCTGTCCACACAATCCACATCCATGTGTGTATTGTGCGTGCACAACTCTGATCTGAAAATGTAGTACACTGTGAATAAAATCTACCTCAGAGCTCCAGTGTCTTGAGTGGCTTTGTGGTTGGTGGATCAACTGCCATTGAGGCAGCTGGCACAGGGCAGCCAAGCCAGCCAAAGCAGGTTGGGGACATTGTTCAACAGAGCCCTCTGATAGTCTTAATTAGCCATTTGGCCTGCAAGAGCACTTTGATATTTGATCTGGCCCTTATTCTTTAGTGACTTCCTGAACTATTACCATTCTCTTTATTCTTTGTCAATATGAGTAGCAACAGACAGGTGGTAACAGGGTGGGGGAGGGGCGGGCAGGCTTAAGCTGGTTTCTGTGGTCGGTTAGGAGGTTCTTTTTAGTCAGGGCCTGTGTTTCTTCATGTCTCCCTGTGAACATCTTGAATCTGATGGCCTGGATTGTTTCCTGTCCTCATAGGCCCAGAGAGGACGACACCCAGCAGCTGGTGCTCACTTGATATAATCCTGGGAAAGGCTTTCCCTGGAGCATCAAGCCAGCTGGCAGGATTCTGACCCTCCGGAGAGTCACTAAATATCAGAAAACACATGACTTTGAGAAGCAGCTTGATGGCAGGGTTAGATCTAAGTGGTTTTGAATTCCTCTTTGCTCAAAGTCTCCAGAGATGTGAGTTTAGGGGATGCTTTGAGTTGTGGTCTTGGTCTTAGTCCTCTCCTCACATTGGATAGGGGTGATGGTGGTGGTGAGAGGAAAGGGGGAGGAAAAGCTTCCCCAGAATGCTTGGTGATCAAGAGGCAGCAAGCACCCAAATTGAGGCATGTAGATCTCCTTGAGGACATTCAGGTATGGTGACCAAAGAGGTTCTTGGTGTTCGGGTGACTCCCTGTACCTCTCACCCAGCCCTGAAGAGATGCCTCTGAGCTGTGCAAGTGGTACCTTCCTTGACCCACAGACAAATGGCAGGCATGGTGTGATCAGAGTGAGCAAAGGTGAGGGGATGGGTGTCCAAACACAGAGTTCATTGGATGATAGCAAAAAGGGGATTTGGAAAATCCAGGTAAGAGTCTTCCTGCTTTGGAGGCAATGGGAAAAGACAGGACAAGGCTATAGGCTGTGCTTACCGGGATCCCTAGGGCCTTAAGAATGTTCATCTTGCACATGGGGCAGGTACGATGGTCTAGAAGCCAGGGGTCAACGCAGGATTTGTGGAAAAGATGCCTGGAATGAGAATCATATGTCTTAGAGCAGTGGTAACTGAGGTAATCCCTAGATGACTAAAACTCATTGACCCATCCAAGGTCCCACGACTGATACATGGCAGAGTTAGGACTCCTGCTCCAAAGTATTCCCTTGTGCGAACTGACCTCAAATCTGCCAGGATCGCAAGAGTGTCCCACAAGGTTTACAACTGACTCTCCCAAGGTTTGTTTATTTTAAACAATGGTGAAGGGTGTAAGACCAGAGGTCTCCCCTTCTTCATTGGCAAGAATGCAAGGGAGGAGTCTCCTGTGGGATGACTCGTAAAGACTTGTGCCCCATCCTAAAGTTTCTTTGCCATAATCAGAAGATATCTTTAAAGCTAATGCTGATTCCAATTTGTATTTGAGAATCAAACACAGAATGGCAGAGGAACTTCTGGAAGCATTTACTAACACAAAGGACATTTAAAGCTGCTCTGGTGGCCTCTTGGTTGTCAAGTCAGAAGACAGAGACTGTGGTTTTATGTGGGTGACATAACTGTCTTTACAGGGCTGTGCTCAACTGCATTGCCAGTCTCAAGTGCCAATTACTGTAAGGCCTTGTCAGCCTGGCAGGGGAAGCCTCCTATGAAGACAGTGTCTGATCTGAATGCCAGCCTGTCTCAGCCTGTGCATCAGAAGCTTGCTCACTCCAAAGACTCCCTACGAGCAGAAGATGTTAGCACTTACTCCCTGAATCAAGAACAGCTAGAACTTTCTGTTTTCTCTGGGGAGGCTCGTTCAGAACACTCCATCCCTGTCTGGATGTTTTCAGTTCCATAAAAAAGTGGAGTATCTCACCAGAGAGGTTCATGCAGAAGAACTCAGATTCCAAGGATGGTTAAGGGGGATAGGACTAGGACTGAGAGAGTTCAGTTGATGTTTTTGTTGTACAAACCAGGTGATCCAAGTTGGATTCTTTGGGCATGTGTAAAAAGCCAGGCGTGGTAGCCTGTGCTTGCCACCCTGAGATTCACTGGTGGGGCAGAAACACCTGCATCACTAGTGTTCCCTGGCCAGCCAGCTTAACCTAAAAAAAATGCCCAGATCTCAGTGAGAAATCTTGTCTCACAACACAAGGTAGATCTAGTTCCTGAGGCATAACAATAGTGATTGACTTTAGGCTTCCACGTCACTCACACATACATGAACATGCATATCATCAAAACAAAACCCTGGAAGATGCAGATTGGGGCTTAGAAAGGCAGGAGCAGTACCCGGGTCACACAGTTCTATTTCCAGCTCAGGACACCCTGTGGATGCATTGTTTGGAAACTTGATTTCACAAATTCACTGCTTTCCTGAGGGTCTATGACGACATTTGTGCTCAACACTTAGAATGAGCGCTGAGGATGTCAGTGACCTGGCTCTTCTTCTAAGACAGAGGCTGATAAAATAAATGTCTAAAATAAAACCAAATGTAAGTAGATTACTTGTTGAAAATTACTAGACGAGCACACAGAGTTTGGAGGTGGGGCTTGCAATTGCAAGATTGAGCAGAATTTAGGTACAAGGAAATCTGAGGATATGGTAGGGCTGAGAGCTGAGTGGCAGTCACCCTGTGCATGAAGGGGAGAGAAGATAAACATTCTTGGCAGAATGAGGAGTGAAAGCAAAGTGGCTCTTAGAACACCCTGTGCTGGGAAGCTGGCCAGCTTCACCACAGCACCATGAGAAAGACAGACCTCCCTATAGGTTTCACTGCCAGTAGAGGAGGCTGTCGGTACCCAAGTTGGATGAAGATGCTCCTTGCCCCTCTCCCAAAGCAATGCTGACCTCCTCAGGTTCAGGATCCATACTGAGGGTGTAAGTTCTTGTCTAAACCTGTTAACTATCTTGTGTTGCTCCTGGGAGAAGTCAGCCATTTTGGTCCCTTTGACTATTCCTGAGTGGCAGAGCTGTCACGTGTTTTCTGCACAAATGTGGGAGACCCAATGGCAGCAGGAACAGCTGTTAGCCCGTCTCAACACTTAGACAAGTTGCTTTATGTCCTCAACTATCTTTGAAATGGAGGATCCGTCACTCAAGCATGGAAGGCCAGTCCCTAGTCTCCATGGGGAGCCACTAGTTACTTCTCACAGTATCATCCGTCACACATCTCTCCTCAGCAATGCTATGCCACCCGGCTGTTCAATCGACACCGATCCAGTAGTTGCTATGAAGATGTGGGTGGATAATCTGATCTAGGTGGATCTTATGCAAGCACTCGAAGGGTCTCAACAACACTAAGTCTTCCAAGAGATGATATCCTGCCTTGGTACCTGAAGCATCAGCTCCTGCCCAAAAGTGTGCAGCTCAAGGACTGCCCTGGAGAGCAACTTCAGACCTGCTAGTAAGCACTACACCAGGCAGTCCAAATCCTTGAAATCTGCCTCCATCTCTTCTCTTTATGTCCCCTTTGGTCTTCCCATCGTGCTGTGTCTCTCCCATTGGGTCTGCTCCTCTCTCTGTAAGTCCCTCACCAGCACATCTTTCAATGAATATACAAGTTCCATGAGAACCAAGTCCTCATTTGCTTCTCATCACAACACCCTAGGTATTTATAAAAGCTCCTGGCAGCTGATAATCATGAAACATTTTCTGGGTGAGTATGTATTTATTCATCAAAGGACCTAACCCTCTTCCCAACCTACACGTGACTATCAACTCCGTTCACTGGCCCTTTCTCATCTCCTCTGTCTCATTTGCTTCCTTCCCTCCTTTCTTTCCTCCTTCCCTCCCTTTCCTCTTTCCTTCCTTCCTCCCTCCCTCCCTCCCTCCCTCCCTCCCTTCCTTCCTCCCTCCTTTCTTCCTCCTCCTCTTCCTCTTCCTCCTCCTCTTCCTCTTCCTCCTCCTCTTCCTCTTCTTCTTCCTCCTCCTCCTCCTCCTCCTCCTCTTCCTCCTCCTCCTCCTTTCTTATACTATGATTCCCTGTCGATCACCTCGTGACTTTTCTCATTACAGCAGGAACATCTAAACTCTCCATGATGTCAGGCTTTCACAGAGAACAGATCTTCATCCTACTCACCGCTGCCAGATTTATCTTCAGAAAACAGAGCACTCGTTATGTCACTCTCTCCTATTCTGTTCTGTGCTGGGACCAGATACACAGACACATGAGAAGTACCACAGTTTCCTTGCGGGTCCTTCTTATATACAGTGGAAAAACCATTGAGAGTTCACACTCCTAGACTGGAGGGTTTTTTTTTTTTTTTCTCACTTCAATCTTAGGAAATCATCTCAGCACTCCAAGACTCAGTTATAATCAGTAACATTTTATCTTATGGGAATGGGGTTTTTAAAGGAATTGGTCTTTCTCTCTGTGTTCCTACTCTCTCTCACTGGGTGTGTGTGAGTGTGTGAGTGTGTGAGTGTGTGAGTGTGTGAGTGTGTGAGTGTGTGTATGTGTGTGTGTGTGTGTGTGTGATACACAAAGAGAGGCAGAGACAGACAGACAGACAGACACACACACACACAGACAGAGAGAGGGAGAGAGAGAGAGAGAGAGAGAGAGAGCGATTTAAGTTGTCATAGCACACTTCGATAAGCTCAGCAATCAGGAAACCAATGTAGAAGAATTGTTAGTTTAAAGTGAGCCTGTGCTGCATATAAAGGTTCTGTCTAAGATAAAATCTCCCCCAATCCCCCCAAACCAAACTCTAACCAGCCAGCCATCTAAACACAACAAAATGTAAGTGCTAGCATTTCTTAACTGTAAGTTATCAACAATCTCATTAATACAGTTCCCTCTGCTTCTGGAGTGTGGCTGCAGCATGGACAGGTAAGCAAGAGACCAGAGAGGAGAAAAAGCACAGACACACACTATATTTCCTCATTTCCCACGCCGAGCTCCTCACCACCACAGTCTCTTTCCCTGCCATTTCATCTTTCTAGGCTTCTCCATTGAAGGAGAGGTGAACCCACTTACCACGCAGATGCTTCTCATTGACCAAGTCATGGTCCTTCTACCCAAAACTCTATCCCCTCAAGGTCTAGAGTCTCATAGTGGGCAGAATCCCGCTACTGGAAATGATGAGGCCGAGGGCGAGTCATTCTATGTCACACAGGTCAACTTATCTAACTTAGGCAAACCACACAAATGCCATTTAAGGGAAAGGAAAGGAAGAAAAGAACTTGTGTCCAGAAGTAGTAGTAACTGTTCCCTGGTGGTTATGAATGTTTTCATTCTACGTCACTGTGCAACTGGAGAGTGGTTTCCATTGATGGAGAGATGGTGCATCAGGCATGTGAGAGACATGGAGGAGAGGAAAGAAGGAAAAGTGTGGTGGTTTGTATATTGCTTGGCCCAGGGAGTGGTACTATTAGGAGGTGTGGCCTTGTTGGAGTAAGTGTATCACTTTGAGCATGGGCTTTGAGACCTTTCTCCTAACTCCCTGCAAGCCAGCCTTTTCCTGTTTGCCTTCAGAACAAGATGCAGAACTCCTAGCTTCTCCCACACCTTGCCATACCTGCCCGGACACTGCCATGCTACTACCTTGATGATAATAGACTGAACCTCTGAACCTGTAAATCAAGCCCAATTAAATGTTGTCCTTATAAGAGTTACCTTGGTCATGGTGTCTCTTCATAGCAGTAGAACCATGAAACAGAGAGGGGGGGGGAACGGGGAGGATAATAAGAGAGAGAAAAAAGAAGTGAGGAATGGAGAGAGAAAAAGAGGAAGAGATAGATGAAGGTAAGGAGGAAGAGAGGAGGAAGAGAAGATGAGAGGAAGAATGAAGAGAGGAAGGGAAGGATAAAGAAAGGAGAGGGGGAGAAAGGAGGGAGGGAGATTTGGAAAACTGAGAGACAGAGAAGGGAGAAGATTAAGAGAGAGGAGAAAGAGAACAGGATTCTTGAGGGGAACAGGTTTGCTCTGGTTTCCTTGGGGGGTCTTAGGTGTTTGGTTTAGAGTAACTTGGGTATTGGATGTAGATATTTTTCAGCTAAAGCAAAGATACTTTTTATCACCTCCTCTGCTCTAAACAGAACAGGGCTAAATTGAGGGATGGGTCATGGGCACAGCCAGGGGTGCAGGAGAGGGAGCACAGACTTGGAGGAGAAAACACGCTGAGGCTCTGGGAGGCCAAAGAAAAAGTTCAAGTTCTCTTTTAGTGAAATTCCGGAGCTACTGCGGTACTTGCCCTGTGTATATTATAGGCTCTTGTAAGGTATAGATTAAAAAATACCGCACAAGTGATTTGTAAAGTGTAGAATGTTTCTCAGAGTTTAACTGTTGTGATAACTGTTTATCTCACCCAGCTCTCTCTCTCTCTCTCTCTCTCTCTCTCTCTCTTTACCCTGTGGTCTTTAGACAGCATCAAAGACAACTCAAAAAATTTAAAAGTGAAACAATGCTAGGTTGGCTCTTCTTATGGCTAACCTTTAAAATTCCAGTGGCAGATCCTGAGAATGCAAGTTGGGAGGTAACTGCAGGCCCTCGATTTAAGTTAGAGGAAGGCTCTGTCCTTAGAACTTGACCCTGGTCTAATTATATCATTTGGCCAGAGCAGCAAAGCTGGCTGGCATTCATCCTGTGTGTCTAGTTGATTAATGGGACCAGGGACCGGGACACTTGAATGCCATATTTAATGAGTTTCTACAGCACAGAATCCTGTTCTTAAGTTGCCTTTGTTTTGTTGTAGGTGACACATGTGAGCACACTGAGGTCTCCCAGTCTGGCTACCTTTTTTTTTCATGCTTCTTTCCTTTATTCTCTTCCTTAAGTGACATGTAGTCATTGGCTTTAACTGAAGCTGTACACATAAACATGTGAAGAGCTGTGTACATAAACATCTGGAGTATTCAGGGAAAGATGGTTAAAAAAAATACCACCACCAAAGCTTCTACTTGAATGTAATATGATTTTAACCTCTCTGTAAAGTTTATGGGAGAGCTATGGAATTACTTTAAATGACATTGCAATGCAGTAGAAGTCATGCCTTTTACACTCACAGTGGCCTTTAGGTGTGAGCATGTTCTGTGCCCAGCACCCGGGTACACAGGGACATCACTCTGTCACCCCAGAAAGTCCTTTCCTGCTCACAGTCAGCAACCACTTTCTGCCACACAACTGTCATTCTGACCTCTTCCCTAGAGATTAGTTTTCCTTGTTATTATTTCATGCATACAGAATTACAGAGTAGATATTTTTTTCCCTGGGATATCTTGTGCTCAGAATAATGTTTCTCTAATTCATCTGTGCCTCGTCAAACATCAGCAGTTTCTTTTGATTGCTAAGAAGTATTCCACTAGATAGATGATCCAAATTTGCTAGACGGTTTTCTTATAGTATGGTTGTTTTCATATTCTGACCAGTATGAATAAGCAAGGTCCAGTCACGTGAAAGTCTGCTTATGAATATATGCGGTCCTTGCCCTTGCGTACACATTTAAATATTTATATTTGTGGCAGTGTTTCCCACTGAACCCGGCTAGACCAGATAAGCTCCTGGAATTCACTCTTGCTTCTGTCCCTCCCAGTGCCAGGGTGACACTGTGGCCAGGTTTTACTTCTTTTAAATGTGCTGCTGGGCATCCAGACTTAGCTTTTCCTGATTGAGAGGCTGAGCTGGAGGCTGAGCTATCTCTCCAACCTTTGAAACACACACATTTCACAACGTAACTTTTAAAACCCCACTAATCGAAAAGCATCATAAAAATGAAATGCATTCAGGTGAGAAAAAGCATTATTTACCCCAAATTTAAAAATTTAAAAAAGAGAATTAGATCTAGTTAACATGTTTATCAATTTTAGGCCACAGGTCTCTTTGTAGTCTACTATCTCTAGGGAACACGGTCCAATCAACATCAACTTACATAAGCTACAAAGTTATGTTAGTGAAAGGTAATATCTCAGAGAAATAAGCCAAAACCGGAACTAAAGTTATCCTAATGTTTGCCTATTAGGAGAGAGATGCTTTATAAAGTACAACTCCGTGGTTCCAGTGGACACTAATGAAACGCCCTGCCCCAAGCTGCCAGTGAGCTGTGTCAGTCATTACTATCTTCCAAGAAAGCAATTTGAGAAAAGTTCTCAAGATACTTCCACATTACACTGGACCCAGTAAATGAACTTTGAAAAGTATATCCTGTGACTAAATTTAGAACCTTGAACTCTATGATTTCAGAATGAGGAAATATTGGAAGAAAATTAAATGCTGAGTAATTGACCTAAATCAATTCAAAGAGTGAACTCTCATGCTATCACTTACTCATTTTTAAGTAATTTCTAAAGGTACAAGGAAGTGCTTACTTCTTAATGGTAACCAAGACATTAGAATTACAACAGTATTAACTGTTGACTACATAGCATTTAAAGTATGCATGCAAGATGCAGTGAACATATTATAAAATCAATTCTACCAAAATATCACTGTTAGTTCTAAGAGTGATGTTATGCTCTTTGTTAGTTTTAATATATATACACATATACACACACACACACACACACACACACACACATATATATATATATATATATATATATATATATATATATATGTATATATATATTCTATTTTCAACAAATTTTCCAAGCAAGCCATGGGACTCTTGAAAGTTATGCTTTAAAAAACAAAACAAAGCAAAACACATCTGGGCTGGTGAGGTAGCAGAAAGAGAGAATGGATTATCATAAGCTGTGTGCCAGAATACATGCATATGGCCCCTGCCCTAGCCACAAGCAATAATCGAACGAATGGAAACAATCTGAATAGCTATAAGTAACTATAAACAGAATGTTCAATAATCTAATTTTCATAACAAGAATATAATAGAATAAGTCAAACCTGATGGATACAATTAATAACCCTCAATATTTTAAAGATTTAATTTTAAATGTATGTATGTATGTATGTATGTATGTGTGTGTGTGTGTGTGTGTGTGTGTGATATATGCACATGAGTGCCGGTGACCTTGGAAGCCAGAGACTATGGATAACCCTTGGAGCTGGGGTTGGAGAAGGTTGTGAGCTGCCAGACATGGGTGCTGTGGACTGAACTTGGGTCCTCTACAAGGCCAGTATGTACTCTTAACCACCAACTCATTTCTATAAGCCTAGCCATGATATTTTCCCAAGCAAAGTAATATAGAAGATATCTATTTCTGACTAGGACTATGCATGCGGGAGAGAGGGGTAAACTTAGGTCAGGCTCTTTTTGCCTGGCTGGAAAATGCTCTCCTACTTTATGAGCCCCGAGGCTCCTGACCAGACCCTCACCACTCACAGCATTCTGTAACATTCTTTTCCTGTCTTACGTTCAGCACCTTAGACTCATCTTACGGTCACTCTCCTCTGGGTTTCAAATGTTAAGGGCAGGTCTGTTTTGAATGTTTGAATCACTCGCTTGTGATTCTTCCAATTATCAAATATTAAAAGGAGGTTCCTTTTTACACCAGGGCATACATTTTCATGTTAGAGTATTTCTTATGCTCGTGTGCCTGCTATGTAGCATGAGCGAGCGACCCTCCTGCCCTAAAAGGAGAGTCTGTACTGGAATGGCAGAATCTAACTTGATTTTATCTTTTATTGTTATCTGGGATCCACAGTGTGAACAACAGTGTTCAAGGATAGTGGGTGGAGTCTGTTGTGTACTTATTTGTTTGTGTGTATATGTGGTGTGCATGCATGTAGATGTCTTCGTGTGTGTGTGTGTGTGTGTGTGTGTGTGTGTGTGTGTGTGTGTTCACGGAGGCTCAAGTCTAGCACTAGGTAACTTTCTCAATTGCTCTCCACTTACTGACTGAGGCAGGGTCTCTCAGTTGAACCCAGAGCTTGCTGATGCTAATGCAGTGAGCCAGCCTACTCCAGGGGTCTGGTCTCTGCTTTCCAAAGGCTGGCCTTACAGCTGGGCCGTCACTCCCCTTTGGCTTTTATCTCAGTTACTGGATCTGATATCCCATTTCTTGCTTGTGCAGTGTGTGATCCACATTATGAACCAGCTTTCCACACCGAGTGGGTGGGTTACACAGCTCAGGAAACCTTGGTTGGAAGCAGCTCCTACGGCCAGGTAAACTTCTGAGACATGCAGAACAAAGGTTATAGAAGGCTTGTCTGGCACATACACTGTCCAGGAGCATTTTTGGTGTAAGTATTATGTTTTCTCCCACAAGAATTCAGGAAATCTTATGACTTCAATTTTAAGGGTATTTGGCCCAAATCATACAAAAACCTCCAGGTGTGGGGCATGGTATCTTTGAGTGGTAGCTGTGTTTCAGGGCATCCAGGGTTTCAGTGTGGTAGAGGATCCAATTTTCCCAGTGGGTGGTGGTGATGGTTGAATAATGATGTAGGTGAACTTAGCACCATTCAACTACACACCAAGAAATGACCAGTATATGGTATACTTTCCAAACAAGCCCAGAAATACATTCCAGGATTGCTTGATTTATCAGATGATGTGGCTTGGGGAACACTGGCATCTGTGTCACTGAGATGTATCAGAAGTCCCAAAATTCTACTCCTGAAAAGACAATGTCAGAACACAGGTCTCTGGACCCATATCCCCGACTCTTGGGGATTTAGGTGCAACATTGCATGTCAATCAGCAGAACATTTTCTGACTATGGTAATTCCAGGATAGCTTGCTAGTTGCTAATTTTCTTCATCTTCCCTCTTGTGCTTCAATATAAAGATCTCTTTACCATTCATAAGACTGATGCTTAGAGTCTCCAGGAAAACACTGTTTACAAACCCTAGGTACAGAAAATTATTTGTGAATAACATGAAAGTCAGAGGATATCCACCAAAGATATCAACTTGAGGTCTATAAAGTTTTACTTAGCAGTCAGACTCTGGTGATACTAAGCCAGTGGGTCACATTGTTTCTACAGAAAGAAACAAGTACATCCATGTGTGAGAAACTGTTTTTCTGCATCTTCCGTAGGGGGTGGAATGTGAATGTGAACACCTCCCTAGTGGATTACTAAGAAATAAGTTCAAGAGAATGGGCTGCATTCATGGTTTACCTCAATGGAAAATTCCACCCAGGCCATGACAAGGCTTTTGAGGTAAAAGCTCTTTCTACAAAACCCTTGGCATCCCAAGGCCTTTTGGGTGATTTATGCAAGCAAGAGCTTGATTAACTTCTGGTTATTGCTTCAGAGGCCAAAGGAAGGTCAAAATGAGCCACAAATAACTTAGTACTCTTTCTGGAAAATTCTTACAATGATAAGGAAAAAGAACAAGGCATTGAAGATGTTGACGAGAGTATTCCCAACTTGCAAAAATGAGGTTGAGAAGGCAAAGGGAAGAAACAGGAGAAAATGACAATGGCTCTTACTTGCATGCAGGAGCTATGCAGATATTTAAATATTTTACCCTATAAAACATTTCTATAATGCGGGTATCTGAGATAAATCAAACCTGGATTAAAAATATGAAGAGATATGAGAGCCAGAGAGATGGCCCAGTGGTTAAAGGCACCATTGCTCTTGCAGAGGACCCAAGTTCAGTTCCCAGCACCCACAGGGGTTAACAACTGTCTATGACTCCAGTTCTGGGGGAATCTGACACCCTCTTCTGGCTTCATGATTGAGGTACACAAACATACATGCAGGCAAGATGTGTGTGTGTGTGTGTATGTAAAATAAAAGTAAATAAATATTTCCCTTTTTATTAAAAATAAATCTTATTAAGGGAAAAATAAACCCAAAGGGATGTTTCTCCTTCTTTTCCTCTTATTATTATTACTTTTTAATTACAAAACCTTTCTTAAATCCATGATATATGGTATTAGCCTTATTGTGTTTGCAGAATTTTGTCATTATGGACACCCTATCATGCTGTTTCCTGTTTATCCACCGGAATTCCTGTTTCCAACAAGATCATCCTACCTCCCATCCCATGTGCGGTACCTCCTGCTGTTCCTACTATATGGTATTTGTCGTTCCAGAGGAGTTGCTCATGTACTACAAGTTCATCACACGGCTGGCCTGTTACGAGGATGCTTTGAAGTTGTCCCCAGCTGTAGAGGAGACTGCCAGACTAAAGGAAAACACAATAATGGCCTCACCAAATGGTGATAAATTAAAATAGGAAAGAATTTTACAGGGACACTGACAAGAAAAACATAGCAAATGTGAACTTCTGATCCACCTAAGGAAGACACATTCTGCTTGAGATTTTGTGTCTTTGAACTCAGACAGGTAAGTGGGCTGAAAGAAATAACCACTGGGAAAAAGAGTAGGGTGGCAATGGGTTAATAGGAACCGAGAGCGTTATTCATTCTCTGGACAGGAGAAGACAGTAAAGATCAACACAGTGCTTCAGGAAGATACGTTCTGTGACTAAGAATCATAACCACAAGCTCTAGTCCAAGTCACAAGTCCATCCCAAAACATAGCACTGTGCACATCTTGATATGTGTATGACATAGCAAAACCCGTGTTTCCTGGAAAATGTCTTAGTGGTGAATTGGGATCAAATCCAAGTCACAAAAGTTAGAAGTGCCTGTAGCCAACTGGCTGAGCAAGCCACTGCGTGTCTGTCCCTCACATTGTGTTCACAGGCCCAGACTCACATCAATGGAGCCCTGTGTTCATGTGTCTGGGAAGAACTGGATGAAGAAAGGGAGAGGGGAAAGAAAAGGCTGGCGCGGATGTATATGACTTCACTTTAATAATTACCGCGATGACAGATGAGAAAGGAGGCTTTACTCATTTACCGTAATTTATGTAGCATTCTCAGAGACAGAAGACAATAGCACACTTTTGAAACTATCGTGATGTAAGTGCACACATGGATAATTGGAAAGGAACTCAAACAGTGGTCATGTATACAGTATTCAGGGATTATGAGGCCACAGAATGTAATATTCAAGAAGAGACATTGTACACTGGAATAATTTTTGAAGTAGCTTTTACTCCAAGGACATACAAACAATTCCATGGATGAATAAGTTTGGAAATACTAGAAGAGGAAGTCTTTGACACCCATAGGAGCAAAGGTTAAATAACATCACAGAGGGAATGATGGGGCAAAGAAGCAAACGCTACCGCATCCGATTGATAGCATCCATTAGCGTGCACTGCCTGTGAGAAGCCAGCAACAGCCATAAAAGTACCTTGATTTTAAAACCAGCATGAAAAAACACACATGAGCTATTCAGAGACTGCTTATATAAGTGTAAGATCGAGCATAACTCATGATGGGTAATGTTTGGTGTGTTCTGTCCTTTAAAGCAGGGTCTAGAACAAGACAATAACAACAGAGAGTAAGGCTGGTGAAGAATGAAGAATCAAGGTGTGACCCCGCCCCTCCTCCTAAGGTTCGTAGACCATCATGGAAAAGGAGGTAGAAAGATTGTAAGTGACAGTGGTCAGGAAGGGCAGGAGTGAAGCCTGGGAAGATGTGTTTCTGGACATGACAGGGTCACTGTACTCATGAATGCCAGCCATGCCCAATGGGATCAAGGCAGTCAGACCTCCATGTAGCGGGAGGGGCTCAGAAGCATCTACCACTAATTCTGGAGCTATGGACAAACAATGGCTCCTGGGGAAAGGAGAGTCAGTTTTCTTCAAGGGTTTTAGTTGTTAGTAGGCCAACAATGTTTCAGTGGATGGTCCACACTCCTGAATGTGTGCACAGTAGAAGTTGGACTTGGTGAGTCATGAAGCGAAAGACAAAAGAAAAGGAGGGTGGGAAGCAAGATGGATTCTGGAGGAGTCAGGGGACGCGAATATGATCGAAGCACATGGAGTAGATACGAGTGCAATTCTCAAGGAACAAACAAAAGTATTAAACTGGAAAGATCACCGAATGGGCTTAGAAACAAAACAATCATATGGAAGCCTGAAGCCAATCTGAGCAGCCTAGGGTTAAGTAAGGCTAATAATATCAATAAAGTTGAGCTTCCAAAAGTTTTTTTTAATGATAAACAGTAAAATACTAGCTTTTTTGATTGATTTAAAAATACTATAAAGGAGATCAGCATTAATAAGAAAAAAATTGAATGTTGCTAAGGAAATGTGACTTGTCATGAGTAGCCACTGAGACAGCCTGTGGAAAACCACACCATGATTAGGCAGTTTCAGATGCACAACGCTTAGTTATGATAAGGCTTCAGAAGAACAAGTTACTTTATATAGTACGAGTGGAAGAGCTAATGGGATGGTACATATAATTCTTGAAAACAGATCTTGTGTGTCAGACCCAAAGCAGACGGTTACTTGGTCATGGGCATCCATTACTAGGGACCTTCTGAAGCTCTGGATCTGCAGGAAAAGGAGTAAGGGAAACATCTGACCCGCTTCTCACACTGAAACTCCAAACACCTACGGTAAGATATGAGCAGAGGCCCCTGTTGTCCTCACACTGGTGCACCCTGAAAGCCATTCTGGAAATCACTGCCTGTGCACCGTATGATGTCTAGAAAAGATGTAATTATGGATCAGGGGACAGACAGCTTGGTGGGAAAATGTGTTTGCCATCAAGTCTGATGGCCTGAATTCCATTCCCAGGACCCGCATGGCAGAAAGAAAGAGCTGACTCCTAGAAACTATCCTCTGACCTCCACACTTCTGCTGTGGCTTCTGCGCCATCAAACAAACAAACAAACAAACAAGTGCATAGATAAGTAAGTACGTAAATAAATAAATAATGCATTAAGAATACACTCAGAGTGAGTGTGTTCATGTACAGGGAGTTGCTAGGTGTCGATGTGACCCCATTTGTGGCTTAAGGGCAGTCAGATGTCTGTAAACTGAGGCAATTTACCCACGCCTGCAGGCTCTGCATGGAGAGCCTCCCCACTCCCACTTTCCTAGAAGCCCATTGCTGAGAGCATTTCAAGAAGGATGGATCTCTTGAGAGATGCTGAGTTCCATCTGAGTATCCAGTCTTTCTATTCATTATCTTGGTTACTTCTTCTTCCTCTTGAGATTAATAAACCAATTCTCTGGATGTTATTTTATTCCATTTGTATTTCTAACAGTTTTAAAATGTGTATTGTTTTGCTGGGAAGCAGTAGATGGTGCTTGTTTTTGTGTTAGACTCTTTTCTGCCTAATATGCTTTTAAACTCAGGAATCTTCAAGCCGTTTTCTCTACATGCAGTACCTTTCATTGAGTCAATTACGGTTTTATTTTTAGGACACTTGCGCAGGTGCAACTAAAAAAGAATTTTCTATGAAAGCCGTGGCTCTTATGCAACTCTTAACTTACTTGATTTAATTAGGATGTTCAAAGAAAATGCCAGGCACTGTAACAGCAACTTAGACTTAGGGAGAAAAATTAAAGTGATTGGATCCTCCTTTATGGGGCAGGGGGAGTTTCCCCAAGTCTACATGCTAGAATGTTCCTTCAGATTCTAGAATTCTGTGGGAATTTGGCCCATTTTCTTTCCATTGGTAAAACTTAAAGTAAATGGATTCTGCCTCTGGTTCCCTGTTCCCTGCTGGCCATATTCAGATCACTGAGTGTATCCTGGTCATTCTCAGTATCTTCTTTAGACTTTGCTATTTTAGTTGAAATAGCACCAATAAAAGCCAGAAGTGATTCTGAGCGTTACTGAGAGAGATATCCCAGGAGCTGCCTCCACACACACAGCATGGATTCCCACTGTCTTGTCAGGTCTTCCTTTCATTCAAGGGGATAAGAAAGGCTTCTATTTTCATGTGGTAATATGTTTTTCAGGAACAAAGTTACTGGGAAAGAGTGTTTTGCTTGTTTTCAATGTCAACACCGAGAGAGGCCTCTGTCCCCTCTGCATCAGAGCAGGCAACTGCACTACTCACCGGCAGGGCAGGATCCTGACCACATCGTTGGGCTTGTACCCTTCTATGCAGACTGCACAGTTATCAAAATCGGACTCTGTTTCCTGCAACAGAGGGAGCAGAAGGGCCAACTTTAGCTTCCAAACTGAGCAAACATCATCATAACCCAAGGAGAGCTCGCCTGGGGCCTGAGCAAACACTGACATAAACCAAGGAAAGCTCGCCCGGGGCCAGCCTCTCAGCAGCATTAACACTGGTCTTCTCCATCAATAATTCACAGACTGGCTTAGTTTTCATCCCTTCAAATCGTCACTTGTTTCTACTCGGAGAGCTTTTGTGAAGAGAATGTCATTCACATGCACCGTTCCTAAAATGCTATAACTCTCTTTCCTCATTCTGAGGAGTGATATTCACCTGAATGATTCATAATCTATTCAGTCCTCTGGCATCTGAAGTGTATATTAACTGTAAATAAAAATAGAGTTTCGATTGTTTTTTTTTCTGTATGCAAACCTAAAAGCGGCACCTCGTGGCTTACATACGCCATCATGGTGGTACATTTTGCTCTCTAATTGAGTGGAGAAAGACACCGATGAAAATATAAGCCACTTCTAAATTTGGTTTGTGTAGGTGTTCATGTGAGGGCACCTGAGTGTGCCTCAGAGTTGCTCACAAACCTTATTTATTTATTTATTTATTTATTTATTTATTTATTTGATGGAATCTCTCACTGAACCTAGAGCTCCCCTGCTTGTCTAGACCGATTGGTCAGCCAGCCTCCTCCCGACTCTACCCTAACAAGGAAGTGTTACTTTGACATGAGTGTTGGGGATCAAACTCAGCCAGGGCAAGCATTTTCCCAACGGATTCATTGTCCCAAGGTCCTGGTTATCCTTTTAAATAAAGTTTCTCTTATTAATCTCAACATTATTCTCCTATTATTTAAAATGATAGCACATAACTTGTGAGAAAAGTCAGTTATTCAGAGTAGAGATAGTACCTAATGTGAATGTGAGTCCATTCCTAATCACCAGGGATGCTGAGCCCACGTGCAGCAATGCCATCCATTGCTAAGTTGTCCTTAGAAGCCGCAGACGTGGGCTGTTGGCCTTTCACCCTTCCTGGAGGTGTGTGATGGCCTTCAGCTTCATGCCGTTATTCTACAGTGACGGAGGCTGTGCAGTGACTTTGGAGTTCTCAGAGTTCAGAAGAGCATAAATACCATTTATGCATTTATACTTTAAACTTACGTGATGAACAGAGTTCAGCATGGAAATCCACCCTCTTTCCAAAGACTTTTCAGAAAACTTTCATGGGTCATATTAAGAGTAATCACTTGAAATAGAGTAAACAAATACTGATTGAAATATTGAACTTTGGTTTTCTATTTTTCATTTTGTATTGACTTCTAGGATGCTTCAACCAAAATTTAAGACCCTTTTTTGTCACGTGTTTTAAGGGACACCTTTGTGTACTCACCTCAGCCATATTATGGTTTATTTTATCTTTTCTAAGAAAGGGTCTATACAATCCTGGCTAGTCTGGAACTCACTATGCAGAGCAGGCTGTTTGGAACCCCCAGAAATCCACCTGCCTGCTTCCTGAGTGTTGGGATTAAAGGTGTGAGCTACCGCAGTTGGCTTCTCACGCACCTTTGGAAGCATGTGTCAATTGCATATGATGCTGGGTTTCACTACAACATTTCCACGCATGTGTATCACACACACATCAGTTTTATTCACTTCCCACAAACTCCCTGCCCGCCCTCCCTTCCTTTCCACAGGTCCTCTTCTTTTTCTCAAGTAGGGGCCCCTTCTAATTCTAAGTCCTTTTGCAAAGTCTAGGTTCCAAATATGAGAGAAAATGTGATACAGTCATCTTTCCTCACCTTGTTTCTCATGATGGATATAATATTTTCATCTATTATCCTACAAATGATGTATTTCTTTTATTCTTAATGTTTCAATAACATTCCACCGTGTATACATATCACATTGTGTCTTAATCCATTCATTTGTTGATGGGCGCTGATGCTGACTGTACCATTTAGCTATTGTTGAACACTTACTGTCATAATTTCTCATATTTTGTTGTCAACAAACTGCATGTATTTTCTAAACACTACGTTTAATGAAAGCACTTTAAGTGCTTGATGTGTATAGACAACAGAGATTTACATCTATCTCCCCTTCTCTTTCCTCTCTCTTCTACTTTGCAGAGAGTTCCTTCAATATGTCCTCACCAAAAGGAAGAGGCTCTCACCTTGTCACCCTTCCTGATGGTCCTGACCTGGAGCTTGCTGATGGCTTTCTTTGCTGCATCTCCCAGTCGGCGCTGAAAAATGGAAAGCCACCCGTTAACAACAAAGATGTGCAACTCCTGTCTTCCCTTCTTACAGCCTGTCAGAAACCCGAGCAGCTGAAATCATGCACACATGGCATGAGTGTTATGAGAAATGGGTGGAAGACATAGAGCCTGGGCATTTGCGTGGCTCATGCAAACACTGTGGGATGGAGTTCCTTGTCCCAGGCTTTAGGCTCATATGACATAGCGTTAGCATATGAAGTAGAAACTTCCTAGTATAATTTTGGTTCAGGGTACATCTGCACAGATAGGCAACTAGCAAAAGCCTAAGTATTTCTCAGCTTGTTGAAATAGCTGGCCAGCATGTGACATGAGAGAACAGTGTGCTTCTTTTTCACTATCAAGACTTTGTGTTTGCTCGTGCCTTTCGATCTGCTCATACAGACCAAGCGATGCAGCCTGCCGTCTACTACTCCATTGTCTTCTTCCCATGTGTACATTTGATATGCTATACATAGAGTCAGGGAATGGCTCAGTATCTAAAGTTGTTGCCAGGTAAGCTTGGAGATCTGAGTACAGAGTCCTAGGACACCTGTAAATGCTGCTGTAGCATCCCGAATATGTAACCCTAGAGCTGCAGAGTGGAGACAGGTGGATCTCTGGAGCTCTATGGGCAGTCTAGCCAATCAGTAAGTGCCAGGTTCAGAGAAGATAGGTATCAATAAAAAGATGCTCACTGTTTCTAGCCTCCACATACATGTGAGTTATTATGTCTGTTCACTCACACATAAATGTGCACACACCCACATGAACATGTACATCACACACACACACACATGAACATGTACATCACACACACACACACACACACACACACACACACACACCCCCATAGAATTTAGAATTTAGGTTAGCAAATAATTACAAATCCCATGCCTGAGGAATCATTATCACTCGTGTCAAGAAAGAATACATCATGTTGCATAGAGAAAATTGCTGTCCTGATGAGCCCTGCAATAGTAAGGTAGTGGGAGAAGGGTGTGGGAATAAAATCGTACTCTGTTGAGTGAAAATGGTTTTCCTGTATGTGCTTGCAAGTCCTTTGCGTGACTTTGTCCTGCTCTTAGCATGTGTGCTTCTGTCCTGCAATAGATACAACTGCAGCAGGGAAATGTATTTGAAGGATTCAAATTAACTTGGGATTCTTCTTTTCTGATGATGACGACGATGAACCTGCTTTACATCTCTCAGCAAGATCTCCTATTGAACACCCCAGTGTGCCTCGTAGGCACAGCCCCACTGCTGCCCAGCGTTTGCTTTTATGACTAATGTCTGTTACATTATTTTTTACATTAGCACATTAAGAGAATACTTGCGTTTATTTTTGTATCCCAGTTTTGCCCCAGCATATAAAATAAAGTTGCCTTCATTAATGGCATCCGATCACTTAACACACATGTACATACGTACACACAAATTCTTATTTAGCCCCTTTGCTTTCTACTGTGTAGCCTGGGTTAGTTTTGAGTTCAAAATCTACGCCTAGTTTCTGTGTCAAATGAAGATCTGGGTTTTTAGATAAAATGGTACTGAAAAATAATTCCCCCAATTCCTATCCTGTGAAGCTTATCTAGAATTATTTGCATAAACAATGGGTAACTAGAACATTCAAACAATGGACTTTTTTAAAGCACGGAAATAACCTGAAAAATCTAACTAGGAAGTGGGAAAACTACAGAGGAATCGTAATGAAACATGCTGTAAGGTAGCAAAGTGGAGAAACTAACCCGGTAAAGCTGCCAGTCCTGACCAGTAGCTATCGTGTACTGGAAAAAAGAGAAAGCACTGACATTATTTTGTTCTCAGGAGTAAATAGCACAAGTCTGTAGGACCTTATATTTAAAATAAGACATCTGAACACCAGAGAAAGAGATGTTGGTTATCTTTATTTTTAAAATTTACTTAAATTGTTTTCTTATGGTGTGTGTGTATACATATACGTATACGTATACGTATACGTATACGTATACGTATACGTATACATATACATATACATATACGAGTGTTTTGCCTATAAACATGGCTGTGGATCATGTGGTGTTCACAGAGGCCAGAAGACATGGGATCCCCTGGAACTAAGGTTACAAATGCCTGTAAATCACCATGTTGATGGTGGGAATTGACCTTGGGTCTTGTAAGAGAACAGCCAATGCTCTTAAGTGTTGAGCCATTTCCCCAGTACCATGAAATGCTGGTTATTTTTCTTTCTAAAGTTCAGAAAAGTTTGCAATTATGTTTAATTGTTATTTTAGAATACCGTGTTCAATTCAATCACTTAATTTAAAATTTTTAATTTCCAATGAGTGAGTGGATAATTAAATAGAAAATAGTATTTTCAAACAATTGCTACAGATTATTCTAAACTTTAGCTAGAATTGAAGTAATCTATCTTCCTTCCTCTTTCATCTCTTGTGTTGTTTTGCTGTGTCAAGGTCTCCCTAGGGACCCCAGGTTGGCAGGAATTTTCTCTTACCCCATCATCTTCCTGACTGCGGAGATTAGAGGCATGTTCCCATGTACCTCCACATCTGGCTAAAAGAAATATTTTCAAAACTATATTTCACTTAAAACATTTTTTTTAGCAAATCACATATGCCTTTAAGCATGAGCATGTAAGATAAATTAGAAAAAAATCTTTACATTTTGACTGTTTAGTTTTTACTTTTGTCTATATCTACATAAAAATTGGAGAACTTTGTGGTCTTGGAGTTTGAACCCAGAGTCTTATGCGTGTCGGGCACACGCTACTGTTGAGCAATACCTTTGACCAATATTTGAAGACTGTTCCTTATTTCATGAGAAAAGACTTTCTATGCCCTTTTTTATACATTGCAAGCTGCCTTTCCAAAAACAGTAAAGTAAAGTCCATGCAGGAAATGAGAAGCAAGCTGATACTAAGCTGTCTGGGATCATGACCAACAAGTCAGCTAGTGGTTAGGGAATTAGGACAGGCTCCATTCCTGGCAGTTGTATGAGCTCAGTCCAGAGGGCAAAAGTGGCTTCCTGAAGGATAAAATCATGTAGGAGGTGGGCTCCCTAAATTTCTGGGACTAACCACCTGAGAGACAGCTGAGCTAGAAACAGAGAAGTCATGGAGATGAGGCCTTGGGAGCCTTCCCTCCTGGAAGTCTTGAGAAATCACACGTCAAAGGTGTGGCAGCAACTGCTCTTAGTGGCTACTTTGGCAGACACTCAGAGGTTAACTCAAAGTGAGGTGAAATTAGTTTGTCTGCTTTCATTAGCATGTCTGACACTATTACTACTGTAAAGCTTTGGGCCATTTCCTAACCAGTCTGCACACAAGTACATTAATTATTTAAGATGCATTCATCTGAAGCTGGAAGCCCTGCCTCTTTAAGGCCAAAGACACCAAGATGAAGAGCCACTAGGATTTGGAGCTGGAAAGATGGCTCAGTGATTAAATTGCTTGCTGAGCAAGCACGAAGACCTGAGTTTGGATCCTTGACACTTAGGTAAAAGCTGGGTGTGGTGAGCACATCTCTAATTTGTAGTGGAGTAGGGTAGGAGAGGGGAAGGTTCAGGGGGCGGGATTCCTGGCAGGCAGTCTGGCTGAAATTCAAAGTCCAGGTCAGTCTCTGGCTTCTATATGTGCTCTTATGGGCAGATGCAAAGACACACTACATACATGCACTCTGCCCTCCAAAGCCACCAAGATTTACAGAGACATCAATAGCCAGCTGAGGGACAAGTTTCCTGTCCAAGCTGATCATGGTGGCACATGCCTTTAATCCCAGCACTCAGAGTCTTGGCCTCTTTCTCTTGTCACTTCATGGTTGCCATGATGGAGCAGCTTTCTCTACCACATGTTACTGTTCCTGTGATGTTCTACTAGTGACAGATCCATAGCAACGGAGCAAGCCAACTGTGGCTCGAAACCCGTGAAACTCTGAGGTAAAACATCTTCCCTCCCTCTTCATCATCTTCTTAGGTATTCTGTCACAGCAAAGAAGAGACACAAAGTGACCGAGACAAGCCTCTTGTGCCTTAGGGTTCACCTTTTTTGCCTTTGGTTTGTTTGTTTCTTTGGTTTTACATCTTGGTGTTCCTGAAGACTGGGTCCAAGACACCACATGTGCTAAGCAGCTACTTTTTTGGCTTTGAGTTTTCAATAGAATCAAACACAAAGTGGGAAGCATCTGCTCTCAATTCCTGAGTTTAATAAAGTCAGAATAGAGAGGGCACATGTTGGGACCTGTTGTCTATCAAGAAACACAAGTTTTCTTTTGTGACTCTCAGTGAAAGAAATGATGAAGGGAGATGTATGGACTACTGTAGATAGACTGAAGAACCACAGGGGTGTACCATCCTTCTGTGTCAGGGGCACCTCCCACTGTAGATAGATGGAAGAACCACAGGGGTATACCATCCTTCTGTGTCAGGGGCATCCCCCACCGTGTCTGTATGGTTGGTGTGCTTATGAATGTCTTCTAGCACAAGTAATTTCAAATTTTGCTGTTTAGTAAAAACTGTCAAGAGCAGGGCATGCTGGTAACAAGATTTATCTGTCAACTTGCTTTATACAGGTTTAAAAAATCAAGGTTATTGGGGATTTTTGACTGTAGTGAAGATAAATTGCTTTATAGAAAATAAGGATGGAACTGTATATTAAAAGAAAAAAAGTCCTATAAATGTCCACAAGGTTGTTCTGTGATTATATGCCCCACCAAACTCAAGGTACTAAATTGGTGATCTTCGAAATGTTTAGGAAACTAAGGGGAAGTAAGATACTTTCCTCCTTGTTTCCTTGGCATTAGAATTGCAGGGACGGGAAGAACAGACACATAACACACAAATGTGAAACCTAGGATGGCAAGATGTGGTGTTGGGTTCAGAAGACTGTACACAAAAAGCATGGTGTTTTGATGTGCTCAGGTCTTTGGCCCAAAAGACACTTAAACGCCCCAGAAACAGTTTCAGAAGCAAAGTTTCACACAGAACTTTTTATGTTCCCCTGAAATAAGCATAGAATTCATAATTCCTCTTCTCTGAGGAGAGTCATAGGGAAAAAAACCCAAGGAAACATGAAACCTGCAAAGGTTGCATTTGCTCCTCTTCCCTGAAAGCCCTCACTTCTGAGAAGTCTGGCTTTACACAGGAGAAAGGAATGCAACATAGGACAAAATCTAGGAAGAATCTGAACAGGCTGGCACTACTGTCCTTGCCCAGCCCACTACCAGGTGGTTACTGTTTGCCCAGTCACCCTTTTATGTGGCTCTCCATTCTTCATTGGCCCTAAGGACAGTGGTGGGCACAATCCCCCGGTCCTCTGTTTCTTCTAAGGAAGACCAATGTAAATTGATGAGGTCTAATTGCTATGATGATCTCTTTAACTTTTCTTGCATTAGTGTTGTGCTGGTCATGACCTTATGATGGGTGAGAGGCATTGCTCTGCATCACTGTAACAGCATCCATAGCAGAGAGACTGGGGGAGATACTAGGTCATATTTGCACAGGCCAGGCTCAGACCTCTTGTCCTGAGCCCCACACATCTAATGATTAAGTGGTACCCATAAGCGGATGTTTCCCACATGCCTATATCTATCTCCGACGTCTCTCCCGAGATGCAGCTCATAGTGAAAAACTTCCCAAGAGCATCTCTGCTCCAATAGCTGTTAAAGCTCTAAATTTAATGTTGCCAAATACAGTGTTCAAACCAATCAACCCCACTGGGCCTCTCTGCCTTCCCCACTTGTAGGAGAGGTTTGAAATTGAGCCAGTTACATCCTTGATTCCTGTTTCTCTCAAACATACTGTAGCTGTGTGACTTCTGAACTAAAGTGGAGCCCTCTTGAGAACACATCAAGAGTTAATAATTAGACTGTGTGATATTGTGACATATAATAAGAGACTGTGTGATATTGTGGCATATAATAAGGAACACACCTTTTGTTCTTTATATTTTGTTCTTTATCATAGCTCCCCTCGAGAATTCCCTAAATCTCTGCGATTTAGTCCTGGGAGTAGCAGTGTGAGTCAGGCTCCTTATTCAAAACAAGCACCTTGCAGTCACCCCCGGCTTTGCATTAATAAGGTGGCTTTCAGAAAGTCCCTAAGGATGGGGCTGCCCAACTCAGAACTTTGTGGTTAGAGGTCTGGGATGTGTAGATCTGCCACTGTGTGTGTTCTGAGTGCAGCATTGTCTGCTGATGCTATATTACAACACAAGCTCTGTGCAGGCAGAGGCCTTAACTGTGTAGTGTGTTGGAAATAAACCTGTTTTCTCTCTCTCTGACTCTCTCTCCTCTCTCTCTCTCTCTCTCTCTCTCTCTCTCTCTGACTCTGTCTCTCTAACTCTGTCTCTCTCCCTCTCCCCCTCTCTTTGTCTTTCCCTGTCTCCCTCCCTCTCCCTCCCCCTCTCTCTCCCCCTTCTTTCCTTCCTTCCTTCCTTCCTTCCTTCCTTCCTTCCTTCCTTCCTTCCTTCCTTCCCTCTCTCCTTCCTGCTCCCCCATAGGTAGTGAAACCTCCTTGTATCCCCAGACAAGACTCAGAGAGCTCCCAGTTTGCTGAGTGTGTGGAAGCTGTCCCTCTAAGACAGGATAAAAAAGCTTTATACCCTGCCTTCCATACTGAGCGTCCTGTGTCTTTCACTGGGCTGTCTCCAAGCTGTGAGTTTTAGAATGAACAGATAAACATTAAGCCAAGAGCTTGCCTATATACACTCTGTCATCCAGAGGAAAAAATATGTAACCTAGACTTGTCACACATCTAGAATAGGGCAGTCCTGTGGGACTCCTTTACCTACTGGGTCTGACTTTATTGTCAAAATGGAGTTAGAGTGCAAGGGGTTGGGGAATTGGTTAATGTGAGAGAGACCCAGAGTACAGGTGTTCTCAGTTGAGTGAAAGTGTAAGAGGAAAAAGTAAGGTCTCTTCTTTCCTTCCGTACAGGATGGAACAACAGGGGTAAAGGAGAGTGAATTGAGTGTTCTGCATTGTGTCCACAAGAACTTCAAGCAGTGCCATAATCTGACCTCTTAGCCTTCTTATGACACTGTAGTTCAAGCCCACCACTGTCCTCAGTAACTGTAGCCCTTCCCTGGGAGGCTTCATGTCTATTGTAAAGTGTGTTCTTATTGCTGCTACGCTAATATAAGCTGGGAGGCAGAGCCTTTGTCTGTATAGCAAATGTGAAAACAACTAAGAAATATTTATATGTACACAGGTATTTCTGGAAGCTCTTGCAGGATATGGTCAGAGTTTTTCCTTCCCTTAAAGACTGTGGGACAGTTGCTAAGAGAATTTGGTGTGGGAAGGAAAGGAAACCTACTCTGAATTATTCACCTCTCAGTTCATTGTTATGGTCATTTTATTAAGGAATTATTTCAATTTTTTATGTATATGAGTATACTATAGCTGTCTTCAGATACACCAGGAGAGGGTTGTGAGCCACCATGTGGTTGCTGGGAATTGAACTCAGGACCTCTGGAAGAGCAGTCAGTGCTCTTAACTGCTGAGCCACCTCCAGCCCTCATTGTTATTATTTTTTTACTCTGCCTATACATTATTGTTTGAAAAGTTTAAAGTGCTTTGCAGAATATTAGTTTCAAACACAAAACAAAACAACAAACAAACAAAAATCTAAAAACCAACTAAATTTTATCTCTACAGTGGCATTTAAAAAAATTGTTTTCGTTTTCAGGCAGGGCCTTGGTGTCTGTTTTACTTTGAGGCCACAGATGTGCATAGCTGGATCTTATATTTATAAGCCTTCTTTTTCTCTGTAATTCTAGAGAAAAGTGGGAAAGACAATTCCATTTTGTTTAGTTCTTAAGAACTAAAAACCTCATACCCAGACTTACATGTATAAGAAACAAGCTTTTCACACTTAAATGCTATTTTCCAAGAATTCTTTTCTCTGTCCATTAAAAGTGACTGCAGTGACATCCTTCTGATAATGCCACATATTTCTTATTTGGTTCTCACAGCAGGACCACAGGCCTGGCATGCCATTCCACTGCCCTAACATTTGAGGAAACCTGGGCCTGGGCAGGAGAAACACCTCCTGCAAGTTCAAACCGCTGTATATCATCAAATGTTTGACCCATTCTGTTTCCTGAGCTGGCACCTTCAGCTTCCACCCTATTTCAGGAAGCACAGCAGAGTAGCCAAGTCTCCTTTGTAGTCCTTATCCTCAGCATCTTCATCTAAAAGGCCTTGCTGTGAATAGCCAGTGAACCTCACTCCATGGACAGCAGCTCTGGGATGACCATCTCTGTGTACAGTACAGCACGGGAAACATCATTACTGTGTACAATGCTCAGGATTTTATTTTTAAATTATAAATTCCAAGAACCCCGGGGACACCTACAACAGGCTAATTCAAACCCAGTCTATCTTCAAATACCTGATGGCAGAATGTTTCCCAATGTGACATGAGCCCTTTTCCTATTTTATCCCAGGCTGTGACCCTATAAAGAACCAAAGGCTCACTTTTTCTGAAGGCCAGTGATGCCTTAATAAAAATAAATGATTTAAGTCAACTCGCAGCTTTTTATAGACACAGCTGCACAGCTGTGACATTCTGTTCAACAGAGTGGGACACCGTCTATCAGAAGATATTTTTTCCCTAAGTTCTTATTCTGTCCTTAAAAAGGGCTAAAAATGTAGCATTCACATTGATCAGGAAACAGGACTAACTTTTAACATGGTCCCATCACCAATGGATCTTGGTGATAGCACACTGTAATTCAGGGAAAGTTAACAAATATTTCACAGAGCATGCATGGGCCTAGATGGACATGGGTGCTTTATCTATCTACAGAAACCAAAGTGAGCAAAAACGATTATACAACCGACTCAAGGCTTGACTAGTTCACAGCTTAAAGTTTCATTCTTGGCTTAAGTACTAACTGGCTGCTTAGATCATCTACGGGCATTAAACTGCATGGTTTTACTTATGGCTATCTAACTAGCTGGTGGCTAAATGTACAAACATTTACTTTATATGGAACCTTATAGGAGCCAGTAGGACCTAAAATCGGAAACAATGAAACCAGCTCATAATGTTTAAACACCGGTGAACAGCACATGAAGACTATGTCAGACTGACAATGATAATTTAACAGCACTCCTGGAGTCTAAAGAGTCAAGAGAAAGGAAAACCATAACTGTACTTAGAGAGGAGATTCAGCATCACAGTTATGAGCTTCTCCTACGTGACCCTAGAAGTACGAAAGTGACCACACCAGTTCCAAACTCACACAAACAGAAACACAGAGAAGATAAGGTGACAGAGAGACCAGCAGGGACAGATGTGAAGTGTGCAGTAGCTCTGTAGTTCTTGAAATGATATGGTGCTGGAGCAGGCAGGCACCAGGAGAGAACCCTGAGACTGGATCAGTGTCATGGGGTCTTTGTTAAAGGAGGCTACTGCCTATGCGAGGAGACGATGATAATTATCAACAAACGCTGGTGAGGAGAATGGCAGCCCACCGGAGAAAATGTTGCACTTCTGCTTCATTCTTTGTAATGAAAGCTCCTAATACTTAATTAGAAAAGGGAAATAAATGGGGTAGAGGAAGAGAGAATGTTTTCCTAAGTTTTGGCCTGGAGAAGATCTAGCTATACCAGCCCCGGTGAGGTATTCAAAATTGGATTGACTCAGTTACTTCACACCAGCAATGAATCTTCATGCATCAAAGCCCCACAGATAAAGTCAAAGATGATGGGAGTCTGGGAGGAATGCAATCCCATATTATAAAGATCTGATTAACTTCCTCGACCAATAAACATCTGATACCCACTAATAAAGTTTCCAATAGCTCAACTGAAAAAATAAATCAGATCACAGAAGCAGGTACTTAACAGAAACTCCATATTTTATACTGCACTTGAGAATGTTTAGGCTTTATTTATAATTTTACAAGTGGCATGCCATGGCTGGGAATGTAGCATAGTGGTGGGCTGTCTGCTTAGCACATGCAAGGCTATGGTTTCAATCCCTGCATCAGAGGAATAAAACAAAACAAAAAGAGTAATACCATTCACTGAATCACAATAAAAAGCTGTAACATTCATTTGGTAAGGATCTAGAAAGCTGCTTTTAAAATTTTAATTTGTGTATGTGTGTCTATGTCTCTGTCTCTCGAATGTGTGTGTGTGTGTACACATGCGTGTGCTTGTCCTGGGAGGGGCATGCAGAGGTTCCACTCTGTGGGCTCAGTTCTTTCCTTTTGCTCTTGGATTCTAGAGATTATCAGGTTGTCAAGTTTGGAGTCAAATACCTCTGCCCCGACTTAATGTTTCCAGCAAACTACTTTTAAATATTGTTGTTTGAATTATAAATTGGTTCAATAGTTTTTGGAAGACAGAATTGCAGTCATCATAGTTTAAATACATACAGTCTTAGAAATGAAACTTCCAGGATTTACTTCATAGATATATTAAAAAGTGTGCTAAGTATCACATGTATATGTCTTACTTGAATGAGAAAACATGTTCATTAATAATTTTAATTAATGATTATAAATGTGGATTAACAAACACGACATGCGAAGGCAGTGCAGTGCTAGGCACTCATGAGAAAAGAGAAGGATGTTTGATTTTGTGTTGTGATTTTGTGTTGCGATGAGTTAATCTTCATGATCATTAATCTCCAAGATGAAGAGGGAAAGGTACAGAGTTGAATATGCTCTCACTCAGCTTAAAACGGATATATGTATATGTGTATGTGTATGTGTGTGTGTATGTGTATGTGTGTGTGTGTGTGTGTGTGTGTATGTGTGTATATGTATGTGTATGTATATGTGTATATATATATATATATATATATATCTCACATGGAAGGAGCTTGTTTTTCTTTGCATCCCATGTGCAACATCTACATCATATGCGGTGTATGCATGCTCAAAAATTAACTGCTTTAAAAACAGCTTTTTTAAAAGATAAAAACCTCATTCCTCCCCCCTTTTGTTTCCAAGTGGAAATCCTGGTTCTTCTGGAGTCAGGTTGTCATCGTTAGTAGCATCTAGGCTCCTGTCTGTCTCCCCTTCTCCAATCATCCCACTTGTGCTTAAGGAAACAATTGTTTAAAATGCCCAGTGGGAAGGAGTGGGATGATTCAACAACATCTTTAATAACAACATCAGCAAAACACTAGAATTCAAATGCAGAGACATTTATGGAAAACTGCACAGCAGAAGTTAGCAGTGTATGTGTGTGTGGGGGGGGAGAGTCAGAAGACACTTGTCATCTCATCCTGTGACTTGTGGGGTACAAAGTTTACACCATGACATGACATGTGTGGTTTGCACTGAGTTTACAGAGCTATGCTTTTCTTAATGAGCTACTCACCTGGTTCCTGTCCCTGGCATTTGCATATCGAAACCTCTGGATATAATAAAAGACCAGCCATGCCAGAGAAATGATCATCAGAACAATGAAGGAGATGGAGACAAACACAACCGACGTGCGGCTCACATATTTTTGCAAGTTCCGGGTGCCGATGGTGATGTACATGGTCACGGTGATGTTCCGTTCCAGCAGGCTCACTATCTCCTTCCCTTTGGGCTCAGGAATCATTATAGCCACGATGTCTTCCACACCTGTGTCGAGAGGGGCGAGGAAGCGGGCAATGAGGGTTGGGTGAGGGGAGGTAGTCAGAGTGAAAGGTTTGGGAGAGCACTGTCTAAGTGATGGCATTGCTTCCTGTTAGCCAGGGTTATGCCATTTTGCAAAGTGCCATCATTTTGATTGACAATTCCCCAAACTACAGTAATTTGGTCTTGAGGATTCAAAGTCACTTTATGTCTTTCCCATCACCACCACTGATCAAGAAACAGACTGACTGCAAATATGTATTAAGGACCGCCATCAAACACAGGATACAGAACCTCCCCTTTCCTCTAAGGAACCTCAAGCTTTTCTCAGAGGCCCTGCCATGTAAGCTGTTGGTTTTATGGTGTTAATACCTCTTCTAATGAAATTTTCTAACTGCAAAGTGCAACCTGACACAATGTTCTCCTTGAATCCCAAATCTAATAAAACCTTTCATGTCCAGGAATCTTATTCAAAGCTGAGACACCTAACAGCCCCCACTGTTACACACACACACACACACACACACACACACACACACACACCCCATCATACACACACACACACCCCATCATACACACACA
>JANHMN010000018.1:9245207-9259175 GCA_030674055.1 Rhabdomys pumilio | reverse complement strand
CACACACACACACACACACACACACACACACACACACACACACACACTACCTAAGTTGAAATTCTACTGTCTAAGGTGCTGCCCTGATCTGGTCAGTGGATAGATACCCTGAAAAGAGAAAAAGGAGTTTCCCCTCCATGGCAAGGAGTCAAATGCCACAGTGCTCTCTCTACGCCCCACCCCCTATTATGTACCCTGTAAACACCCAATTACTAATCCCTGAGTAACTTATTGTATTTTATTTTTTGTTTTTTTTCGAGACAGGGTTTCTCTGTGTAGCCCTGGCTGTCCTGGAACTCACTCTGTAGACCAGACTGGCCTCGAACTCAGAAATCCGCCTGCCTCTGCCTCCCAAGAGCTGGGATTAAAGGTGTGTGCCACCACTGCCTGACGAGTACCATATTTTAAAGCAATTTTCCCGCACATACACACACATACTGCACACAAGTGTGAAAACCTAAGCAAGCAAAGCCAAGGACTCTTAAAGAGCTCCAACAGGACTGCCTAACTGAAACAAAGCTATCAGAGCTATTTTCTGCTTATTTTTACTCAATCTAATGGACACAGCTGTGTGACCTCATGCCAATCCAAGAGAAGATAAAGTTAGCTAATTCTTGAACAATGACACCACTTTCTCACATACTTCCACCTTGTTATCACACAACTTGAAGGAAGAGTCTCTTTCCTTGGATCTCAGCCATATGGGTCATTGTCCCTATGTCATGGCACTGTGTGAGAGGCATGTCTAAAGAAGTTGTTCTAAGAACTTACACACCCGGTCTTTTCAGAGGCATATGACACCAGATTCAAAGGAGCCAACCCAACATGTCATTGTAGCTGACACATGGATCAGAATCCCACAGTTCAAACCACAGTAAAGGCTGTAAGCTTTGTCTACACAGCCCCACTTCCAGGTGGAAATATCTTGTTACCTGAGGTGATTAAATGAAATGGAACCCGTTTTAGTATTTAGTGTGCTGTAGATTCAGGAAAAAACTGAAAACCTGCTGTAGATGATGCTAGCATACTATAGCCAGGCAGCCAGGCAGCAAGCTGGGACAGGATCACTCAGCTAGGCTGAACCAGATTAAGTGCGTGTGTGCAAGCATGTGCCTGTGCGTGTGTTGCAGGCTAGGAGTCGGCTGTGTTATAAGTCTCTTTGACTCTGCTCTCTAGTCTTCCCACATCCTTGACAGTGTTTCACTTGGGCTGATTAAACACTTTAAAAATCAACTTCTGTAGACGCATTTACTTTTCACTATGAAGCAGTCATTAAAGACCCCCAACAACCCACAGACACACAGAAGCAGACTAGCCATGGGTTATGTACTTCCAACCTTCCTGGAATTGTTGCATTGATATTGTAAGACCATCAAGCACCGGTGAGTGCTCAACTTTCATTGCTGTCTTTAAGAATTCCTGAAGCTGATGGTTTGAATTTGAACTTGGCGGAATTTACCCACAATCCGGTAGCCCCTTCTCATGTGTGTTTGTTCTGGCTAATGGCTACACGTGGTCTGGGGTTTTGTGAGGGATTAAGGCCGCTCCCAGGTTTTGACTCTACAGAAGTATGATCTTCTTTGTACTCTGGACTAAGCTGGCCTGGGGGTGGGGTTTCTCCCAGAGCTGCAGTTACTTTAGAGCTCTGTGAGTACTGGAGAGGGGGTCATGATTTTCTAGTTCACATTCTCTAGGTATGCTTACTTAAAGCTCTTAGATTAGAGTTTTGGAAAGACAGGATATGGGGGTAAATTAAGAGGCTTGCCATGCCAGGGAGAACAAATTCATATTTTAATAGCCAAATTAATACATCCCTTAATTGCTTCCAGTTTTGGTACTTTGGTTTAAAAGGTTTGTTCCCATTCAAGATCACAGAACTACTCATTTTAAAAACAGCTTTTCTAAACCACGTAGTTACACTTTTATCTTATAATAAATATCTTTAGCAACCAAATGTGGTTTGGTAACAAACACAGTATTTATTCAGCTCTCGTAATGGATAAACAGAAAGGATGGAGATTAGTGTGTGATTTAGTTCCCTCCTAAATTCTCGGCTTTATTTTGTACCCTGTGTTTCCTGTGAGGTTGACCTACTTTTTGCTGAACCTGCCCCAGGCTTTTAGTCTTAAAGCTTTTAACCTGTTTCCTACCTGGCTGCCTGAATGCCCTGGTGCTATTCACCTTGCCTCCAGCCCACAATTTTCCTATTAGGAATTTATGCTTGAGAGGCCGTGGAGTTTAGTCATTAAGACTTACTCTCTGGAAACAGACAGTGCACTTTAATCTAGTGCGGCACTTTAGAGATAGGCACTGAAAGTTTTGGATGCTGCAAAGCTCTAAATTATTCATTATCTTTTTCCAGGGATCTGAGAAAACATTTTCTCCTTCTGCAGGGTAAGGTATAATTAACTATTTTAAACTGTTTGCTTTAAACCTAAGTACATAGTGACTGCTTATTGTCTCTGAGACTGTGGGGACTTCAGGATGTACAACATATGTCATACAACATCCTCTGAAAAGGAGAAGAGCATACATGGTAATGGGCTGGTCTATTCATCTGGACACGACTCTTACTCGTTTCTGAGATTTGTAATAACTTTCAGGGCTGATAATGAAGAAAAAGATGAGATTCCCAAAGTATTTCTCTTTGTACTTTAGACTGTATGCCATGTACCATAAAGCTATACTGGGGATATGAATTTATTACAGTGGGAATAGTTACTGAAAACTGGATGCCCAGGGGCTTGAGAGGATGCTCAGTGATCGACAGCATTTGCTGCTTTTCCAGAGGATCTGAGTTCAAACCCAGCACCCACATAAGGGGCTCACCGTTGCTTATAATCCCAGTTCCAAGGAATCTGATGTGGCTTTCTGACCTTTGTGAGCTTTTGAATGAATGCGCACATTGCACATAAATTCATGCAGGCATACATATAAGTAATAAAAAAGTAAATTGGTTGTCTAAGTATCGCAAAGCAAAGCAAAGCAAAGCAAAGCAAAGCAAAGCAAAGCAAAGCAAAGCAAAGCAAAGCAAAGCAAAGCAAAGCAAAGCAAAGCAAAGCAAAGCAAACAACCCCCAAACTGGCTCACAGTTAACTGCACTTGGATGAAATAGTCTGATAAATGCACAAAATCCAGACTGAGAAGCTGTTTGAGGACCTAATTTGTCTGAAGGAGACATGCGCTGCTGTGAGCAAATGCACTCTTCTCCGATCATTACTTCATCCCAGATGCATACCTGCAGCAGAAGTTAAACTGCGCATGTACAAGAGCCAGGCAAGGAGAGAAGAGGAAGCTGGTGGGGTGTGGCAGGGCTAGCCGGGAAACCACAGGCACAGTCCCAGGGTTAAATGCTGCTCTACCAATACACTTTGTATCTATGAGACACATGGACTCATAGGCCACGGAAGTGACACACACAGAGAACAGACTCTGTATGGATAAAATCCACACGGACCAAACTGTTTGGGTAATTCCATGTTTACTGGGACATCTAGGTGCTCTCAAACGCCTCCTTAGTAAAATTGCCTCAGTCTAACAACTGTGTTTCCCCCAAATGTACCTCAGGCTTTGGAGTGGTGAGTGACCTCTGATATGTGACCCCTGTGTATTTATTTATTCTGGGCAAGCTCTTCAGTTAGAGATAATAATGTGTGACCAGGACAGACACCGCCCAACTGGCAGAAGCACCATGTATTTTATTGCTTTCTTTGTCTACGACAGCATTCGGCAGCCATGGTCTCATTTGATATATGTGTGTGCATCAGGAATCCAAAGCTTACCAAGCCTGTGAGTGTTTAGTGATGAGAAAGCCTCTGCTTACACACTCAAGTCAGGCCGTTTAATCATTGCATTAGTGAAATCTCTAGGACATCGCCAGCAGAGTGCGAAGCACTGCATAGCACTGAGCTTGCTGCCTTTCTCTCTATGCACCTGGGGTGGTGTGAACATCTCTATATCCTCCCCATTTCCCCAATCCGTGCTTTAGTCTGTCTTTTTCTTAGCTCTCTAGGATTTAGGCAATTATAATAAAAGCACTCAGCGTTCATTTGTAAATATTTTCTACTTATACACTTAAAATAGTTCATTTAAAAAACGTAGTCTGCTTCTGATTGCTGTCGGTTCTCAAGTGGGATGTGTACGAATGATTTTAGAACAACAAAGTGCCACATAAACTCAAAGTTATTGCTACTTTCTGCACCGGCAAACCTTTTTTAATATACACAGATATGGATCTTCTAAACCAAGCTCTCCCAAATAGAATCCAGCAGTAAGTACATTAAGACAATTTCCATGCCCATGTGGAATTTATTCAGGAATGAGAATGATTTAATGTCAGAAAGAAAACATTGTGATAATTTTTAGAACATTAACAAGTTAAAGGAATGAAGCGTGTGTGTCTTGCAGAGCGTGTTATCTGCTGTCGTATTTTACCTAGGCCTATGCTGACAGTAAAAGTGTTAATACCAAGACTCTACTGCAGCTAGATGTTGCCACATGCTATTTGGCTACTGAGGTGTGAATGGAAATGATGCTTATACTTCAGTGTATTACTCTGTCAAGGAAAGGAAGAACGGCAGCTATAACCATGTATACTATTTAGTAAAACATAAGATTCAAGTGAACACGCAAAAATGAAGTTTGCACACACCCTCGTCTACGAGAAGCTAAGGGGAAAGTTGTCTGTGTGCTGCAATAGTGGACCCCATGAAACTACTAAGAATAAACTAAATAAGCATTGACACGAAATGAAGAGAGCCATACAATGAAGTTTCTCCGAGACAGATGTCAGTTGAAACCCAAACGTTGCTTACTTAGTCTTGTGCAGTTTGGATCAAACACATGGTGAGTTTTCATTAGCCATTGGTAGTTATGACTTTGTTGCTTTCATAGTATGGCCAAGGATGACAGTCTCTGAAATCAATCATCCTTTTGGGGAAAAGGGTTCTGCTTACTGGCGTTGTCTTATATATTTATATTACATTATGGAAATAGGGAACTGAATGTCATAGTTAACTCAATTGCCGAAATTACTTGGACATCACAAGATTTTACATGTACAGGTTTTTAAAAATACATTCACAATTTTGTGACAGTTATCATATGGATAAGTTCATATAACCACAATACACTGAAGATATTGAAACATTCAATCACTACAAAGAATACCAAGAATTCCTGTCATCTTTCTCTTTCCTAACTCCTAAGAAATATATATATATATATATAATATATATATATATATATATTATACATATATATATATATAATATATATTGTAAAAACACACACACACACACACACACACACACACACACACACATATATATATTTAATTTTGTCATTTCTGGAATATCATGTAGATGGAACCACATAGATCTAACTCTTTCAGAATAGTTTTCTTTCACTTAGCATAATGCCTTTACCACTCACCCAGACTTCCATCACTAATTTATGCCCTTTCATTCTTGAGTAGAATTTCATAGCACAGACTGTGATAAACCACAGCACAGTCAAACACTAGCGGATTGATAGACATAGGTTTACTGTCAGTTTTGAGCTCTTTTGAGGAAAGCTGCTATAAACATTCCTGTAGATATTTTATGTGAATGTAAATTTTCATTTCTCTGGGATAGAAGCCAAGGAGTGCCACTCCTAGGGTATATAGTTCAGTGCTTGAGTTTTACAAACTTTTTCAGATTGGCTCACACACTTTGCATTCCACCAGCAGTGTCTCAATTTTCTATGTTCTCACCACGCTGTCTAGACTTTGGTATTGTTGCTGATTTTTATTTTAGCCATTCTCAAGGCTGCTTAAACTGAACTTCAAGTCTTTACACTCATCCTTTTCCATCCTGACTAAATTTGTGAGTTTCTGGATTCCCTTTCTGTCACTGAGACAAAGTACCTGCATAAAGTAATTTAAAGAGAAATGACTTACTCAGGAGCATATGATTATAGGTTTCAGTCCACAGTCTTCTGGCTCTTCTTATCTTTCTGACTGTCATATTTATCATTCATGACAGAGAAGAACAGGAACTTAAGAGGGATCAAGAAGTAGAGAGAGATGAAGGGCCAATGTTCCAGTTCTCTGCAGAGCATATCTCCAGTGGCCAAAGCTTTCTCCAGTGAGTTTTCAGCTCTGAAGTTTTCATCAGCTGTATCCATTTCATGTCTTCACATATTTATTGTGTTCTTTCCTCAAATGATTGTATTTCTCATACTAAATTTTTCTCCTCAGTTCCCTTCTACAGCTTCTAGCTTTCTGTACAACACTGGCCATCACTTAATGCTTGTGGCTCATCTTTCAAACCATTTCTCCTGAGGGGTACGAACACTGTCCTATCCTACCATTAATATTGTCAGCAGCTGTCTCCTGAACTTGCTTATGAGTTCATGCTGACCCACCTACTTCGTCTGGGAGAAAATCCCTGTCAGAGGCTGTGACCTAATGGCTGCAGAAAATTTAAGAAGGAAAAGTTTACTTGGTTCCATCCATGTGCAAATGAGAAATGCCTCTTCCTTCGCTTGGTTCTGCGATATGCTAGTGGTTGTGTTCTGTCAGATGGTCCTTGTTTTACTTGAAATACTGCTGAACTCCTTGCTACACCCTCCCACATTTTTAAAGGCAGACCATATATCTGTAAATGGTTATAACTGTCCAATGTCATCTAATCCAGCCTAATCTCACATTCTTGTACCTGATTCCTTCCTCTGTCGCTTAGAAAGTCTGGTCAGTAATGGTCCAGTCTCTTCTTGGAATGGTCCCTTCACCCCTTTCCAGGAAGCATTTCCTTGCAAGAGCAAAGCTTGCTCTGAATTGTAGTTAAGGGAAGACTAAAAGGGAAGTTAAATGTATGTTTATTAAACCCTGCTCCTCACACTGCAGGGCCAGGAGATGGTTTGCTGGTTCCTCATTATTCTGAATGTCATTACAGTCACTTTTCCAAACTATCTTAACATTTCTTCTACTAGATTTATATTCCCATCCCCCTCTCCTTGCTTCCCTCTGCCAAGGTCTTGTTTATTCTTTCTATCATTGCTTTAACTCTGAGTTTAACTTTGGCCTGGAATTCCAGTGTTAACCGAGTTCACCTACTCAAAGCTTTGTGGTGGCAGTTGTTTGCCCTCCACCCACACCCGCCACAGCAGGACCTTCTGGTCTTCTTTAGACCTGGTTTTCAAATTTCCTCTTTACCCATGTCCCCATGAGAGACTCTGCTAGTGCTGAAGCTTCACAAATGCCACTTCCTGTCTTTCCATCCCTCTCCGCCCACTCATGTCCCGTTTCCCACCCTTCACTGTTTTGCTCCTCTGTTTAGTCACAGAGCCCCCCTCCCCCAGGCAACTCCACCTTTTCTAGGCGTCCACATCCCCGTGAGAAGGAAGCAGAGGCAAAGGCTTCGGAAGTCGGAAGTCATCGGCTTCCACTGAAGGGCAAGATCACCATGCTCAAATGAGCACTGTATAGTGTCCTGTTCTACTCGGTAATTCTCTCTTCTTCCAAACGATGACTTCATACCTCATGTGTCCCTGACAACCTCCCACACCCCTTCCCACCCACCTTCTCAATTACTGACCTTAACCACAAGAGTTCTTGAAGAAAAGTAGCTAGCAGCAGCAGGAAATACTCGGCCCTATTATGAAACGAGGTAATTCACACTGAACCGCCTGGCATAGGACCCAGCATAGAAAAGCCACTAAGTACATGTTAACTTTTATTGATACCGTTACCTCACCAGTGCAAACATACAAACCAGTCAGACTTCCACCACCTTCCTTTTGTTACAGTACACATCCCTTGTGTTGAGGTGGACAAATCTTACCAGAGTAATTAGCCCCACCTGTTACCACATCTGGCTGAGATACAGACTGTGCATACAGAAAGTCTGGGTTATGGGTGAAGTATAACTTGGTTCCCACAGCTAACCTGTACAAGTGTCCCTGTGGTCTTAAATGAGGACTCCTGTGAGGCTTAGGTACTTAGGACTGCAAGGGACAAAGGAAACTAGAACTTCCCTAAAGGAGGAGAGCCATAACCGAGGCTGGAAATAGCTGACATCCAGATGGGGCCATGATCGACCTGAATCTGCAGTCAGCCTGGCCTGGACTTCTCTCTTCTTGCTCCCATTAAACATGATCACTCGGTGGCAAATCCCCAAATGCTGAAAACCGTACAACCCTTCCTTTTGCGTTCCATAATGTAGGCTCTGCAGCTCAAAATATTTTCATGACATTTCTAAGTGTTCTCTAACTTAATTTTCTTTCAATCAATTTATGCAGCATTTGCAATAGAGTTTGCCTCTAGTGTCTTCATATATTTAGAAAAGATTGTCTACATCCAGCTACCTTGTGAGCACCCTCCTGGTACTTACACTCAAAGCCCATCCTGGACTGTACAAGTGGTCCTCCCACACAGCTTCCGGGTGTTCTAGCCTTCCTACCCCAGGGAGATGTTTCTGCTGTCTAGAACCAGACGTCTTCCATGCACTCCACACATTTTCACACATTTTGGGGGTGGGTAGGAAGGATATTGTACGGAACACACTTTTAGTTGGGATGGTAAATATACTTCTGCTATGAAAATTTAAATTTAAAGCAGGACTAACTGAGGGTCAAAAGTTTATTCCTTAGGAGCCAAACTGGTTAAGTTTTAGTACAAAACAGTTAATAGGATTTCTCCAGGTCTCTAAGTTCAAAACAGGAATGTTTCCCGGTTATTAGATAAACACAGACCAACCTAGGCCTTCCCAGGTCTCTGCTAGAAACTTGAAACAGTCAACTGTGGTACTCCACTGAAGTACATCTTAATCCTTGCCGTGGGATTTACCATCACAACCAAGAAAATCCAACTTTTGTGAGGTCAGAGAATCTCTAAGGGGGCTGCTAATCAGGACCTGTTTTACTTTTCTTGGAATGGCTGTCATAACTTAACTAACTCACAGACTATTTTACATTTTTTCAAAACCTTCCTGCGTATTTCTGTTGTCAAATCATGGGATTTCTATGACTTACGTGGAGCACAAGGGGAAGGGCTAAGCGCGAACTGGAGCAATATGAGCTCTGTCTGTAGCGTTTTCCTTGGGATGCATCGGCAAATCAGACTCACAAAGAACGTGTTTTCCTAGTTGTGGTAACAATGATGATACAATGCGGTTGAGGTTCAAGCGCAATAAATGACAGAGTACTGATTGGGTTTATACTGTGGAGTTTCAATTAGACCCACTGGTATCACAGCGAACAAGTTTAAGACTCTTCTGCTCATCTACAAAGCATTTTACATTTGCGTTTTGGTTTGAGCAAGGCTCAATATCTGTAAATCTCTCTTAGGGGCTCATTAATGAAATCATCAGACAGGATGCTATGAGGGACAAAAATTCTCCAACACATATTTTCTCTTCCTGAAAATTGTAAATAAAATTAAATAGAATCGTTTGCTATAACATCTAGCTAGGTGAATCTCCAAGATTTATTAAATTTTCAGTAACCTTAAAACTAAAGGTTCACTGTCACTCACAACTTTACCGTCAATACGCTTGGTCCAGAATGCTGACTGGAGAAAACAATGGACACATCCAGATGAAGAAACTCAAATCTATATGATTAGTAAATAAAAGTTATTTTACATCATTTACATTTTAATATAATAAGTTTTAAAGGCACAACAGATAGTATAAAGCCTGCATTTATATCCAAAGACACAGGGTAAGAAACATATTACACTAAATGATACTGGTGTGGAAGCAAGCATAGATTTATGGACAGCTTATAACTCCTGGATCCTATAAGGACCCTCCAGTCAGTAAATGACAAGGAAACCCAGACTAGGCAAGTTACTCTGTGGAAAGAATCTCCTAAAGCTCCTGTGTTAATGTCTTGTTCCATGGTCCATGATGTTGTCAGAGGGTTGTGGCATCTTTAAAAGATGGGGCATGGTTGAAAGACTTCTGTCACATAAGGACACACCCATGAGTACAGTACTGCACTCCGGGCTTTCTTTCTGTTTCCCCTCTGCCATGAGATTGGCTGCTCCCCCACCTATGTAATTTTATCTGGCTATGGACAGAGACCTCCAAAATTGTGAGCCAGGGAAACTTCTATTTGTATAAGCTGATAATCTCAGATATTATATTGTAGTCATGAAAAGCTAACACAAGCCATTTCTGGAGCATCAAAGGGTTAACTCCCACCCACATTGATCAAAGAAAGGAAATTCTAAGGCAGATAAATATAAAATTCATCTTCAAGGTCAAAGATTAACACAACAGGGCTAGTAATTAACAGCCAAGTTCACTTTACTCTCTTGAGGTTTTTGAGAAAAAAAAAATAGGTATTCACTTTAGTCAAAAACCATTACACGATCAAAGGAGACACAGGCTTACTTTTTGCATTATTTATAACTACCAGAAAAACATCATCTATCCTCCATTAGATTACCTCTAACAAACCACAGCAAGAACCCAGCATTGCAACTAAAAGCACTCGTTATCCTGACTGTCATGATCCTCTAGACACAATGGACTGTAACTATAATGCTGCATAAGCCAGGAAAATTGGTGAACTGCCTCTTGGATATTTTGTTTGTCAGTGATCTGCAATTCCCTATTTACTGCCTGATTATAAAATGTCTCATCACCTGATTCATCTGTTTCTTTTTAGTATTCAACAAATTGCCTTTGAGACATAAAAGCAAGAATTCCTTTATTCGAGATTCACGTTGGGAAATCCTTCTTTGAAAGTCCCCTTTGTTACTTTGATTTCTGGAAAGTGGGAATCCCCAAAGTGTTCCCTGTGGCGTGATGACACGGAATATGAGCTTAGCAACATTAACACCAGATAAAAGAGTAGCCATTGGAATGAGAAAGCACAGTAAAGTCTCAATGAACAATAGACAGGCTTCCTCCGTTCCTAAACAGTGAAAAAGCTGTGCAGGCTTGCACCTGATGGGTAAGTAGAGGGTTACTGGGTGTGGCGAGCCTTGCTCTGCAAAGGTTTGACTCCTATATACACGATTGGTCCCCACGTCTTTGTGGTCTTTACTCCCTCCACCAGTCGTTCTCAGGGAGAGAGGGGACTTATGGTAATTCACTTAGGTCTTCAGGTCTAATGTGGGAGACAGTTGGGCAGCAAGCCTGCATCGTGAATGAGATCTAGACTGCAACACGCCTAATTCCCACAGTCTTTTGACATATTGTACACTGTAAGTCAGAGCATCTAGCAGATCTGGTCCATTACCCTCCTATAAACCCCATGCGTGCTTTTCAGTACATGCTGTTCTGATTTTCAACTGCCATTGCCTGGATTTCATTGACCACATAGCTTTTCTTGACCAGTGAGGGGTGGGCACCGAGTTATTGCCTCCTGGGTACATCCATAATGACGGAGGTAATGCTGTACAAGTTCCACAGCCTCCTCCCAGGGCTGGAACAGCTCTGTGTATTGTCTACATCATTTTGCCAATGTTCCAAGTGGCATTTAGCCTCATTCTTCATAGGAGGTGGCTGGATATCATGCCGTTGATGGGCACCTTCCTTTCCATGTCTATGTACCCAACAGGAGTTTCCTGGAACTAGTTCTCAAGCAAACAGTTGGGATCCAGATCCTCATTTTGGTTCTCTCTCTGTGGTCACTGAGACTTTCTAAAAATGATGTCCCCATGTCTTCTTTCTTCATGGCATTCTAATGTCACAAATATGAGCTATAGTGGCTTGTGCCTCAGCCACTTCTGTGCTTCTTATGTGTGATCCTTTAATTGTATTATAAACAGGAAAAACCATCTACAATGCGCAATGCACAATCAGTACCTGTGTGCATGTGTCCACAAGTAACATAGCACTCCGCACAATGACAACAAAAAATACATAAACATGAATTTTGTTTATATTTTCAATTTAAAAGGAGACTCATTCCTTAAAAGTCTTATGTTTTAGCTTCTGCGTCCTTACTCTGAAAATAAATATGGTCATGGAGAGTTTGTGGCTGGAGACTCCAGTCTCCCCTGCTTCTGACTTGAAGAGAGAATAGTTTTGAACACTGAACAGGTACTATGCATTGGTGTTCCTGACTAGGTAGTCTAGTGGGGCATGCTGTGCCATTTCTTACTAGCCACCTGCTGTTGGCATCTGCAGTGCAGCTACAGAAGCTTTCCATCTTTGGTTCCGATAATTTGATCTTAAGTTAAAACACTTACTAGGGCCAGTTATCAGGAAGCCTTTAAAGTGTATTTGAAACAACCTTAGTACTTGAAATCACTTCTCATTAAACCTGATTTTCATGAAATCTAAATCAAAATAATTTATTTTTTGACAGAAAAGATAGGCATACAAGTCTCAGTGGAATGCTCTACAATGCAAAACAATAAGAGAATTTGAAGACCAAGTATTTCAAAGACTCCATTGATATTTAGATATTTGAAATGAATTTCTTTTTCTGAGAAAATATTGAAATGAATTCTGGGTATAGTGGATCACATAATCCATATTCAATTTAATGTTTTCCATTTCTCTATTTTTTCTATTACAAAACCTGTGACTGCTGGAAAAGTCTAATATTGAACACGCAGCTTACATCATATTGCCTTTGGAAAGTATCAGTCAGTCATACACTGAAGGATGTGCATTTGTTAACCCGGTGGCATAGTCGCTACTGTGGGAAAGGATCAAGACAAGAGATTAACACCTGTCTTCTTCAAGAGTTGACATTTTAACGCAACTGCACCGGCTTGGTAACAATATCGTAAAGCCCACTGAAAGGTAAAGACCATGCAACCTCTCAGACATGCAACTGCCCTTTGTATGAGGAAATTACCGATACCAGTATAAGTTACAGAAAGGGATCTCAGTAGCCACCCTCTAAAAGGCCAAGCCTACAAACTCCATTCTGCTTGAAAGTAGAGGGGATACTTTGCCCTGTCAGCTTCTTGTAATGGGAATGGAAAGACAGAATTGGGAACTTAGGTGCTGGGGAGGGGAGGTTTCATTGTCTAAGATATCAATCATTTCTTCATTGTACAGAGAAAGAAAACAGGGCCTAGACTAGTTTAGTGGTTAGATCAAGACTTAACCCTGCTTTTTTCTTCCTCAACAAAAGAGAGAAACCGCCATGTCTGGGCCAGTTTTTATGCGTTTGTAAGTAAAGCTCTCAGCTTTCTGTAGCATCAAAGCTCAAGTTTTACCCTTGTCACCCATGCTCTGCCACCAGCTCTCCTTCACTGCTTCCTACAGCTGCTTTTGCATTTTTGTATAATTTGATGAACTAACATGTTTGATTTATATATATATTTTGAGGACGGTGTTTGTCTGTATAGCCCTGGCTGTCCTGGAATTTGCTCTGTAGACTGGGCTAGCCTCAAACTCAGAGATCTGCCTTCCTCTGCCGCTGAAGTACTTGGATTGAAGAAACATGCTAAATTTTATTATTAAAAATTATTATGAAAAGAAGAACACAGATGGAAATTAACCAGATGCAAAGACTGAACAACTCCGTGGAATCCTATGTGGTTGGAGTAGCCGTTGGAAAGGAAGCTGCGGCACCTCACATGGACTGTTACACTTTTAAACTGCATACTTTGTATGGACATGTTGCTCCCATGGATAAAGCCTCAGTGACACTCATTTCTGCCATCCTCAACTCAGCTCTCACACCTCCCTGGGTGGAGCACTGTTAATTCAACGCACACCCAATGCCCTGCTCACCATAGTGACGTTTGACAGACAAATGGTTGCCTGTTCTTTGGTTCTCCTGGAGTTGATAACTCCTCTTTTTTTTTTTTTCTCATTTGCCTAGCTTCCCATATTTCCATAGTTTCTTCTTTCAGATATGTTGTATCTCAGCCATATGTTCATTAAATAATTTTTCTACACTTTTCAGATACATTTTATCCCTTCTCTTCTTTTCCATTCTCTCCTCTCCTCTCCTCTCCTCTCCTCTCCTCTCCTCTCCTCTCCTCTCCTCTCCTCTCCTCTCCTT
>JANHMN010000018.1:9228569-9239194 GCA_030674055.1 Rhabdomys pumilio | reverse complement strand
CACACACACACACACACACACACACACACACACACACACACACACACCATTGCCTATTGAACCAGTCCTAACCATCTGAAGCCAGAGGGCAACATCAAAGGGTGACCTTTTTGTGGTAGCTGGACACAGGACAAAACCACACTTAAAAGAGATCAAGGCCAGCAGTTCTGAGAGTAAGGAAACCTCACCAGTGAAAGTAAGGAAAGACTCCACACACCTCTCTTCTCTGACAAAGGGCAGGTGATCCCTTTGTGAGGCTCAGCAGAATGGCAAACAGGTGCATTTACTATTCAAAGTCACTCCCTGGTTTTGCAGGGACCTAACATAATGGGGTCCTTTCTCAGTCAGTCTCAATCTCTTTACCAATACTTAATTTCCCCCAGTTAAGAGGAGCTGCAGTATTATATACCACAGTGGAAAGAAAACTTGACGATTAGGGATGCTTAAAACACCCTAATCTTTCTACATCACAGCTGCACCTGGACATCCACAGCGTGACAATCACTGCTTCTGCTACTTCAGAAGGTCGGATGAGGGAAGATTTCATAGATGTCAAAGTTACCCCACAAATACCTGAAGAGCAAAACCATATTAAGAAGTGACTGTGGTATCCCAGAGTCAGACTACTTGATGCCAGGTAGCCAATGTTCATTGTGGGCACAAACCAGGAACAAAAGGGACATCAATAAAGGCATCAGCAGGGGAAATACCTTGGGAAGAAGAATTTGAACTGGGGGTAACAAGGCAGTGAGGATGTTCCAGAATGTGAGAATGTGAGTGAGACAGAGAAGCAGGAAAGCTGCATGTTTCTTCACTTGCAGGAAATCCCATCTCCTCACAGCAGGCATCCACTTGGAATCCTCCCTTCCAGACACACTGGGAACACAGAAACGTCTAATCCTGTACAGGAGCACATGACTTTCTACAGAGCAACCTGACTCTTAACAACTGACAACCACAAAGGCTCATGTACCCACACATGTGTGTGAAGTAAGATTTATGCGGGTCCTTGCTGGAGCTTAGTTCATGCTTTTGTTAGGAGTATAATCTAAACTCTAGAGCTGTACTTGAGAGGCTAGTGAGGCAGATTGTTCAAATAGTTATAGCATATCCACAGGGAGGGATCTCACAAACTGTAAAACAGCCAGCAGTACCAGCTCAGTGTGAATGGATAGTGACCACAATTGTCCCTGTTCTCACCACATGCCCCCTTGAACTCCGCATCACATATACAAATTACTCATTTAAAAACTACCTTAAGATGCCAGAGAGAGGGCTCAGCAGATAAAAGCACATACTGACCTTATAGAGGACTGGGGTTTTTGTTCCCAGCACTCACAAGGTGGAGCTTACAACTGGCTGGTGTTAAGGTTTAGTCTGTTGCTATGCATTACTGATACTGGCCCTGGTTGTCCCCAAGGACGAGGAGATTCTCACTAAGACCCAAGTGATGCTGTGTAATTTTGTCCCTCTACCCAAGTTACCTCTGATTGGTGAATAAAGATGCCTACAGCCAATAGCTGGGCAGAAGAGAAGTAGGCTTGGGGTCTGAGGCAAGATCGATCATAAGTGAGGAGAGAGAGAAGGTGGAGAGAGGAAAAGGAGCCATGGGGTAGGTGAATCCTGAAATCATGGCCATGAGGGCTGGCCAGTTGGAATTAAGCACTGTCCAGATAAAACATGGACATATTTGGGGCTATTGGCAGGGAAGTAGACAAAATAGCCATTCAGGGTAGATGTCTGTTCATCTCTTAAAGCTTATTGTAAATGTAAAGGTTGTATGTCTTTAATCTGGGAACTGAATGATCTAAGGTAGGGTAGAAACCCCCAATTGAGATTAAATATTTACTACAACAGCCTGTAACTCCAGCTCCAGGGATCTGCCCTCTTCTGGCCTCAGTGGGCACCTGTACTTTTATGCATCATCCCCCCAGCCCCCTCCCACTGAGGTTTAAAAAATACTTTAAATATGCTTCTGCTGACCAGGTAGCTTAAGAGACTTCAGAAAAATTAAAGTCTCTGACGTCCATGTAGGAACTACCCACATATAAAGAAAGCTCTCTGTGAAGCTCCCAGTTGAACGGATATGGGAAGTTATCAATGCAAAACAAAACTGCCCAGCTCAAGGTCCTATCTAGGTCCCTACGAGGTTTACTAGGTTGTTGAGTTCTGTTATAGAAAACAAGCCACCCATCTCTGGTGTTGTGTGGCCATGCAGCCTGAGCAGACATGACTGTGGAGAAGGGTAGTCCCCTAGCCAGCAGTCAGCTGAGCTCTGGGAGAGGGCTAACTGCCCTGACCTGCAGAGGGCACACTGTCAAGTCAGACTGATGAGCTGTAGAAGGGGAGGTCAGGGTCCTGCTTGCTGATCTGGCAGCTCTCGAATATGATGCTCTGCTATCAGCCTCTTCGACTAGACTTGTCTCAGGAATATCTCTCCGCTTCTTCCAGCTCAGGGGATGTGGAATCCATGACACGCAGATAGAACTGCCAAGGCAGCTTCCAAAAATAGTACAGCTTCATACTTGTGAGCTATAAACAGCAACTTGGAAGTAGGAGTTCCCACTCCATGAGAGAGCCACTTCAGCTTGCAAACCAGTAGCTGCCACTGCCATAGAGTCCACTTACTGTCCTCAAGGTAGGCAAGGCATGTGTCCCTGGAGTATTCCGAGATCTCAGCCCTTCAGGGAAAAACAGTGAAAAACACATTCTTTCTCACCAACAGACCAGGGCATAGTGATGTGTCTCACCAACAGACCAGGGTATGTGATCCTTGCAGCTGGCCCAGGATAGAGGTGGGGCTAGGCAAACATTCACACCCCCCACCCCAAAGAAGAATGTGACCATTCTGATGAGCATATCCAGGACTCCAGATGGTACAGACCCACCCAAACCTGCTGGGGTCTCTGGCACTAAACACCGTTATAATGAAGCCATGTGGTATGGAGGCAGGAAACCCATCTGAATAAACCACCGGGCTTGCGTTCCACCTCATTCTGGTTCTGTTTACTGTGTGCTTTTATAAATCTTTCCTTAGGATGTTTTATTTCTATCACGTCACATTTGAGAAAAATACGGCTTGTGTTTGTGTCGTAGTCCTTTCACTTAAGGCTTCCTTGTCCCTTATTTACTGTTAGCTTGATCATCTGTTTCCTTTCCCCCCTGCTTTGCTGAAGTGAACATGGTGGATTTGTTCCTAGGTCTTCCCTTGGGAAACCTGTTCATTCCTGAACACTTGTGATCCTGACAGTCTTTTCTTATCTTTTGTGTGTAGGATTCCTTCACTGGCTACAGTGTTATTAAATTATATTTACTCATCTGTGTGTGTGCTTGTGCACATGCCATGGTAAACATTTGGAAGTCAGAGGGCAACTTATGGGAGTCAGCTCCGTGTATCAAGCACACAGGTCCAGGGTACTGAACTCAGGTTGTCAGGCTCGGCAGCAGGGTCTTTACCTGTTGAGCCACGGTAGTTTCAACGATTATTTTTAATCTCCAAAAATGTGTAGAACTCTGAATGGAAGTGTTTCCCCTTTGAATTATATCCTCAAAGAAGGAAAAGACGTGATTTACCCACAAGATGTTAACATGTTAGCAATGGACTAACGACTCCCTCAGAAGTTGTAAACAAAAAAAAGCAATAAAGTTTTCGTGTATAAATCAACAGACAACAGAATAGACATCAATGTCCAGATGTGTCCAGTGCCTCTTTTGATTCCAAAGTTCTAACTTGGTTCTGGCCTTACTCTAATCTTAAGATGAAGGAAATAGGATTTTAGTTTTAACTGCCTCTTTACAAGTCAAATATGTACTTGCCTAATATCTTTTTTTACCCACCCCCAAAAAAGATTTCTTTGTGTAACAGCCCTACTATGTTAGAGTCCCCTCTGTAGACCAGGCTGGCCCCAAACTCACAGAAATCCACCTGCCTATGCCTCCTGAGTGCTGGGATTAAAGGCATGCATTACCACCACCCTGCTAAAATCTTATCTTTCAATGTAAACATTATTTTATTTGAATAAATGTTTACCCTTCGGGATAGACATCCTCATTTGAAAAGTTTTCTTCTTTTTAATTTGCTAGAACCACAAATGGCATCAGTTGTAAATAATATAGAATATATTTAGAATGACGATAGAGAGGGCCTTCTTCAGCTGAGCTTCTCAGGATGCGAAGTGTAATAAATACTAAGCAATGGCTTGCACAGTGGCAGTCTCTCTTTAGCCTTTAATGTTGCTCCCAGAGCAAAGACCTAAAGATCATCCTGATTTTATTTATATTTCAATAATGATGCTAAATAAATATGTGAGATGCAGACTCACCCATTACGATACAAGCCATATATTTCCCATATCTGTGTCCATTAAGTTTATGCTGAACTGTCTCTCCTGCTTATGCCAATACTTGTGCAAAGCCAGCACGCCGTTGAAAGTCTATTTGGAAGAAATGCAGAACAAACTAAATTCTGTGTTGTAGCATCAGAGCTGACTCTCCAAGCATCTGCCCTTGTCGTTCCCTTGCGTGTTGTTTAATTTAGACCCTCCTTCCTGGCTTTTTGTTAGGTCATTTCAGGCTTCTCATGTGTCACGAATTCTGGCTCATGGTTATGGTATGCTCTCCTTTGTTCTTGCGGTTCCTACATCTCTTGTTTAGTCATTGGTAGAGATTTGCATTTCCCACGTTTTAGTTGTACAAGAAGATAAAGACAAAACCTAATTTAAGACAGGTATGTTTGCTTCTTAGTTGGCTTTTTAGAGTTTCCCATTGATTGCTTTTCTGCCTTTCACCATCTGGTTTTATAACAAAAACCAAATGTACAGACGTGTTATTTGTGTTAGCAATAAGTACAGGAGTTGGTTTGTTTAGTGAAGGAAATAGAGAAGTAGAGGAGGCAAAGTACCCCAGGATGGGCTCCCTAAAAATAAAACATTTTACTCCTGAGCTGTTCAAAATCTAAAGTGTGTCTTGTTTATGACAAGGGGTGACTTGATGAGGGTTAAACTCCCACTGACCTCTTCTACTCTTCTCAAAGCAAATCTTGCAGCAACCAAAGAAGGGCCGAGGGTTCTGATAAACTGACTGAAGGAGCCATTGTCTCTCCAGGTAAGTTCCTAGGGACTTTGTGGATCATCTCCATACAGTGTGTGCTTCTGAAATTCTTCAAACGAGCAAAACAACGGTCAAGAAGTGAAAATAAATCCTATGGAATTCATCAGTGCACACAAACCATGGATGTATAAGGTGGGGAGAGGGCTTTGTTACTGATTTTGTTGTTGTTTAAAAAAATCAGGAGTTTTTAAGGGCATAGAATTAGATTCTAAGAATGACATTAATAACTTAAATCTCTCTTGATTTTATAAAATAATATTTATGCATGCTATTACCAAAGAGGGTCTTAAGCAGTGTAGAATGCAGCCTTGTGTACCTTTCTGTTGTTAAATTTACTCATTCCATACAACATTGTGTGTGTATATGCAAGTGCGTGTTTCTGTCTGTCTTAAATTTATTATAATGATCAGGAGAGCGACTAAAACTTCTTCATGGCTTGAGTTACCATTTTAGGTTGGAGAATACAATATCTTGGTCCAGAGTCAAAACAGAATACTTACTGAGACAGAATTTTGAGCTTTAGAAATGGTTCTCACCCAGGATTTTCTTTGTGCCCCCTCCCCCCACCACCCCCGTGCCTCTGTCAACAGAGGAGCGTGTGCACAGCTTGTTCATGAAGAAGCACTCAGCAGATCATGTTATCTGACGCCTATCTCAGCTCCATCAACACTCTCATCCTAAGAACAGACCTATGATGTCAGCCCTTATCCATCTGCCGCCCTTACCTCCTTCTTCTCAGTCCCGAGCTGTGCCACACTAAACCATTAAGAGCCTGGGTGAAAACCGTGTGGTTACATAAACACTCACTATTTCTGTCTTATGAAAACACTTTCCCGTGAGTTATTCAATATGCTTCTCACATCAGAGGATGTATGTCCTTCCTGGGATTGCACTGAAAATGTTTCTATCTAATCTACCCCCCACCATGACAAATTGCTAAACTTTTCATACAGGACTGCTGCAAAGCCCCAGGAAATGGGAACTGGATTTCAACACGGTGTGGGACTATTAAGCAAGGTAGAGGCGGCTGTGGGATGTGGTGGGGATAAACTGAGGGAAGGCTAGGAGGAGGCTGGGCTCCTGCTTCAGCCCTGTCACCCAGACGAGTTCCCCACCCTCATGAATCCACTGTCTTCTCAATAGCAAAAGTCAGCTTTAGTGATCTCAATGGACTCTTCTTAGGTGTTATGTATCTCTTAGGCTCAGTAGGAGAGCTTCCACACCAAGAGGAACCATTCCTTACAGCAGTCACAGCGTATTTGGTGTCCTGCTGCACTGGGTAGCCTGACCTAAACAGTGAGAGTCTCCAAAATGCAAGGGCTGGGACGAAGTTCAGTAGTGAGCACTTGCCTAGGTAGCATGAACTCATCACTGGAAGTGATCCTTACCAGTGCCAGAAAGACCAATGAGTTGAAAGGATGAATTGAGAGTTATGTCTCTTATCACCACACTAAAGCCACTGGGGAGATGGCAGAACCTGTTTCTACACAGAATCGCTCACCACATAATGTGCCAACTCTGAGAGCGATTAAGGACTGGATTTTAACAAGGAAGGCACAGACAAGCTATGGGAGTGTTTGCAAGAGGCGAACACACAGAATATTATCGTCCTACATGGTGTCACCCTTCAGGAAGGCACGGGTACATGGTGCAAATCTCTTAGGAGAGGAGAAAGAGGGGAGAACAGAGCCCACCCATGGCCACATTTAATCCATCTTGTAGTGGGTTGGTCTGATGCTGCTTGTATTCTGATGCTAAATACTGGTTCCTCAAGATGTGGTTGCCCCTGAAGAGCAGATCCTCACATACTTAAGTGAGGCCATGTGAACCTTCTTCCCAATTTAACTGGTCAATAAAAGGCTAGAGCCTGTGATTGATCAGTAGAGGGAGAAAGGTGGGATTGGAGGCTGGAGAGAGAAAAAAAGAGAAAAGGAGAAAGCTGCTATGGACCAGAACTACTTGGCCAGGAGTTTCAGCAAGTTAAACAAGGCTAATTACAGCTGGGGAGTTAGTGTCGTCCTAGATCTGCCTAATCTACTTTATAAGAGAGGCGGGTCCTAAGGAAAGTCCAGGTGATGGCAAAGATTTACTTCTTCCTAATCCAACACTTCACTCCCATAATGCTCTCCTTTCCATCCCTTCCTTACTTCTGTTTGGTTTGAGAAGGCCCCTGAACTGGCCCATTGGAATCCTACTGACTGTTTAGATTTCAGAATAGCCTGCAGATACCATCCAGAGAGAAAGGCTGGCTCTCACATGAGTAGAAGGAGTCGGGGGTCAAGGAGTTGTAACCACAAGCTAATTTAGATTCTGAGTTTAGCTTTTCCAAGAAACACACCCAGGACAGTGGTTCTGGGCTCTCTTCAGTTCCTTTACTCAGCAAGTATCTACTGGGTATTAACAATGTGCTGTGCTCTGTCTGGCGTGGATGACAATGGTGAACAAAATATGTGTGTGGTCCCAATTTCCATGGTGCTCAGTGTTTAATGCAAGCGACAGATATTGACTTAAAAAAGCCTCTACTAGAAAATATATAATTGAAAACTGTGACAACTAATTATATATATATATAAAAATTCCATAAGAATGTTCTAGATACAAGCCTGCTGAAGGGCCTGGAATCAGGAAAGGCTTTCTGGAGGGTTTCTAACACTGAGCTTGAAAACTGAGTAGGAAATGTCTCAGCAGAGGAAGAGTGGGAGGCAGAGGGAGAATGAAGAGGCAGCAACTGCAACACCTTTAACTTTTAAGTCAGGTCTATAATTTTCTACTTTCTCTTATCCAAATGTCACTAATAGAATTATGTCTGAAAATATTCTAAAGCTACCATTGTTGCCGAGAACACTGTGGTAAGGTCAGAGCCTGAAGATCCAGGTGAACACGGAGACAGAATTCTGTTCTCTTTTTTTAATCCCCTTCTCTCTTTGAGATGGGTTCTCATGGGGCAGCCCAGGCTGACCTTGTATTGATGATCTTTCTTCTCCAGACTGCTGTGTGCTGGTATTACAGGCAGGCACCATCATGGCAGAAGCACGATTCTGATCAGTGATCCTTGGGTCACGAGTGCTGTATCTCATCATAACTCATTACGTGTTTTGTAGTTACAGAATCACTCTTGATGGAATATGGTTCTAAAAAGCTGTCTTGAGACATGTGGGCTTCAAGAGAAACTACATTTGTAATGCAAGCATTATTCCTATTTGTTTAAAAAATATTTTTAACCTGCTTGTTTCCAGAGAGCCTCAGAAAACTGCACTCTGCTTGCATTTATCCAGGCCTAATGTACTAATAGATCAATGATTATAGCAGACCATTCCCTTGAAAAACAATCTCAAGGGAAGGATGTGTGTGTGTGTGTGTGTGTGTGTGTGTGTATGTTCACACATGTGTGACCATCCTATGTGTGCAAAGGTCAGAGAGCAGCCTCAGTTATTATTTGTTAAAAGCACTCACCTGTATATTTTAAACAGAGTGTCTCACTGAGATCTGGAATTTGTCAACTGGGCTAGGCTGGCTGGTCAGTGAGCCCCAGGGATCTTCTTTTCTCTTTTTCCCTAGTGCTGAGATTATAAACACTAGTCACCTGACTGGCTTTGCATGTGGGTGTTGGAGAGCAAACTCAGGTCATCAGGTTTGCATGGCAAACACTTATACTATCTCCTTAGCCTGCGTGAGTGAGGAACTTCTGTTTCAACAAACAGCATGATCAAAGGCTCCCTGGTTAAAAAACAAGAACATGGTATGTTCTGCAAGTGTTGGATGGAAATAGGCGGCTTGAGGAGAAATCAGTGGACAATGAGGCACGACGGAGGAGCAGGGACAGGAATAGGATGACTATTTTTCACAAAGCCGTTCTCTAAGTTGAAGATCATGGGAGAAACCTAAATTTTAGGAAGATAGTATAGTTTTGGTCATTCTGAATCTACAGAGGCACTCTATAGATCAGGCTGGCCTCGAACTTATAGAGATCTGTCTGACTCTGCCTCCTGAGATCTGGGACTATACATGTGCACCACTATGCCTAGCCCTATGTAGAATACCTCATGTTCTGGTCCTTAGTGCTTCAGCCACTCAGTCCAGTGCAACTGTCCAAGGACAGAGATGATATCTGATAATTCTGCTTTGTGCTGAAATCAAGGCAAGACCAGGCTGCTCTGTGGCTTCTTCTGTGTTTCCAGTGTATGGGTATGAGTCACTGAAGCTAGACTATAAAAAGAAGTAATGAAAATTTATTACTGTTTTAATTCCCGTATAACCTTAGGAACTCAGTGTATTACATTAAAAACCAAAAAGTTATGAATGCAAATGAGCTACGACTGGGAATGTTGCTGTGCTTTTGGGAGCTAGGATTGCTTTGCCCTGGTAGGGATTAACTTTCTGAGACATCTGCGGGGTTTTTTGATGTCCCTATTTTAGGACAACACTGTTACTAATATAGTATATGTATACATATACATATATGTATATGTATATGATGTATATATACATGTATATGATGTATATGTATATGTACATTTATATGTATATGATGTATATGTGTGTATATATATGTATACACACACACACACACACATACATATATATGTACACACACACATCTTTTAGGAGAACTTGTTAAAACATTTTTACTATTGCATAACTACTTTTTAATGATTAAAATGGCAATCATTCTTGATAATTTACTCCTGATATAGAATAATATTGTCTCACTCAGTAGATAATTCCTGGCTATTTTAGTAATAATCTCAATAAGGTTGGGCACTTGCAAGGCAGCCAGATGTAGTCTTCATAGGTTCAGCTTTTCTTATCTTAAACCAAATTGGGATATTGAAGGCAAATTTCCCAATTCAACAAATTAAAGTTTTAAACACTTCATTTGGTGAAAGGCAGTTTGTTTTCTGCTCACTGGTGTAGCAGGAGTAACAGAAAGAAGTGGTTGCTAACAGCAACCTGTCTGCCTCACAGCTACTCACCTTCCCGTGGGCGGATGTGTGAGCTTCAAAATTAACTTGCTTCATATGCACCTCTTTCCTTCGAGGGTTGAGAAAGTGTAATTCAAGATAGGACTCAACTTGGAACTTGAGAACGCCTTTTCCATTAAGGTGCCTAAGTTTTAGGAGAGTCACTATTCAGTCTGGCTGATGGTAGATGCAGTCCTCTTTCTACTATCCTCGTCTGCCTCCAAGAGATCAAGTTGCAAAGCTAAGAATTTCTTGAATTATTGAACAGAAATTCTTAATAAGTAGTTTGAGAAGCTCCTTAAATTTCAGAAGATAGGTTGATAAAAAGATCCCCATGCTAACGCCACGGGCGTAGGCCAAATAACTGGTGTGCTTGCATACTGGGGGAATGACAGCTCTTATCTCTTAAAGATCTTTGTGTATGTGAACTAACAGAATTACATCTTCATCTTGGTACTAAGGCTATTTGATATTCCGTTTCCTACTGCTTGAGAGCTGAGAATGCAGGGTGTGTGTGTGTGTGTGTGTGTGTGTGTGTGTGTGTGTGTGTGTGTG
>JANHMN010000018.1:9120412-9228559 GCA_030674055.1 Rhabdomys pumilio | reverse complement strand
TGTGTGTGTGTGTGTGTGTGTGTGTGTGTGTGTGTGTGTGTGTGTGTTCATGTAGGATTAATGAAAGTATGTGGCTGCTCATTATAACCTGCCCATTTTAACATACCTTCTTCCCTTCCCAGGGAGTGACATCTCACTAGTGTCATGTGGTCCCACTGAGAGATAAAGAATCATCCCCTCCATTCTTATCTCCAAACAGTAGGTGTCCCTGCACAAAGGGCTCTTTAAATTTTTGTGAGCCTGAGTTTCCATTTGCTCAAGTGAAGCCACTGAAGGGTCTCGGTGAAGACTGCAAGTGAGGCAAGTTGCAAGTCATGAAATGCACCCAGTTCAAGCTGAACAAACTGCAGTGGGGCTCAGCCATCGTGGCTGGATCCCAGATATAATGAACTGGAAGTTCCTTTATCCATCAGGCAGGCAGCCACCCTGTCATGAGCTAAACATACTCTGAGGCTGTCTGTTCTGGAGTTTCAGGCCTTGCATCACTCAATAAGAAGTACATTTCAGGAAGTCATTGCAAAGTCCTGCCAGCATCATTTCAACGTTTCTGTATTTACATATCCTCACCCATAGTGCCCAGGTCATTTGCTATAGATTGGCTGTCTTGTTTTTCTTTGACTTGCAGTTCTTTACAATACACAAGCTTTTGTACTGAGTGTATGTCGCCATAGGCAGCTCCTCACTCTCAACAGTCAATAGTCTGTGTCTCCTCACTCTCAACAGTCTGTGTCTCCTCACTCTCAACAGTCTCACATCAACTCTACACGATTACACTTCTCAGTTGAGGTTGTTTGCCTTCTACTGAGTAAATCTTTATCTGAGGTCACAAAGGTAGTTACCTAGGTTCTTGTTTCCTAGAAAAAAAATTCACTCAGTTAGCTTTTATTTTCAGATTCGTCATCTCTGATGGTGATGTTTTTACAGGACACAAGTCAAGGTTCAGGGTCTTTTCTTTCACACGGCTGTCTACTGTGCTTAACTCCATTCCTTTAGAATCACCTCTCCCTCTCCCCGCACTGTAGTTCAGAGTGACCCCATATATTCTGGTCTGATTTTGGACTCTCCTCACTGTACCGGTCTCATCTGTTCCTGCACCATCACTGTCAATTCGACAACAACGATGCCTTGATTCTCACATACTGCAACACCCTAGGAAGCCATGTGATGAGATCCGGAAAAACTCAGCCCAACTCACACGTCAACCAGTGACTTCAAATGAATAGTCTGCTGTGCTATGTCCAGGAGAGCCTCTTTCTCTTGGGTTTGCAAGACCTTTTCTTCCACATTGCTGGGGTTTAACTCAAGCCTTAGAGTTGCACTGCCTGAATTCATGTTCTGGGGCTGATCTGCTGCTCTCCAGAGACTCTGAGCAATCCACCCAAGCCTACTGTGATTCATGAGGACATGATATTTAGTGGCTGCCTTGATATTTATCACTTCCATCTGTAGACTGGGGGAAAAGAGTAGGTGACACTCATCTATAAGGATGATGTTTTTCCGAGGTCGATGAGATGGACCAGTTGAGAATGGTCCCTGAAAATGTAGTGAGGATTTTAGAAGTGCTAATCATTACTGTTTTTCTATCTGAAAAAAAATATTGTGCCACTTTCATGAAATTTTATCCAGGAGAAGAAAAACATACTGAATCTTCATCCCTCTTGATTTCCGACTTTAATCTTCTATTATATTGTGCTGGTATTGTGGACTGTGCTGCAGGTGTTTGCCACGTTACTCAGACTGCAGACATTGCCTGCATGGACATCTCTCCTTGCTGCATGTCCCTCTGGATGCTCTTCTCTCACTCATTCAGTGACATTGGTTCTGTATGTGGCAGCAAAGCATGCTGGGAAACTGTGAGGCATACATGGATAATTCTGCTTGATGGGTTTCCTTTCTGAATAAAAAGCATAATGTCTGAATCACCCCGAGATGCCAGTAATCAGTAGAGAAGCCCTCCCTTCTCCAGACTATTTTCTGTGGTTTCAGCTACTTATAGTTAACTATAGTCCCCAAACATATGAAATGGAAAATTCTAGAAACAGCTCATGGGTTTGAAATATTAATATTTTATTCCAGCTTATTCTTATAATTGCTTTGTTTTAGTATTGTTATTTATTTCTTAATGTACATAATTTAGCAATTAAGCTTAATCGAAAAGATTTCTGCCTAGAGGGCAAAATAATATACACAGAGTTAAGGACTAGCTATGATTACTGGTTCTGGTTCTTGGAGCCAACCATGAATAAGAGAACACTGTAGACTTTCTTAGTAAGCCAATAGCCAGGCATCCAACAACTGAGCTAACTTCAGGAACATGGCTCAAATACTAAATTCAGGGCCACACTGGAGCAACTAATTAGGGTTCCATATACTTTTTTAATGAAAGCTTGAGGCTAATATGATTTTTCCAAATTCAATTTAAAAAGCAGGAACTGCCTCGAGCTACTAACACATCTAACTGTTTTAACCAGAGACATGGAGTTTTATATGTTGGGCTGAGTTTTGAGTTTGTGGCTAGAAAGTCTGGGGCCTCAATGCCAGGCAAGGCCCACCTTCTGCCCAATGTTTTTATTTATTGACTCTTACATCCCTCAGGTTACAGTTTCATATTCCTAGTGAAAAGCACAAGTATGATACACAGGGAGAGTTATCCATGGGACATTAAGGTAGCAAAGTAGATTTCATCTTCTTACCTCTCTTGAGATGGAAATGTCAGAAGTGAGAGGCTTGAATTTAGGATTCTTAGCCTCTTTGTGTTCAACACTAGTTTCTGGTGGCCTAGAGCTTCTCTACTTTTCCCAACCCAGACTTTGAGGGACCTTCATGAACCTGTGTGGTGTGATCAAGCACCTGCCACCAAAAGCTGCCTTTGGGATCTAGAGGCAGTCACAGAGACAGCCAAGGCCAGCTTCTAGATAAGCCCATGACCAAGAGGACTGCCTGGGCCTTGGGCATGTTAACTTGAACTAAAAGGGAAGAGATATTATGGATTCTGTGCAGACTCTTGTCTTACCTTGCAGAGAGCAGCATCCCTTTCAGACCCAAACAAGGTTCTCTAGAACCTCAAGCCTTGCTTGGCTCCAAGTGTCACTGATGTTTCTAAGAGGTTCTTTTGTATAACCAGGAGATGATTTAGGGCACTTGAAAATCTGTATTTGTATGTGCCATTTGCATTCCTAATTATCAGTTTTATAGTATTAAATTAAAGTCTAAAAACTACTCTTGCCCACCGAATGGAAACATACTTTAGAGAATTTTCTCTTGTAAGAAAATAGGCTACTGTCTGGGCAGACAGACTGGTTGCATGTGTCCTTCTTTGGTTCTTGTCCCTGTTGTAATTTTGAAAGCTGTGGACTTAGTATCATCCATCTGTCATGCTAATTCAAAAGAAAAGGAGACAAATGTGGACTTCATAAACAGTCATGCTGTACTGGCCCACAGTGGCACTGCCATCTATGAGAATTCCCCAGAAGGTCCCTTTCATGGCTGTTGAGATCCAACGATGGCCGCTCTTTAGAACTTTACTCTCAAGGGTTCTATTGTTACCTCATAAATATAGCTTCTAGAACTTATTGTGGGGTGTGCAAGTATAGTCTCTAGGGAAGGAAACACAGCTACGTGTCTAAACCTGAAACACTAAGCTCACCCAGGCTATCACAAACTGTAATGGACATGGGGCAGACTATGAAGTCCTACGTGTGTCAGGATTAAACAGAAGCAGTCATTTATGTAAAAGGTCCTGGTACAGTGCCAAGATGTCCAACAACCACCTATGCATTTTCCCTTCTGGGTCTCCCTGCTGCATGGACCTCAGCTTTTTCAATCACTACATAGACAGAAGCCTCGTAAATGAGATTGAAAGTGGCTTTGTTTCACCCAGTGAGTACACAACTCTGTGTTAGGACAGAGAGCACCAAGCTCCAGATTCACGTGCACAAACAGCTCCTTAGAGTGAAAGGAATTTTGGAAGCTTATCATGGGATGTGCCGAGTGGTTCTGAAGAACAAAGAGCCCTTTTGATGTGAAACTGAACTTCAAGACTCTATCGTATTCTTAGATTTTAGCTGCACTTCTGGTTAACCTCATTCTCGATGAGTACAGCTTCTCTTTAGAGATCATCTCCCTCACTAATCACTTCCAGTCATATCGACAGTATTGTGAAATAAAGAATCTTTTCTTTTAGCCAGTTACAATTCAAATCCCAACACAAGGCCTGCACAGGACTTCTGAGAGCTCCTGGCAGCTGTTCCTTTCCAGACTGGCTGTAGCAGACTCAGGCTAAGTCCATCCCTGATCCACAAGGTCCTGGGCAGGTGCCTGGAGGCAGCTGACGAACTGCTCCACTGTCTCAAGCTGCTTGCTTGAGCTGCTGCAGGATGTCACTTCTGTCCTTAAGTCTGTCTGCTGGTTAAGAAAGGAAAATAAATAGTCTCTTACACTTTGTACTATTGTAGCTTTCTGAGTGTCTGTATCTCCATCTCATCTATCTGTCTCCCCTCCATGTGTAAGTCTGTGTGTCTGTGTGTCTGTGTGTCTGTGTGTCTGTGTGTGAGGGCTGAGGAGACAACCCATTCACTAACTGTTCTGTCCTTTAAGAATGATAAACAGAGCTCAAGATTTTTGTTTTCTAGTTTTTAAAGCTAGGTACTGTGGTAAACTTGTAGACCTAGTGCTGTGGGAGAGGGGTGGAGACAAACGGACTCCCTGGGTTCACTGAGCAATCTAGGTTAACCTACTTGGTGAGTTCTAGGCCAGCGAGAGACCCTGTCTCAAAAATTAAATCTAGGTGGGAGCCAGCGAGAAGGCTCAGAGGGCACTTATCCCCAGGCTTCATGACCTGAGTTTGCTTCCTAGAATCAACATGATCTAAGGAGATAACAGATACCCAATAGTCATTCTCTGACTTCCATAGGGGTTTGCATTTGGGTATACACAGGTACATGTGTGTATGTATACACAGAGATATACAGACACACACACACACATACACACACACACGTGTGCAAAGCACTTCAACACCTTTTATATATCTTAGATTCTATTACTTCTTGACTAAAGGAAGGAAATCCACTTAGGTCTGCTCATTGCAAGACCTGCCGGTGTTATATTTAAAGGAGACTGTTCAGGGACATGTAAATTCCTGCTGCGTTTCCAATAACTCATGGGATCTTCTAATACTCCTGGAAATACTCCTGGTTGAGCATCGTTTCAGAATCTTGGAGTTAAAACTAAGCAGAAATCTTGAGCACCATGAAGTCATGTTTACATCGGAAGGTTCTTACAACCGTGGAAAGTGCAAGAACGTGAATAGAGTTTCTGGATATGTAACTTATGGGTGAGTCCTGAGGGTGGCAACCAATGCTAAGGTCGGACTAATGCTGTGAATGCTGGAAATGAGATTATTACTCTGTCTTAGGTTTTCTTTCTTTGGTATTTCGTTTGTTTTAGTTTGGAAAAATATAAGAAGTTGCTGAGAAGTTTTTCACTTACTAATGAGGAGGCTGAGGGTCCTGTGTGGTGTGGCTTGCCTCAGCTCACAGAGGTGCTAAAAATGGGCCTGTGTGTGCTGGACTCATGCTTGACTGTCAGTGCCCCCTTCCCACCCTGTGAATATTTCTTTATTTCTTTCAGCATCCGCCCTTCCTCTACTCCAGTTTCTGAGGAGCTGTACTGCCTGACAGAGCAATCCCCCATTCTCCAGCACAAGAGAAGCACTCTGAATCTTCACCTCATTTTTCCTCCTTCCAGCATCATCCATGTGATCTCTTTACCTACTTCCTCCTTCTCCTCAGTGTCTGCCCACTGTAAAGTGACTTTATGACCATTGTGTCCCTGTGGGCCCTATTTTCTGCTTCTGTGATAACAGGTCATCATCTGCTGTTGGCTTGACTCCTACCCCACCACTCAAGGCTCCTCTCAGGTGTGAAAACAAAACCCAACTTCCGAACTTTTGGTACATTTTCGAGCTTCCATTCTGTTCGATTGCTGTGCAGTTGGGAGACAATTGACTCTTGCTGGAACTTTCCTTGTTGTCATTGGTCTTGTCCATGGGGTTTCTTGATTCTTCCACTAACCTCCATTTCCTCTTCAAATTGCCTTATTCACGCATTCATTCCACTATGGCCCTTCCTTTTCTTTTGAAAATCTGCTCCACCAGAGCCTCTGTGGCCCCAGAGGTGAACGGCACATTCCTGTCCTGCAGACGGCGCATCCCTGGAGGCCAGAGCATCTCACCAACCAGAGAAATATTAGAAACCGTTTAGGTGATCTCTGCCTGTGTGTGAGTCCTGTCTATGAAGTCAGTATTATCACATACCAACTTGCTTTGCAAGGAACCATAGCGCGGCTGTGTACTAAGATCTAGTGCATTCTCTTTGATGTCTGGCTGGACGTCTCTCCGTGTTACAACTCTCAAATGGAACTCACCTTCTTTCTCTGAAGCCAGTTTCTTTCCTCACATTCCTATTTCTTCAAGGGCATTGATCACTGTCATTTTATGTACAGGCTTAAGACCTTAGTGTCCTCTAGGGCCTATTTATTCTTAATTATTAGAATTCATTTTTAGAACAGTTTTACTTTACATCAAAAATGAATGGAAGATACAGAGTGTCCCCACATACTCTTCCATTCAAAAAGCTCTTCCAGAGTTCTTTCCCTACTGTCTCCTCATCAACATGAAACATCAGTGAGTGTATTTCTAGCTGACAGGCCTATCCTGGCATGCCATTACCAACCAAAGTCCACCATATTCTTTGAATTTGTTGTTGGTTCTGTGCATCCTAGTCTTTCTGATGCATGGGTGATGGCACGTGACTGTCAGTGTGGGGTCACCGTACTTTCAAGCCCCTAAGACCTTGTGCCTCTGCTTCTTCCCTCTCTATTCTTCTATTCACTCCGCTGACATCTTTATGCCTCCATAGGTTACTCCTTCCAGAATGGTCAGACACGGGGGTTCATAATACTTTATACTCATCAAGAAATAATTTCAGCCATTTGTGGCTGATTCCTTTCTGTTCAATGGACTCAAGCTTAAACTATCTTATCTTGGTAGGTAAAAAATATTTTTCTTGAAAAATATCAAGTAAATTTAATGGCACAGTGATTGTAAATGATAGACAATCAAGCTGAATACATCACTGTGATTCCAAAATACATGTACCTGGTTTCTTCCCAAGTCTGTCCTTCCAAGGTTCCATATAAAGCTACTGTTGTGGGTCACCCTGGTGCTATTTGTATTTTGATTTTAATTCTACTTCCTCAGAAGGGGCTGCCTCATGTGAACCTTCTCTCCATTCTAACTATTCAAATAAAGGCTAGAGACTGTGATTGGGCAATGGAAGCTAACGGTGGAAATGGAGGTCTTGGAAAGTGGGGGCAGGTGTAGAGAGGAAGGAGGAAAAGGAGATGGAAGCCAATAAGTAGCAGAACCAGATGGCTGGGAAAAATTGCAAATAGCAAGGGGTCTCATAGCTGGGGAATAAGTTAGTATAGTGATAGATCTACCCAATCTAGGCATATAATATAATATAATATAATATAATATAATATAATATAATATCTGGGTTGTATGTTTTTTATATGGGATTACTGAAGTAAAAAAATACTGCAACATTTGGCGCACAACATGGGGCTCAGAACCTAACTAACCTATGATATCCCCGCCCCCATATAAAGAGCTAGGATTGTACTCTAAAGCTGCAGAAATGCCTAAATTAAACATTGAATAGGTCTAAGTAGTCTACAGAGAGCTTCTGAGAAGCTCCCTCCCCAATCCCCAGGCAAACTGCAGCAACCAGAGGCAGCACCCCAGTCTATGCTAGGATTTAGGCAGCATCAAAACACAGTTGGGGTTCCTTGAGCCCAAAGAAGGATCAAGGATCCTGGAGTGCAACCACCTGTGAAATAGCCTTCTCAAAGGCACAGCAGGCTGATCCAGGCATCTCTGCCCAGGTAGCCTTCCTATGCTGCTCCCTTCTCCATATCAAAACAGGATACTGCTCTACCACCTGAGATTTGAGATAATGTGTGTGTGTGTGTGTGTGTGTGTGTATACATATATATATATGTACATATATATGTATATATATATATATATACATATATATACATATACATATATAATTTTAAAATACTTAAAAATGAAAAACAATAAATAATTCTGGATTTTATGGAATGATATTTTGAATGGTTTGATAGGGATTGATTTAAAGGAAATTGACATGTTGTCAATTATCATTATTACATTGGTTACTATCTTGGTTTATCATGGCTTCTCAAAGTCAGGGCCCTAAATAAAAAAATGTACAAGCCTTAGAACAGGGATTAGAGGAACTAAAGGTACAGGATTTTATAGGTCAAGACAGGTGATGGAGAAAAGGAAAGGTTAAAATTCTAAGCTCTCTGTTTCCTCTCTGTCCAAAGTTACAACATTTGCAAGTTTCCCCTTAAAATAACAACATATTTATAATTCATAAAATAGCCAGAACCATCCACTCCAACCTAAGGGACTGGGATGACAATTTTTTTGTTTGCTTTTAGCTGAATTGGGGCAAAAAATTCTCTTCTGTGAACAAGCTACCCTATATTACAGGCATTGAATTAATTACTTTTCTCAGTTATTTTATTATGAACATTCCTTCCTCTCCTTCTTTGAATATCATCATCAAGCTTAACAGTCTTTGACCCAGAGACTAGATTTAGGAGAATACCAAGAATCAGACCTTTATTTTAAGAGAATTTTTATAGGAGAATTCCAAAACAAAATTTAGTGTTTAAAATGATTTTCTCCTCAGAGATTTTAGTTTTAATACAAACATACAAAATCAAAATTTCTAGAAACACTACATACCCTTGCTCATTTTCTTCTACTTTTTCCTGAACTTGTGTAGCTCAGGCTAGACTTGAGCTGTGTATGTAGCCAAGGATGACCCTGAACTGCTGAGTGCTGGGATTACAGGTGTGTATTGCCATGTCCAGTTTATGCAGTGTTGGGGATCAAACCCAGGACTTGCTACAAGCTTGGGGGGACATTCTACCAACTGATATATTGTAGAACACATTTTAGTTCAGATTGATGGTTTTGAGAGTGCTGTTTAAAGGATTAGAAATGTGTGCTGAACTTTCATTATCATTCCTGATGAGCCTTCTGCCCTCCACTGCCAGCCTGTGGCATATGTTTAAGGACTAAGCTGAGATTTAAATAGCTGCAGTCTGGAAGTGCTTATGGAAACCTCCTCACATTCTCAAGTCTGCTTTGAGCAATCAACATTCATGCATCTTTAACGCTAAGCACTTCAAGAGGGCTCCTGAATAACAGCTATTTCAGTGATCAAGGGTTCCAGAAGTCCGGTTGTTTCTTTGTGTCTCTGACAGAGCCTAGCAAGTTTATAAGGAAAGCCTGTTTAAATATGGAGATGATAGTTTGGCCTTTTAAGGTTGCTTTCTAAGTTTGGCCTGTAGGTCAGCATTAGCCCACCAGCCCTTCAAGTCACTTCCAAGTTCATCTGCTCCACAAACATCACTTTACTTCTCTTCTTTTGCATTTGTGTACATGTCTGTATGTATGCACACATGTAGAAATGGATGTGTAGTGGCATATTTTCCCTGCACGTTGGGAGGAGCTAAGGTGGGAGGAGTAAGGAGAGGAAGAGGAGAAGTAAGGAGAGGAAGATGAGAAGGAAGAGAAGGAGCTAGGAGAGAGAGGACCAGAGAGAGGGGAACATGGAGATGGATGTCCATGTGTCTCTAGGAGTTAAAGGTAGTTGATATATCTAGGTTGGGTATTGAGTTACACCTCTGATTGTGTGGTCATCTTGTTATTGAGCATTACCAAACATATAAAGCTTTTGATTAATCTTTAAGCATTAGAGTCTCATTTCTACCAGGTACCACGTGGATGGCGGGATGGTCTGGGTTCAGCCCAGCCTTGTGGAGACAGTGTGGAAGATTGGCAGAACCATCTCCCATGCTGGCGTCTTGTGGGTGCCAGGGCTGGTGTTTCTGGCTGGCCGTTTCTAGCTGTGGTGGGCCTGTGGTCTCTGGTCATGGAGCATGGCAGCCTGAGCTAAGCCTGCACAGCAGCATTTACTAAATATTAACAGTAACATGGATGTGTATGTGTGTACATATGGAGGTCAGAGGTCCATGTGGGGTGTCTTCCTCAATCACTCTTCACTGTATGTTATAAGTTTTCTTGTTAAGCCTGAATTTGGCTAACCTGGCTGGCTAGTGAACCCCACGAACTCTCCACCCCAGTGGATCAGAATCCTTTTTATGTGGATTCTAGATATCTAGAACTCTAGTCCTTAAATGATCATATCTGATTTGTGATCATTTCTCCAGTCCATTTTTTAATAGTCACGTTGTACCAGAGTGTCAATTATTTAGCTCATTAATCCACAAAGCATTCTTCTCTCATTTGGTCACTGTATTTTTTTTTTCATCTTATTGGTCCATGATTAAAAAAAAAATCCTTCATGCTTAATTTTTATAGTTTTTTTTAAATTGTATTAGGCTTTCCTGTTCTATTATCTATAGCATGGTTTCATGGATCTATGGTCACTGAGACCATTTAAAGATATTTTCTCTCTTTCCCCTTCCCCAGTGGATATAGGCCTCATTTGGATAATCTGCAGACAGGTGGGATGCCACTCTACATCCTGAGGCAGAGCACCATTGCTGCTACATGAACAGGGAGGGCATCAGCTTGAGAGGAGAGCTGACTCTCTGCCTAGCAAGACTAGGACCCAGGGCTCTAGGTTGTCAGATCTTCTCAGAAGCACAGTTTAGAGAGTATGAACAGCATTAGAGAACACTGTTCCTATGTATGACATGTTTGTAGTGCCTCTTCCTATTGCTGATAATGTCTAAAGGTGGCGAATACTCTTTATTCCAGTCTTACAAAGCAGCAACATAGGGCAAAGGTAAACCAGTCATCTAGGTCCTATGGATAACCACACTCTTCCTACATCCTCAGCTCACTCAGTGACTCTTGGACTAAAGAGTACACATGTCCTTTCATAATTTCTTTCTCTCATAAGATCCTCAAAATGGAGGCACTTTCATTTGGTAGTTACACTGAAGAGAAACCAAAGTTGAGAATAAGAACTGGGTTAGACAGGCCCTTTACACTGAAGGAGAAGCAGACATGGTGGTTCAACATGTCAATGACTCCAGGAGCTGACTAGTCTCTAAAGTGCTGGGAGCATGCTTTCCTTAGGGCTGTCACAATCTAGGAAGCCTTGGTCTAGAATACAGCTTAGTTTAAAAAACGAAGCCCATTAACTGTGGCAGGTTTTAGTAGAGGAGTAGGCAGGACCAGTGGAGGTACCAAGATGAAGGTGGAATCTGGCTGAACCAAGTTAGCAGACATTCTGGGAAACTCACAGTACAGAGACAAGTAAAAAGACAAAAAAATGGAATACAAGAATCGAATCTCCACCTGGTTGTCAGAGCTCAGGGTAGGCTGAATAAACTTTGGTCAAGGAAAGATTCCTGATCAGGTCAGGGCATTAAACAGTAAAAATCATTCCTGGACCTCTCCAGCATGGTTGTACACTCCAAAGAAAGAGCATGTCTACTGTCACATGCCACTGAATAGCATCAGAACCTATGGATCAGAGGTCACAGAGGAAAAGAGGCACAGGCCTGCACATGGCTGTCGGGACTCTTTGTTTCTATGACTAATGAAGTTGGGGTATGGAGAATTCCTTGCCTGCTGCAAACTGGAACTAAGCATAAGGACTGAATAAGAATATCTGATAAATGTTACAGACAATTCACTTCAGAGGCGGCTTCCCTTTCCATATGCTTCAGCTATTGGGTCCATATGTCTGTCTCCTCATTACATGCCCTGGGGTACAGACATGTCCACTTGCTCTAGGGAGAAGGAAATCAAGTTGTTCATAATGCCCAAGGCCAAAGCCTCTTAGTGCTCCTCTCTTCCTCATGCCCTGTTCCTGGTGTTCCTTTGTCTCCTTGTGCCTCTCTGCTCCAAGTCCCTGGAATCAATACTCTGAACGTGGGAAAGTTATGTGTGATTCTAATAGTTTTGTGCAATTGGCAAGACTCACAGGGGAAGTTCCGAGGCCGAAGCTGAGCTGTGCGGCTCACTCACTCACTGTTCCTGGCAACCACTGAACAGGAGACTCAGAGCTGTGATCTCCTTCCATTCCTAGCTGAACAGAAGGCTGTGCCAGCAACATCTCCATGACAGTCACAAAGACAACTACTAAAACCCAGAAAGTGTGTGAAGAAGACATTAGTTACAACTTTCAGCAATAAAGGATGATGGGAAAGGACTTCTTTATCCAAGCAAAAATGGCCATGGGGAACCTTCAGCTGGCACAAGATTCATACCAAGGTGTGCAGTCCCTTAGTAGGACTTTTGCTCAGCCGGGGGGTTGGATACCAGTTCTTGGGAAGCAGCTCTTCCAGCCTGTGTTCATTTTTTTCTTGGTGTTTGCCTCCCTCCTCCAACATCCCTCTTCTAGAAAGAACATATGTACTTTGTTAGTGGGTTGCTGGGGAATGTAGAGAGTGACAAGGGAAAATTGAGTTCCCTAGAAATGTCACATAACTGGCTCCCTGGATACAAAGAGCTGGGAGCACATAGTGTTTGGAGCTGTCTTTGCCAGTTGTAGCTCACTCCTAGTCTTAGAGAAGGAGTCTGGTAGAAATGCTACAGAAAAGCATATCATCCTCCATACCTACCTCCAATGTTCATAAGGGGCAACACTTTCCTAAAGACTAGTGCTGAAGACTCCTGTCATTCTACTGTTGAATGTGCTCAGCCTTTCCCTCAGCCCCTTCTCATCTATTTTCGTTACAGTGCAGTGAACTAAATTCTCATCTCTCACCTCACCTTCCCACAGGTGTGAGATTACAAATGGGAAGTCCTTGAAGATACTGTAGAACCCCCACCATCTACCAAGCTTTAGAATAATGACAATTAGTCATTATTCTGCCTTCACTTATTTATTCAACCAGCATTTATTGTGCACTTACTGTGTATGATAGTGCTGACCAAGAGATAGAGGAAGCACAGAGAGAATTAATTTTTTTTTCTAGCAGACATATAAAACAAGAATTTGGTAAATTAACTTCCATATGTCTTACTTGACTCTAGCATATATAAAATAATATTTTGCTACATTATTAACTGTAGACATTCCTGAGATACCTTATGCCATCTTTAATGGTTCAGTCTGTATTCTGCATTTCAAGTCCTTGACATCTTCAGAGAGCTAATGGGTCCGTGGATAGAGACTGTGTTTGTATACACACAGAACAATAAAAAAAATCTCCAACTCCGTGCTTGTGGTCCTTAATTATAAGGCACATGAGAAATCTGCATACTGGGTTGGAACTAGCTGACAGACTACATAACAAGCCAGACTGCCTCAGGAAACTCTGGTAAGAAAAGGAGATCCTTCAAAATATATAGGCCTGAAATGAAATCATTAAAGGAGTTGGAAAAATAAACAAACCCTTGTAAAGAACAAAGGACACACAGAAGCAAAGCAAAACAAAACAAAACAAACAAAAGCAGAGACTGGAAAACTAACAAGCAAATAGTACTTGAAATATTGAACACAGTCATTCTGTACGGGAGGAAAGATTCCAAATATAAACAAATACTTAACTACCTTAAGCAGTGATTTGGGTCTAACTTGAAGATTATATATGCTGAGCCAGTCTTGCTACTCTTGGACTCACTATCAAAATCTTACTTTGCAAGTTGCATACATGGTATTAGGACAAGCTGGAACCTTCCTCCTGCCCCGTGTAGAATTAATCATTTTTCTGGGTGCAGCACTAGACTAGACAACAGTTCCATTCAGATGTACTAATGTCAGGAGGGAACAAAGGCTGGTGGGCTTTTAACATTTGACATTCATTAAGAGGCAATGGCTGAAATTAGTTAGAATCCCTGGTGATTAATCTCCATTATGTGTGACCACAAGAGAGGCCCAGTCACTTAGCCAGCTCTTTCCTAAGCTTCTGCTGAAGGACGGGGCATGTTTCCAAACCGTTGGTTTAGTCTTAGTCATTTAATAGGGGGCCTGTATTTTCCCAACAGCTTGAGAGTTTAAAAGAAAGAGAAAAAAAAATAAAGCCAGTTTCCTGCTGGAAAATTCTGGAAGTTTGCCATAACTGTTATAGACATTGCTCTTAGGAAATTTCAGCTTTATGGTTCATTAGGCAAATGGAGAATGAATTTTACTGTCTGTAGGGAATGTTGGAGAAAAAAGAAAGACGAAGTGGGCAGTGCGGACCTATGCTGTTAGCTTCTTTGGTTGTATAAGGACTGTAAGGTTTAGTTCATTTCCAGGCACCAACTGTTGCTTGTCTGAGGTTTAAATGCTAGTCTCAGTATTCAGAGTACAGTGCAGATGAAGTATTTCTTAACTTTAACACATTTATACGGTTCTCAAGGCTAATTATTACGTTTTGCTTACATTCTTGCTTTCCAATAGTAAAAGCAGTATTTCCAATTAAAACCCTAACCTGTCAGCAAACTCCATGTTCTAAGAGGCAATGATGACTTATGGGCTTTCTTTGCTAAGGTGATTTTAATTTCAGAAATATCTAGAAATAAACAATCACAAATATCAGTAATATTCACCCAAACCAGAATTATTTATTAGAATGTACTACGTCAGGGATGGAAGATGACTCAATAAATGCTTGATGTTCAAGCAGGTGACTTGATCTCCAGCGTCCATGGGCAAAGCTGGATGTGGCAGCATGGAATCCCACTCCTGCTAGAGATAGGAGATTCTGGGGCTGGAAGATCAGCTAGCCTTTCCCATCAGAGTTCCAGACTGAGGGAGAGATCCTGTCTCAGAAAATATGGTAATTCATTATAGAGGAAGGCATGTGTTATCAACCTCTAGTCTGTACACGCATGTGCGTATACATCTGCATCCATGTGATACGTATGATACGTACGCATGCATACCCTCCACACACAAATGTGCGCCGCTCCTTCATGATCATGTCTTTCCTTGGCCTTAGGAAGCAGGTGATTCTAAGAACGAATGACCTAAATGTTTTTCACAGCTATTCTTGCAAGGACCCATGACCTACCTGCATTTTAATGGAGAGGCTGACTATATATAACGTGTGAACGCATTGATATTCTCTGTGACGGAAAATTATGTAGAAACCACAGAAAGAACATATCTCTTTTTTAGAAAAGCAAAAATTTCCCCTGGATTGTATACTAGTTACTGACTATGCCTGTTCCTTGATTTTTTTTTCACAGAAAACAGACTCTGTTATATGATATCCATGCAACTTCCTGACCCCCCCCTCTACTGGGGTGGTTGACATTTCTGTTATGCACCATGAGAAGGGCTACATAGTGTAAATTAGACATTCTGTATAACACTTAAGTTCAAGCCTACTGGGACAAACAAATTCTTTGCAACCCTGGATAAACCTCCAACCCTGGATAAACTGCTAGGATCGTTAGATCCGAGTAGCTGTTAGCACTTACTGCATAGGTATACTAGGTAATAAGGATTGTGCTGTGTCTTGCTAGAGTGTTGGTGTAAAAAGAAAGTTGACAGTGACCTCCTTACCATTATCATTATTGATTTAAGAGAAGTTGGATATCTTCATGAAACAATTTATCCTGACAATACTTCGCCCAGGTAGAGGAAATCATTGGTTATGCCCAACAAACACAATTTCTTCATACACTATGGCACCAAATGTCCAGAAGAATTGAAGCAAATTATCAAAGAGATCTCTGCAGTAGCAGAGGTCCATTGCACCATTGTTCACAATATCCAAGATGTAAAATTAACTGAGGTATTCATCTGTGAGTGACGGGGAGCCAAATGCCTCATGTACATAGAAATAAATGTTACGTGAAAGTGGCCCAGCCTTCCAAAGGAAGAAAATGCTGTCACATCAATGCAGAATAGATGAAACTTGACATTATACCGAGTGAGGTCATGTAGTCACAAGATAAGCACAGTATATAAATTCATTAAGTGACAAGGACAGAAACGAGAATGGTGGGGTAGCATTGGGGACTAGGGGTAGAGGAAGGTTGGGGTGCTGTTCAACCAGGATAGTTTCAGCTTTGCCAAGTGAAGAATGAAGGCGCAGACAGCGAGGTTTAGTTCAGATAACTCAGAATTCTCTGCCTCCAAGGAGTCTCGAAAGTGACATTCATGAGGTTACAGGTCCTCTTGGTTTAAGCCAGCATGCGAAAGGCTCCAGGTCAAAGTTCCTTTCTGTTGCTAACTGGCTCACCCTCACAAACTTCAGTGTCATGAGCAGATGAGCGCTCAGGCAGCCCGAGAAAAGGCTGAGGAATACTTAGTGGAGCCACATGGGGAAGGATGCAAGCGATCAATGCTCTTAACAGCGGTGGAGAAAAATGTATGTGTTCCAAAGTACTGAAGTGGTAAATTAATATGTGTTAATTATAGTAATCAAATATTACTAATGTTTCAGGAGACATGTTAGTTATGAGAACATGGCACCATGAGGCAGAGACCCTCATGAAGTACTCTGCTTATCTACAGTGGTACCCTTTGCCCATTCAGCTCCTTTATGCACCCGGGAGTTGCAGGTCCACTGGACACTCACTCATCATGCAGCATGGTGACATTTGGTGATGTTTACGCAAGTGTAGAGTCAGGAAATTGAGACTGTAAACCGTTAGAATTAAACTGATATGTTTGATGTAAACCAGCAAACAATTTTCCAAGATGTTTTCATGGCTTCATTTTCCAATTCAATCAATATCCTTTAGTGCCTGCTAGAGTGCAAGCCCTTAAGTCAGTCACTGGGGCCAGTCCTGGAGGACAAGGAAAGTTAAAGATGGTGCCATTGGCAGTCGCGGGGAAGACCTGTAGCTTTGAAGATGTGTTTGAATAACATCCAGAATGATTAGGGGCAGTTGTGGTTCTAGAAGGAAGGAGGAACTGAGAGGCAGAGCAACAGGGCGTTTGGGGCTGACAGAGTCGTAAGCCTGTACTAGTACATACAGGAAGTGCATGTGGAGGCGTCTGAGAATATCCATTGTACAGGCACAAGGAACAAGGAAAACATAGCTGCCCTTTCCACCCTAGGGAGATTCAGTTTAAAGTTTGCACGCAGGGCTGCTCCTGACCTACCCCACTGCTGCCCTCGATGATGTCTGTGGCATAGTCCATGTGCTTGAAAAATTTGTTACATGACTAAGCCAGAGATGAGGGGACCATGACAGCCAAGGGACAGGTCACAGCAATCTGAAAATATCAGACTCAACATTTGGATTTTATCTTTCTTTCATATGGTAAACAAAACAAAACGTACTTTTGCACACTAAGCCCCTTTCGTAAGTGGCGTTGGCTATATGTTCAACATATAGCCCTTAAGAGGCTCTGGACAACGCACGCCTCATTGAGAAGGTGGGTTGCATGAATGGGACATCACTGTTGGTTAGTGAATCTCTACTGCGAAGTGGTCACAACAGTATATTCCTTTTTTTCGATAAGGAAGTCTTAATTGTAACATACTCATGAGCACTGCTAACTTACAAATTTACCAGAGAAACCTTTTTAATACTATCTCAGATAATAGTCAACAAAAAAAGAGAAAGTATTCACAATATAATACCCAAAACCCAACAGCCCAGCACAAAAAAACCAAACAAAATGAATTTCTTAACTGTAATCAACTTATCATACCTGAAGAAACCTTTAGCTCAAAATTTCAGCAAGTCACAGAATGCTCGTTTGAGGTTTTCCAATAGTTTTTATATAAAATTTTTTAAATTTATGTTTTATTTCATGTGAATTGGTGTTATTTGTGTGAGGATGTCAGGTCCTCTGGAACAGGAGTTACAGACAGGTCTGAGCTGTCCTGTGGGTGCTGGGGATTGAACCAGGGTTTTCTGGAAGGGAAGTTAGTGCTCCTAACAGCTAAGCAAGCCATCTCCAGCCCCCTCCAGCCCCCACTATTTTAATCTTTATCTGACATCCAGGTTCCTTGGCTTTGACTCAGTGCTTACTAGAGACTTGTCATTTCTCTTTATTTTTCATTCTATTCTTTCTCTGAGCATAAGAAGTGATATTACAGTGGTTGACTATATGGTAGGATACGGACTTGTGGAAGAAATACTGAATTTTATTTGCCCTCAAAAGACATTTAAATTTTTTATGTGTGTGTATGTATATGAGAATGTATGTGTGTATGTGTATGTATGTGTATTTATGTGTGCATACGTATGCATATGAATATGTCTGTTTGTATGTATATCTGTGTGAATATATGTGTGTGCATGTGTGTATGTGTGTGAGTGCATGTATGTATATGTGTACATATGTATTTGTATCTATGTGTGTATCTATATGTGTATATGCATGTGTGTATGTATGTATACGTGTGTGTGCCTGTGTGTATGTGTGTGTATATGTGTATACGTGTGTGTACATGTGTGCAATATATGTGCATGCATGTGAGTGCAGTGCACTACCAGAAGTGGTTGCTAGTTGCCATGGGCATGGGGTTACAGGTGATTGTGAGCTGCCCAATGCAGGTGCTAGGATCCTGACATGTGTCCTCTGCAAGAGCAGCAAGCATTCTTGACTGCTGAGACATCTCTGCAGCCCCTTCTATTTCTTTTTCAAATGTGACATTCCGTCTACATGCCAGCCTTCTTTGTGCTTTTTAAGTAAGATCACTTATTCTCAGCATCTCCCGGTCTCCCTTAGCCTTTTCGAAAGCATGGAATCCAGCACCTACAAACTTACTTCATGCTCGTCCCAAAGGCCACTGTAAAAAAATAATCTTGTTTTTTTTTTTTAAGTTGACGCATTGTTATACTTTTACAGAAGCACTGCCTGGCCCTGGCTGAGAAAACCCTTATTTCAATGTGCAGATTATCTAGCGACAACAAGAAGAATCCATTTAATGGTTGAGATCAAGAAACACAGAGTTGGGTAAGAACTTTAAAAGGGCCCACTTTCTTCTAAAGGAAACACAACAGCTCAAACCAATTTGGGATTTTCAAATTGCTTTGAAAGCACTAGTCCCAGCTTCCCAATAAAATAATATCATTTATTTTGCATTTTCATCATGTAAACAGAAGCCTGAATCATTTTTGTAATAAACTGTTGGACCAAAAAAAGAACTTTTCCCAAGATAGAAAGCTAAGATACTGTATGCCAAAGACTGAATTATTCCCAGCTGTGAAAGTAGATCTCATCTTTGCCTGAGAATGCTGGGAGAAGCTGATCTGTGTCACTTGTATGACATTACGAAGAGACGGTGGGCAATTAGCAATACGAGTTAGTTAACAAGCACCATGTGCATGTGGAGACTTAAACATGGTTGGAAGAATGTTTCCATTTCCATGTAGTGTGCCTATTTTAAGAGAAATTACACTTTAAAAGTGAACAGATAATCGTGTATACTGACATATGATGATAGCAATATGTTTTCATGAAGTTGAAATACTTAGTTTGTAGAAAGAGTCAAGGAGACTCTGATAAGACAACATTCACGACAGGTGTCTCAGTATAAGTAAATAAATATTCACATACATTTATTTATTTTTTCACTCAATGCTCCCTTAAGAATACCACCAACAGCATGCATCTGGTTGAGATTTTTTACATTTTAATGTTACTTTTTGGCATTGTTATTCAAGATATTTACCATATTAACCTGATTCGTAACTGTGGTAATATTAGAAACATTCATTTATTTTAAAAAAATTAATCTATGCTATCCAAAGCTTACATTGAAAAATATGAATGCAGTTGCCTGTGGGTTAAGATTAGTCAGGGAGTCATTTAAACCAAGAATTAACTCACAATGTTGACTGTCATAAGTACACATCCCAGGAATACTTTTGCTAGACAATGTAACAGGGCAAAGATGGAAATGGAATTCAGATTTCAAAGTCTGAAAACAGCAACAGTGAATGAGGAGTCCAAGAGTAGGAGAGAAAGGTGAGAGGTGGAGGTGGGGGCACTAGAGAACGCAGAGAGAAGGAAGAGGCGCAGCAAGAATCAGCTAAGTCACGATGCCTTACCAGAATAGATAAAAACGATGTGCTCACAGAGCCCAGAGCAACCCAGCAACACAGACAAATATTTTCCTAGATGAAATTGTAATAATTTGAAACTGTGGCATCATCAATAAATAGTATACACATACTTTCCAGTCAAGAAGTGAGACTCATGGCAGGCATGCCTGGCTTCTTCAGCACTCAGAGGTCAATAAAATCCATCCATCAACAGCAACAAAGCACAACAGAAAAACTGTAACACATATCTAATACACACACACACACACACACACACACACACACGCATGCAATATAATTAACGGATTATATATTGTTTATATATACATATTATATAAATAATATATTACATGCAATATAATTAATGGATTGTAGATGACAGCCACAAGTAAACATTTGAAGTTCAATTCTCAACAGTGCTTCCAAACATAAAATACTAGAAGACCTACCAGCATGATTACACTGAAAATATTTTAGAGGTTTTTAAAGATGACTGGGTTGCATGGAGACATAGACCATATTCATGTTTACATAATGGAATATCGTTAAGACGCATTGATTGGCCATTTTCCGGATGTTGTCATTAGCACCTCACACTGTTACTGTGAGAGTGACAGTCAGTAACACTCACTGTGAGTTGTGTTTGCTTTGGTTAGGTGTGTGCTGATCAAAAGGTCACACCTGGAGATTTATGTCTTGCATAAAATGTGAGATGTGTTTACTTAAGGAATGAGATTGCTTCAGACAAATAGAATTCCCTTCAACACACTTAATAAAGGCAAATCAATACCCCCAGACATGTGTGTGTGTGTATGCGCGTGCGAGCGAGCATGTGAGCATGCGATGTGGAAGCTAACTATCAACACCTGCTGTTTTCCTCTGTCACTTTCCACAGCATCTTTTAAAGTCTCCAGACCAGGAGCTCAGGTTTCACCCTGGCTGGGTGAAGCCCCAGGGTTTAGCCTGTGTTTGCTTCCCCCAGGTCTGAGATTACAGACACTTGCAGATGAGCCTGGCTTTCTACACAGGCCCTGTGGACCTAAACTTAAAGCCCCATGCTTGTGTACCAGGTCACCTCACTAGTTTCCATGCCTCTTTATTTTGTCGCCTCCACTCTCTTAGCCTAGTCACAGAGGAAACCCAATATTCTCTCAAAAACTGGCTCTATTAAAAAGTTCAACCCCTTTAAGTTGCTTCTTCTTCCTTTGAGGCTTGTTGTCTGCAAGCCGAGCAAGGTCAGCTGGAAGAACACAAGTTGACTCTGTCACTGTAACTCCTGAGTTTTCTCTATATTCTGAAGAGACCAAATCATAAAAGCACTTTGAAAACAAAAGTTACCAGCATGAACCAAAGTTACCGGTAGGCACCAACTGTGCCCAATGGAAAATCAAATAGACATCAAACGGCATCGTGAAAAAACAGTCTATTGGCCACAGTCTCTGTCCCTGGCATCCCACATTTCCCTTTCTGATATTAGTGTGTTCATTTCCCTTCCCTATACCTTTCCACCTGTGTGTTCTGGGGATGGTGGTAGTAGCTTTCTTTTCTCCACTCTCGCCATCACTAAACACACAGACACAAGTCACCTCCAGGGAAGTGTTCTAAGGCCCCTGCCCTTGTCACATCTTCTAGGTAACCTGGTAGAGGGGATACATGTCTCATGGAAAATTGAAAGAGATATTTGACAATTTCTCTCACATATCCAGTGATTCAGTCATTTGTGGGAGATTCTTTATGTTACTTTGGACAATAAAATCTGAGTATCAGCATGGAAGGAAAAAAATGAGAATAATTTATTTATGGGCAGTAATCCAATAAATAATCAATATTGGTCTATTTGATAAGGAAAACTGCAAATGTTTCCAAGAGATGGATAGGTAGCTGACAAAGAAGAAAGTACCGTTTATAAGTCTAGAAATAAGTGTGTGTGTGAAGGAGAAGAGGGATGGGCTACATGGACCTGTCATTTGGATCTTCCTGACAAAGATGAGATCTAGGCTATCTACAGACAACGGCAGAGAAGAACTCATACTCTGACTGCTATAAATGGCTGAACCAGAACTCTTGTTTTTAAAGGCTCAGAAATAATTGAAAGAGAATGCCCAGATCTCTGTATGACCTGCCAAAGTCACGTGATGCCTGAGTGCTAGCATCTTGTCTAGAGAAGTCGTGTGGATGGAGACTTAAATATACATAGATACAGTCTTCTAACAAATACACTGTTGGCTTTGAATTCAGCTTGAGGTTTTTATTCTTTGCCACAGTTTGAATGTGTCCAGCAGCTTCTGTGTTTAAAAATTTAGTCTCTGCCCAATATTGAGCGGTGAGACCAACCCGTCTTCCCTAGCTGGTGGCTCCACTGCATCACTGCAGGCAAGAGGGATCCTCAGAAAGGAGGAGTTCAGCACCTGCTCCTTTTCATGAACGTGTTGCTTTCCCATTATCTATCATGAGTTTGACGCCGCAAGAAGACCCTTACCTTGCAAGGCTCTCTGACTTTGGATTTCTCTATTTCCAGTTCCTTAAGAAAAAATTCTTTTCTTCATCAATTACTTAGTCTAGGATATTGTGTTGTAGTGGATGAAACAGCCTGAGGAAGATACTGTAACTATTAACCGAGACACAATATCTAAAGAACCTAAGTACTTAATAAATATTAGTTGTGTTGAGTCTTCCTGTTCCTTGCAGATACCCATATCACTATCAGTGTGCCGTGGGGAGGCAGAGATGATTCATTTCGGGATCTGAGAAGGGAGTTGTAGCCCATGAGTCCTCAGTACTCTTTCTGACTTTTGCATCTACATTCGGTTGGAAGATAACCTCTTTGTCTCTCTTCCATAACACAAGAGATATGAGTACCAATTAAACCACTTGATTTTCAAGATTAAAAAAAAAATGTGGCCAGTGGCCCACTTAGCCATCAGTCATCCTGGGAAATTGCTTTTCTTTAATTGTGGCTGTAAAACCTGTAAAACAAAATGAGCAGCCTGGCAAGATATGGAGCCTTAGTGGCACTTTTATTTTTGGGGTAACCAACAGTTGTGCAATTGAACTTAGAGCCAGCTCGGTAGGAGAGAATGAATGCCCAGCGCTAAGATCCTAACCAAGTACTTATGGCTGAGAGGCATAGCCTCTATTTTCTTGTATCACTTTAACTTCTAATATCATCTCAAATACTTATTCCTTATACCCTTAGATGGTTGTAGCTCTCACTCCTCATCAACGAAGACTATCACAGAGATCCACAGTTATCAAAATGCAGAGGATAAATGAGCCTGAGATCCCAACTCTAACTGATGCATCCACGATGTAACGCCTACACTCAAGGTTCCGGGGGCCGGGGGGACGACACAAAAATGGGGTAGAAAGCTTTCAAGAACCTGAGGACCTAGACACCTGCTGGAAGATCGTGGCCTTTAGACTTGATAAAGAAGTTTCACCAATGAAATCTTAATATAAAGTCCTAAAAAAATGGGAGACACGCATAATGATATCAGCAGGTGACATGCCAACGTAGATGGGGGAAATTTCACAGGCTCCCCGGCCCCGGATGAAGGGTTATAGGTGATCAGTGGGTGCAGCATGAGGGAGAATCAATTGTCTGCAGAGATGATGAACTTCCTAATAGGTTATCTAATCCCCAGAGGTCAGCCCTAAATTCACACACATACCAGCAACACTAAATGGAGTCAGCCGGTGTGTGTGTGTGTGTGTGTGTGTGTGTGTGTGTGTGTGTGTGTATTTAGAGAAGAGATCATGAATTTGGGAGTAAGGGAGAATTTAAAAGAGGAGAGAGAGGGATGGGAATGGTATAAGTACACTCTGCATGTACAAAATACTCTAAAGAAATTAAAAATATAAAAAGTCTCCATGTGAACTCAAGCTGAAACAAAAAATACAGTAAAGAAAAACTGTGTCTGTGAACCCACAGAGAAGGGAAATTGCTGGTGACAAATAGAAAATTGGAAACACGTTTAAATGTACAGAAATGTTGAAATTACGGTTCAAAGATGAGATCAGTGCAACAGGTCAGCAGTTATGAAACATAAATTTAGTCTAACGATTGGCAGGTGGTAAAGCCTGTCCCTCTCAGATCCTAGGGGAGGACTAGGGGCAATTGTGTTTCTATACAAATGGTGCCATTTCTGTCTCCTATCTAAATAGACATGAAGGCTTCTGTTTAAAAAGAGCAGCTTCTTTTCTTTTATTCACATCTATGACTGGACTACAGTCCACTCTGCAGTTGCCAAAGCTTGTGGCTGTTATGCAAACTTGTTATTAGAGCATTCTAGGAAACACACAACCACAGTCTGGGCGGAAGCTGTGTGGTAGGCTCTGCTTCCATACAACTGCTGTTTACTGACAACCACCAGGGCCAAAACGGATGCTCAGGTTCATGAGTCACTGCCTCCATGTCATTGGAAGTAACAGTACGGACAAGTTCCAAACTGCTGATGGCTTCCGTGGCTTCCAAACATCTGTGCAGCTTGAATCCCATGACCATCTCTTTGCTTCATTTTACCTTTGCCAGATGAAGAGTGAGTCAGACCAAAAGGCAAATCATTGTGTAGAGAGACTGTGTGCTGTCAGGATGCATCACCTGTCATTTAAAATGTCTATGGCCTATGGCTTAGGCAGGGAATATGACGTGGGACATCCAAGAGGAGAAAGAATTCTGAGATAGAGCCAGATGGGAGATGCATCCAGGAAGATGTGATGAGACAGATACATGATACCCGAGCACAGGTAACCCAGCCGTGTGGCAGAATGGAGGTTGATGTGGGTTAGTATAGTCAAGGTAGAGCCTAACTATATGGCCAAGGTATTTGTAAATATATTTTGAGCCTGAGTCTTATTTCTGGGAGATGGGGCTAGTGAAGAACTGAACCTAACTTCTACAGTGTTGTATTTAGTTTCCACTATCTTTATCCCATGGGCTGCGCAGTTACTGCTAGATAGTGATGCTTTATCCACCCTGGGCCTTGGAGAGAGGGTTGATGGTTATCATTCATTAGAAACACATAAGAGGATACGAAGAGGTTCACTGTATCTAAATTATGTTTCTGAAACACTACCTTAGACTCCAATAAAGAAGAACACCCACTAACATCAAAAGCAAAGTAAGAAAAAATGTGCTTAAACTTGGTTTCAAAGATCCGTGTAGACTTTCTAGGGCTTATGTGACGCTCCCTTCTCTGTCTCTCTGTCTCTCTGTCTCTCTCTCTGTCTCTGTCTCTGTCTCTCTCTGTCTCTCTCTGTCTCTCTCTGTCTCTCTCTCTCTCTCTGTACATGTATGTGCATATGTGATCTCCTTAGATTTAATATGCTTCAGGTTGCTTATATCTAAAAAATTAGAAACACATGGAAGACAGTCTGTCTCTCACGTCAGCTTTTCTGTATGTTAAAATGTTGTGACAGTATTCTGAATGAATGTGTCAAAAGTGCCTCCAGTCTTTCTCGCTGCACGGATTCTGGACCTGACTTGCACCAGCCTCCATTAATATGTTTCATATGCAGCACAGAAAGCCAGAGGCTGGTCCAGATGAAGAATCTGGTCTTTTATAAGCACACATTCCTGGAACTGATCAAAGCCTGATGTGCAAACACATGGTGAGTCACAGGATAAACGTTCATCAGAAAGAAATGTTCATCATCAAGTAATCCACCAGACGATATTTATTATAAATCATTTACCTCGAGGACCAGAAAACTAAGGGATACACAAATAATTTAAATATCTACACTCAAGCATTCACACAAAAATGCAATTAACACAGGGCAAAATACCAGCAATTGTGTGTGTATGTGTGTGTGTGTGTGTGTGTGTGCTTATGCATAGGTATGAGTGGATTTGTATGAGCATGCAGAAACCAGAGGTTCATGCCAGTGTCTTCCTCAAACACTCTTGAGCTTATTTTAAAGGCAGGATGTCTCACTGACCCTATGGCTCAGTGAATTTGCTGGACTGGTCAGCTAGTTCCAAGGATCCTCCAATCTGCTTCTCCATTGCTATGACCACAGTTACATCCTACAGTGCCTGCCTTTCCTATGTGAGTGTTGGGATTCGAACTCAGGTCCTTAGACTTGCACTTTACCAGCTGAGCTATAACCCCACCACACACACACTTCTTTATATTTTCAGGAAAGCCCCATTTCACTTGCTTAAGCAAACTCTCCAGTTATGAAATGTTTAAAGTGCCCTGAATCTTTGCACCATCCCTCATCCTCTATCTGAGGCCATTTCTAACATCCAGCAGCTCATTGTGCTTCCTGGAATAAACTCTTAAACATTTCTTTCCATAGCTTAAAGATTCCCTGATCTCTTAGCTGGAAAAAGGTACCAATAGCCACAGCTATCTAGCAAGGCTGTAGTGAAGAATAAGAAATTTGCCAGGCGGTGGTGGCTCATACCTTTAATCTGAGCACTCTGGAGACAGAGGCACAGGGATCTCTGAGTTCAAGGTCAGCCTGGTCTACAAAGTGAGTTTCAGGACAGTCAGAGGAGACAGTCCAGTCCAGCTTGCTGTCACCTAAGAATCTCCCATAGAGCCCAGCTCCTAAGTGTCCAACAGCATTCAACATCACCATTTTGAGGACCAGCTCTTTGTAAAACTGTCACCCTATGGGGGAAAGCTGACATCCAGCTACAGCAATGTCCCTGTCAATAAACAACTAAGGAATCAGCACGATGTACACAGCAAAATTTAACATGCGACCACCCTGCCAGCAGATCACACTGGAAGATCAACTCGAGCAGGTATGCCAAATTCAAACAAGTTTAAATAAATGTAAGCAGTAGTAGTAGTAATATATATATATATATATATATATATATATATATATATATATATATATATATATACTAAGCTCTTTCAAACAAGGGAATCGAATGACATCGCAGACCGTAAGGCAGGGATTGCCCTTGAGGCCATACAAAGTGGCTTCCCTAGGAGACACAAAAAGTTAGTGTAAATTGGTAGGGACAATGGCAAAGAAATATTTAGTGAGTCAAAAGAGTGAAGTGTGTGCATCAGGTTCCTTGGCTGCCACAGACCTATGGAAAGGGTTTGAGGATGAGAGAAGATTGGCCCTGGGTCCTGAGGGTAGCAGAGATGAAGACTGAACAGTAACGCAGAAGAAAGTCAGAGGACGGATCTCATCCCAGTTCCTCTGCAGAGTTGTCCTTTAAAATGCCCTGCTCCCTCTCCAGTGAACGATGGGCTGAAGCTCCCACATCACACTGAGAGCCTCTGGCCTGCCCCATGAGGCTCCTGAGATGGAACATGTCTGTTCCTAACATTCTTTCCTCACTCAAAAAAAAAAAAAAAACCAAAAAAAACCCCCAAAATAAATAAATAAATAAATAATAAAAAACAAAAACAAACAAACAAAAACAACCCCCAAACTGCACATTTGCTGTGAAAACCACAAACCAACACTGAAGAGAAATACTTCACACTGATAAAACCACCTTGAAATACTTCACACGGATAAAACCACCTCGAATCCCCAAGGCCAACATAATTCCTTTTCTTCCTACAGTTTTCTGTCTTTTCTCTGGCCATCCATCCACAGACCTGTCACGTTAAGATGACTGAGCACACTCAGGTCTCTTACCTGCTTTGTTTGCTTTAGCGTGGCTCAGAACTTTCCCAGGTTCCTATCGCCATTAACTTTCATGCCTTAACAGTCTGTCAATGCTGCCTCTCTATTTACTGACACAATAGTCGTGTTGTCCATGTTTTATCCATTACAGGAAGTGTCTCAGTGGGCATCATTTTGTTCATGACTTTTATTTGTCTTTTAGATGGTGTTGGACTATATCCTCAGGATACATCCAAACGAGTGACACATAGACTGTAAGAAATGTAAACTTCCTTCCCTAGCCATCTATGAAGGGGAGCAATGCATACCTGGGGGGTGGGGCGGTCGGGGGGAGCCTTCAAATGTGCAGCCACAGACACTTGCCCTGGAGGGTGATTTTTACTAAGTCACACTTCAGTTCTTAAGATAACCCATGACTTCAGAAATAAATTTTAAGCACACTAGAAACTGGGTCTTTCTCTGAGTATCAAGATGGATTTTTTCCCCTAACTCTTCTCATAAAGTTAATGTGCTCGGTGGATACATGGCCCAGGAGGGAGGTGGCGAAAGATCTACAGGCCTGTAAATCGAATAAACAAGAATCACGCAGCATTGAGAAATGTGAGCGAGGCACAGACAGCCCCGAGCTCTTAGGCAGTAATATAATAAAGGCTGAGGTGCGTTACACATCAAATTAAAGCCGTATACCACACGCTCTGCCAAGAAACTGCTAAACAAAAGGTGGTAGTCAGAGTCAGTTAAAACTCACAGCGCTATTGAGAAGCAGAGACCATGGACTGGGGGCTGCGCTCAGCACATGGTTATAGACTTGCCGAGTTAAGATACTTAGGTTAAGATAAAGACAAGAACTCTCCGAGATAATTACAAAGTTTTGGTTCATGCAGGTGATGTAAAATAAAGAATGGTTAGTTTTTACCTCAACTCACTGAGACTACAGACTATGTTTTGAGAGTGTGACAATTTCACGTAACCACTGGGGTACTGAAGCAGTAATTTGCCACCAGGCTCCCATATGCATTCTGGAATGCTCCTAGAATGGACATGAGCACAGGCAGAATGAACATAAGATGTTCCCTGACCTTGGCCATGCCCTCCACAGGCCTGGGTGGTCAGCAGCTTCCTTAGACATATAACAGTCTCTTCCAATGCTGTGTGACAATCATAGACTCCATTTGGCTTCTGTGTCACAACCAGCCATAGCTCAGGACCCTGGTTTCTTAAGATTTTATATTAAACTGGTCTAAGGGAGACTGTACTACTAAAGATCTGTTACAACATACAGTTCTGACATGCGTATGAATTATGTAATTGCATATTAAATTGTGTACATAAAATATAACTTTATATACATAATTACACATGTTTTATGTGATACATAATACATATATAAATACATGCATACATCCATCACAGTGGTGATTTATGCTGTGAAGGGGCTTCTGAAGTGGGAAACTTCTGGAGCTAACAGGACATGGACGTTTTCAGAGCCACGAGCTTGACAAGAGCCATTTCCCTGGGAGCAACATTGTAGTGGGAGATGGAAGCAGGGGCAGAGCCAAAGTCGCAAGGTCCAGTCTCAGATTTCTGGATTCAGCTTGAGATGGCAAATGGCCTGAATGGATCAGATGAGTAAGTCCCACTGGAGAGCAAAGGAGCGTCCTCACAGGGGGCAGCAGGGTGGCTGGGGCTTGTGTTGGGGTAGGGGGTGGAAGGTGCCCGGGAGTACAGGTAGGGGGGTAAGTGCAGCCAAACTTGATGATGCAAGTGCAGTCAAACGTGATCACTTGAGTTCAATCCTTGGGACTCACAGAGTGGATGGAGAGAACCAAGCCCTGTAGATTGTCCTCTGAGCACCACATACAGTAAGTAAGTAAATGCAATTTAAAAAAAGCAAGATAAATATCTTTTCCCAAAGCAGATGCTGGTGAGGATGTGGAGAAAGAGGAACACTCCTCCAATGCCGGAGTGCAAACTGGTAAAACCACTTTGGAAAACATTCTGACTGTTCCTCAGAGTTGGAAATATTTCTACCTGAAGGCCCACCTATACTCAAAAGGTACTTCAACATTTAACAAGAACACATGCTCCACTATGGTCTTAGCAGCCTTATTTATAATAACCAGAACCTAGAAACAACCCAGATGTCCCACAACAGAAGAATGGATACAGAAAATGCGGTATATTTACACAGTGGAGTACTACTCAGCTATTAAAAACAATGACTTTATAAAATTTGCAGGCAAATGGATGGAACTAGAAAATATCACCAAGTGAGGTAACCCAGACACACATGGTATGCACTCACTAATAAGTGGATATCAACCTAAAAGCTCAGAATACCCAGGATACATTTCACAGACAATATAAAGCTTTAAAAAAAAAAAGGAAGACCAAAGTGCAGAAGCTTCAGTCCTACTTAGAAGGGGAGCAAAAATAATTGTGGGAGGTAGAGGGAGGGAGAGACCTGGGAGGGAGGAAGGAAGGGGAGTGAAGAAAGAGGGGAACGGGATGAGGTGTGGGAAGAGACAGGAGAGAATTACAGAGGGTCAGGAAAATGAATAGAAATATGTAGCAGTGGAGGGTGGGGAACTGGGGGTAGCCACTAAAAAGTCCCAGGTGCCGGGGAAGCGAGAGGATCTCAGGACTCAGTGAGGATGCCATTTGCTGAAATACTCAACAAAAGAGAGACAGAACCTGTAGAGACCACCTCCAGTATAAGCACAGTCCTCAGATGGGGGATGGGGCCACCTACCCATCTCAACATTTTTAACCCAGGACTGTCCCTGTCTAAAGGAAGTACAGGGACAAAGTGGAGCAGAGACTGAAGGAAAGGCCATTTAGAGACTGCCCCACCTCAGGATCCATCCCATACGCAGGTATCAAACCAGACACTATTGTTGATGCCAAATGCTTGCTGACAGGAGCTTGATACAGCTGTCTCCTGAGAGGCTCTGCCAGAGCCTGGCCAATACAGATGCAGATGTTTGCAGCCAACCATCTGACTGAGCCCAGGTTGCCCAGTAGAAGAGTTAGGGAAAGAAATGAAAGGCATTGAAGGGGTTTGCAACTCCATAGGATGAACAACAATATTAACTAACTGGACCTCCCAGAGCTCCCAGGGACTAAACTACCAACCAAAGAGTATACTTAGAGGGACCCATGGCTCCACCTACATATGCAGCAGAGGATGGCCTTATCTGGCATCCATGGGAGGGGAGGCCCTTGATCCTGTGGAGGCTTGATACCCCAGCAGAGGGGGACGCTAGAGTGGTGAGGCTAGAGCGAGTGGGTGGAGGAGCACCCTCATAGAGGCAAAAGGGAGAGTCTGAAGAGGGGAGACCGAGAAGGACAATATTTGAAATGTAAATAAATGAAATATCCAATAAGAATCAAGATAAAAGTATCCTTTGCCCAACCCTTCCACTTTCCCACATTCATGTGTGTGTGTGTGTGTGTGTGTGTGTGTGTGTGTGTGTGTGTGTGTAGGATATGCATGTTATATCTATGCACATATGTGTGTACATGCATATGGTGGTCAGTGCTTGGCCTTCAGTATTTTCCTCTGTCACTTTTCTTCCATTATTGAGGCAAGTTCTTTTTGAATTTGGAGTCCAGCAGATTCAGCTGGTCTAAATAACCACTCTACCCCAGGATGCCCCGTCTCTGCCTCCTGAGTACTGGGGTTGCAGGTAAGCCAGCAGGTCTCTGTTAGCTTTGGGGGTGAGCTGACCTGAGTTGTGGACCTCACATTCAAAGAACTTAGATCATCCCAGCCCTCTTTGTTTACGATTTTGTGTCGGCTGCATCTGAAATAAATTATGAGCAAGAGCAGAAACATCAGAAACAGATTTAGACAAGGCGTTCATATATGAAATAAAAATACCCATGGAGTACTTAAAACCAGAATGAAACATGAAAATAAGCAAGCAGCAAGAGACAGTGAAAGAAGAGAATGGAAAATGAGAGCTTTAGAAAAGCCATGGCTACTGACATAGAAACACTCAATAATTTTATTCAGTAAGAATCAGGAAACACACACAGCCTGCCATCTGGACCCACCACATTCTTTCATTGCTTACATTTGAAAGTCATTTTATAAATGATAAATAGGGTGGGAAAAGGATTCAATAGAATCATGAGAACTCGAAGAGAAAACAGATTTTCTTATAATAAAAATTGGTAAATCTTTTATCAAGTTTTCGAGTGATTCCTCAAAAAATAAATAAATAAATAAAGGTCAGAGAATGTCAATTATTGAAAGTAGTTAGAGCCAAACATAAAAGAAACTCAAATGCACAAACTGAGTACAAGAAGCCCTAAAGACCCCGCAGACTTACACAGAATTAGCCAATAGAATGATGGGCCAGAAGAAATGACCCAGAATGCAGCACAGTTTACTGGAATATTCCCCTACTACATTTTACAATAAACTCAGTAATGTGGGAGGAGCAAAGGAGAGGAGGAGGAGGAGGAGGAGAGGGAGAAAAAGAGAGAGGGGAAGATGGTGGTGAATGTCAGAGTTCTCTAGCAGTCTAAGGTAGCAACTTATCAAAATGTTAATTAGAGTTGGATTACAACTCTAATTGCATGGGCATTTTGTTTATTGAGCATTTTCAATTATATAAAGCCTTTGGATAATAATTAAGCATTATAGTCTCCTTTCTACCGGGTACCTCGTGGATGGTGGGTATTGTCTGGGGTTCAGTCAAGCTTTGTGGAGACAGCATGGTAGATTGGCAGAGCCATCTCCCACACTGGCATCTCGTGGGTGCCAAGGCTGGTGCTTGTGGCCAGTCTCTGAGCAGGACAGCAGTGAGAGCACACTGCCACTCTTGGCCTCAGGCCTTGTCTAGTCGACAACATGGCAACCCCATAAGAACAAGCTAGATTGGGCTATGCTGTTTTAAATATTATCCCCAACAGCACAGTTTTGGAGATAGAAAATATTCAAGAAAAGATAAAAACCATGTTGTCTCAGTTGGGGTTCTTTAGCCATTATGTTTCTTCTTTCATGTCTTGAACTGTTTTTTATTTTTGTTTGTTTTGTTTTTTGTTATCATTTCATTCCGCTGTTTGTGTTTTCCAGATTTTATTAATGGATTTATTCATATCCTCTCTAAGGTCCTTGAACATATTCATAGCAGCTCTTATGAAGTCCTTGCCTTCGGCTATATTGCATTTCTCGGGGCCTGCTGTAGTGGGGTTGTTGGGTTCTGGCGGAAGCACTTTATCTTGGTTGTTAAAGGTTGTGATTCTGGGCTGGTATCTAGGCAACTGGGGTCCGGTTGACTGAGGTGATTCTAGGTGTTGCTATCTGGCCTTGTCTTAGCTGGTGTGTGTTTGTTCCTTGGGTTCCTTTGTCCTCTCTGGATCTTAGGAAGGTGAGGAGACTGTGAGTTGCCTGGTAAAGAGTGCTTCTGCAGGTCAGTGGGTGGCAGAGAGGGTAGAGGTGGGCTAGGAGAAAGACTGAGAGGGGCATCAGGAAAGAGCCAAGGGCATCCTGTCAACCTAGACGGTGGATCCACAGGGTAGTTTGGAGTAGGAATCCCATAAGTGCTTTTAATGATTTTGGTTTGTCCCTTGATGTGTTTATTTTGTTCTATTCTGGTTTGTGGGTTCAGTTGCCTGTTTGATTTCTAAAAAGAGAGAGAAAGAAAGCATGGAGGTGGATGGATAAAGAGGTAGGAAGCATCTAGGGCAGTGGTTCTCAGCCTTCCTAATGCTGCAGCCCTTTAATACAGTTCCTCATGTTGTGGTGACTCCAACCATAAAATTATTTTGTTGCTACTTCATAACTGTAATCTTGCTACTGTTATGAATCATAATGTGTCTTATATACAGAATATGATATATGACCCTGTGGTGGTCATGGGCCACAAATTGAGAACCACTCATCTGGGGGATTAGGGGAGGCAAAATCATGATCAGATTGTGTGAAAAAATGTTCTCAATTGAAAAAGAATAATATAGAGGAGAAAGAAAAAGAAGGTTCACTAAATATGTGATGGAAACCTTAAAAGGAGAGATGAGGTAGAATGGAGGAGAGGCCATATTTGAAACACAAACATTTGAGCATTTTCCACTGATTCAAAAAGTCCAGATGCACAGAAAACATGCCTATGCTAAAATAATTGGAAAATTTATACTGAAGAAAGGATTTTCATATATTCAAGGCACAGATGTGTGTCTAGAAAGCATCACATTCCATTCTAGGTCAATTTGTAAATGACACCAGCAGGTCAGAGCAGCCCATGACACAGGTGCATTCTTCACACCAAGGGTTACCCTTCACGAACTATTTTCTTTAAAGGCAAGATTATGTGTGTGCACATGTGTGCATTCGGTGTGTGTGTGTACGTGCACACACGCGAGTGCATATGTATTGTGTGAGTACAGGAGCTAAGGAAGGCCAGAGGAAGGTGTTGGCATGTTGGTTCTCTGTTATCTGAGGATATAAGTAGTTGTGATCTAGGAACTAAACTTGGGTCCTCTGGAGGTTCAGCAAGTGCTCATAGCTGCTGAGCCATCTCTCCAGCCTCCTGTATGAACTATTTTTTATTTTGAGTTGTTTTAGAGGCAGAGAAGTACGTTTCTATCTTTAAATATTATATTAGCTAGCCTTTGGTTAACACCGAGATTGTGGGATATTTTTCATGTGCTTTGTTTTCTGAAAACAAGGTTTAAACATAAACCTGTGAAAAAAGTCATTTATAATCACCATAAATTTGAAAATTCCTAATATATGCCCAGGACCCTTAAAACAGGCTTTATGAGGATAGACCCTTAAAACAGGCTGTGTATGAGGATAGACCCTTAGAACAGGCTATGTATGAGGATAGACCCTTAAAACAGGCTGTGTTTGAGGATGGGGCGGGTTGCTGGCCCTGAGTACTAGTCATGCAGTGCTTTGGGTCCTGCTGGATCATCAGGGTCCTGAGGAGTCATATATGTCTTCCCACTTTTCCTTCTCTGCCCAAGACTTAAATGTCTGAGAAGACATTTAAACATGTGCAAAAGAAGGGAGAAGGTACAATCTTTTCTTCTCCTACACAGAATCTTCAATTCTTTAAGAAAGAGAAAAACAAAAAGAAAGAAACAAAGCTCCACCTTGTTATCACCTCCCTCCCTTCGAAGCATCCAACTGAAGGTATCAGGGACTCATGGCTTGTCAGCCTTCTAGTCTTGGTTTCCCCTCCTGCATCCTTCCTGACAACTGCAATAAATACAGTGCAGGTTTTAAAAAAAGAAAATTCATCCACATAAACTGTATATGTAAAAGTGTACTTAAAATTTTATACTTTAAAAAATCTATGATTCATAATATTGTAATTCCATGAAAATGAAGACCTGAATACACTGGGCCTGTCCAAGTAACAGCAATGTGCTTTTACAAAGTTAATGAACGGTTTCATGTTTCAGTTTCCTCACCTGTGCAATGGTGAAAGACGAAGCTCCTATCTCACTAGGCTTTTGTGAGATGTAAGTTATGTCTCATTGTATCCAATCTTAGTTTGGGGGACACATTCTGTAATGATTGACACTTAGAACAAAGCAGACACTCCACAAACATTAATTCTTATTTTGAAGACACATACTTATTTGATTTAAAATTATACACAAATTATATTCACATGATTAAATTTTGTGTGTAATTATACATAATATACTGTTTTTAAAAATAAGATAAGAAATTGGTTATCTCCATAAAGGTTCACTGTGCTTATTTCTGAATACTGAAGGTGATACTGATTCTCCCTCACCCCAATATCGATTGAGTCTACTTGATTATTAGCAATTAGGTATATATCACTAGTATACTCAATCAAAGAGAATTTCATTAAAAAACCATAGTGATTGCGATGACCACCATTTAAGTCTGGCTTCCACAAATACAAAGATGTTGAAACCATATTCCTTATATAACTGAGCTACTTAGCTTTCGGAAATGGTCATTAAAACCTAACGGTTTAGCTGGGCATGGTGGTGCACGCCTTTAATCCCAGCACTTGGGAAGCAGAGGCAGGCAGATTTCTGTGTTCGAGGCCAGTGTGGTCTACAGAGTGAGTTCCAGGACAGCCAGTGTTACATAGAGAAACCCTGTCTTAAAAAGAAACAAACAAACAAATTTACTGTTTGGAAAGCACCACTCTTAAAAAAGATAACATTTTTCTTAAGTCAACATACGTTTGATTATGTCAATGCACTGTTTCCTCCGTCCTTGCTGGCTTTGTTAACAGTGTGCACCATGGCACAGTTGCCACCATGCTCAGAACTTTACCAACAACATTAGTGGTTCTGCTTGCCAGTGTGAAATTTGCTGCTCACTTTTTATGACTGTTCTGGTGATGAAATCCAGGGCCTTGCACATGCAAGTTAATGGTCTATCCCTGAAATACACATCCTTAGCCTCAGAGTTTAGTTCTATACCTGAAAAGCCAATATATCACACCCCCAATGTTGCTGCCAAGACTAAGAAGGAGGGAGAGAAGGGAACACCCTGTCCAGTTGGATTCTCTGGCGTTCAACTGGGCAATACTAATTTTAAACTATACAGGACCAGCTAAACCAAGCATGGGAATTGCACAGGTGGATGTCACCAGCCACTGAGACAGGACTAAGATGGAAGGGTCGAGGGGACAGACGACAATAGCCCTTGAACTGTCCCATCTGGTTTTGGAATGCTACTGTGACGGCTGTTCTCAGACTTATTATCACAATTCAGGAAGTCCAGTAGCATGTTGATAAGTCCAAAGGCCCTGGCCAACATTCCAGTTTGTCTCTTGAAGGGCCACAAAGCAAATGGCTCTCCGAAAAGCAATTAAGGGTATTAGGCTTTACTTGCATTCAGTGATGATCTGCAATGTTAGAAAGACCCTGGAAGAACAGTCCATTTAGTTAACATGTCTGTCTTTGTTCTTTTAAACAACACAGTAAATGCCTCCCTACCCCACAGGAGATCATTATTTATTGCACAGCCCTCTACCCTCCTGTGGGCCCTTTCCAGTAGATTTGTTCCACCATCCCTAGCGGGATGTCTACTTTGTCCTGATAACTACCTACCTCTCTCCCATAGACAGGTTGTTCTTTTCTCTACTTGGTCCTGATTCTGGCTTCTACTTTCCTGGACTGCACATACAACAATCTTGGGCCATCCATCAATAGCCATCGATACCAAGCCTTGGTAAGAGGATTCAGACCCCACACTACAGGACTTTGCACTAACGTAGTCTTGTGAACCGATCATCTTCTGTGACCTGGCAAGGTTTGTGGAAACTGGGAAAGTATGGAACTGGAAAATTATTGAGGCTCAAAACCTTCTACCTACAATCTGTCCCTCCTGCAAGATATGTTGGGGCAATGGAGGCACAGAACTTGTGGGAGTGGCCAATCCATGACTGGTCTAGTTTGATGCTCACACCACAAAAGGGAGCCTATGTCAGACTCTGCTCGGATAACCAGAGGCTGGATAACCCAAAGTCCTATGATAGGAAAAGAATAATAAAAAAAAAAAGATTCCTGATGACATTCTGCTGTACTCATAAATTGGTGGCCAGGCCAATTGTCATCAGAGAGGCTTCTGAAGGCAGCTGATGGGAGCAGATGCAGAGACCCACAGTAAAACATTTGGCAGAGAGAACCCAAATTGTCAATCTCCATAGAGTCTCTCCCCTTGTAACTTGGGGAATACCATGGGAGGAATGGGGAGAATTGTAGAAGCCAGAGGAGCGGTGGACATCAAGAGAACATGGTTCACAGAATCAACTAAACAGGGTCATATAGGCTCAGAGAGACTGAAATGGCAATCATGGAGCCTGCATGGGTCTGTGCTAGGTTCTTTGCATGTATGTAATGGTTTAGCTTGGTGTTTTTGTGGTACTCTTAATAGTGTGAGTTGGGGTGAGTTGGGGTATCGTTACTCTCATCTGCTGTTGGGATCCTATTCTTCCTAATGGGTTGCATCATCCAGCTTTGATATGAGGGTTTGTGCCTAGTCTTATATCTTCTTATGACATGTTCAGTGGATGTCCTGTGAGACTTGCCATTTTCTGAAGGAAAATGGAGGAGGAGTGAATCTGCTGAAGAGGAGAAGGGGTGGGAGGATGGGGTGGTGGGAAGACTGGAGGAAAGAGAATCTATGGTCAGGTTGTATTGAAAAAATGTTTGAAGGAAGCTAAAATGGGTGGAATACTATCTGAAAAGGTCAATATATGCATAAGATAAAAATACATGTCACCACAAACATGTATGTCATATATGCATAAAATAAAAAATACATGTCACCACAAACATGTGTGTCATATGTGCATAAAATAAAAAAATACATGTCACCACAAACATGTGTGTCATGTGTACATAAAATAAAAAATACATGTCGCCACAAACATGTGTGTCATATGTGCATAAAATAAAAAATACATGTCACCACAAACATGTGTGTCCAGTTTATGTTTCGGTCCTGATTTACTAATGTAAAACATTTTGATTAAGATGACTAAATGTCAGCCTTATTTAGTCATTTATAGGAAATGTGCCCTTAAAGGAAACCTGGAACGATACACATCTTGTCCTTAAATTAATACATGTTTATTATAAATATTTGGAAAACACACAAAGGGAGGAAGGGATTAAGAGAAGACAATCTATAAGGAGAAGCAGGAGGAGGAGGAAAAGAGAAAGGAAACTTCAACAGCAAGCCTACTCTTCAGGGACAATTACAGGAACTCTCAGCAGCGTTTAAGACTGAAATGCACCCTGGACTTTGACTCTTCCTTTTTCCCCATCAAGTATTCTGAAAGCTCACTTTAGTAAGTGTATCATCTCTGACATCATGACACATGACTGTATGGCATTCTCTTTCATGTGTGACAACTGCAGAAGCATGTGTGCACACGAGGAGGCCAGATGACAAGCCCCACTCATTCCCCAGGAACACTGTTCACTTATAACTCTCAGATAGGGCAGACACTGGCCTCGAGCTCCCATTGGAGGCTTGGCTGGCTATCCAATAAGCCTCAGGGACCATGCTGTGTCTAGCTGCTCAGCACTGGTATTGTAAGAATGTGCCATAGGGCCCAGCCTGGAATGTGGGTAGAGCAGTCCTTGGACTTGCCTGTTAAACATTTCACCAGCTGAACCATCTCCCCTGTCCCATGCACAATACAATATATCTGGAACAATACAATGAAGGGCATGGGTCTGAAGCCAGACTGTCACTGTCTCAATCTAGCCATGATGTCACCTTGCTGAGCAACTAAACTGCCCCATGACTCAGTTTCCTTTGTCTTAAAGCAATGGTGATGACCACTTCCCAAGATGGTTATGAGGATCAAGAAGATCTTGTCAATGAAATCTTTAGTTAAGTGTCATCCGTACCATGCTGTACTTAGCATAGGTTACTAATAGATTTCTCAGCTGCTGTAGTCTATCACCACACTGCTAAATGGTGTCTTCAAAGCTTTAAGCTTGTCTTTATGGAATCTGAGTTTCTAGTGCGTGTCAGAATCCAAGCATAATGGACTGAACAGGTAACTGGCTGGTTAGCTGTGTTAACCCCTTCCTTCCTGCCAGGAACTATTAGTTTCAGGAAACAGGAATGCATATGATATCTGCAGATAGGCTCACTTTGAGCTTTTTTGCAGTGTTTCCAGAGCAACAGGAAAGTGCATCTTCCTCTCCCCTGTATCCTCTTGTTCTTTCAACTGTTCAGTTTAAATTAACTTTCCCCAATGTCTTGTTTCAAAGTTCTCCAGGTCCCGTTCTTCCCTGCAGTCCCCTTCTCAGCTCAGGTGCGCAGGTCACCAACGAGCTACCCACACCATCAGGACACTCACTGCCTAATCACCAGCCTCGAAGTCTCACCCACTCGTCTATTTCAGACACACAGTTTGGTGGGTTGGGCTTTGGCAAAGTCTAAATATGCTATGCCCAAAGAAACTGTTGCTGGAGACAATGAGTCATCTAACTGGTTCTTTTCCTGATAGTTTGGGTTTGTTTTTCAACCATAAAGACACACAGACACACACACACACACACACACACACACACACACACACACACACTTCTTTTGTAACAGATTGTATGTATTAATTAGAAGCTTATTGGTTTTACCAGGGCCCAATTCTCCTATATCTTTTTATGATTCTTTCTATTTACAGTTGTCTACTATTTTTGCAGCAACTTAAAAACAATCCCGATAAGTTAAAATTTCCATTTTAGGTGACCAGAGAGATGGCTGAGTGGTCAAGAGAAATTGCCACTCTTGCATGGGGCCCGGATTTGGCTGCAAACGCCTACACTGGTCAGCTCACAGTAAACTGTAGCCTCAGATCTAGGAACTAACATTCCATAGTTAAAAAGAAAAACACATCTTTAAGAAAAATTCTATTTACTATCAACTGCACATGAAGAACTCTGGTTAAAACATGAACTTCACCTGTAAGCATAGACAAATGGTGGCAACTTGTCTGACAATCCCCCTAGGCAGTGCCAGCAGGAATGATTGAAAGCGTTCTAAGTGATACTTGTTATTTAAGTCCAATGTGACTCAAAATCAACAAGATGCACTGATCCTTCAAAAGCTAGTGAAAGTGCACACAATACAAAAATATAAAATATTACATCAAATTCATAAGAAGAAGAAAAGGAGGAGGGAGGGGAGGAAGAAATCTGACTTTCATTAGAGAAAATTAATTATAGTATATCAAAGAAAAGTGTGATTAATTCTTAAATTGTTCCTAAAAAAGCCTGGCAGTCTGGGAACTCTGTACATAGAGACCAATGACAATTACTCATGAAAACATCTAAGAAATAATATTCTCACAAAACCCAATGTTTAAAATATTTTATCATACTTTAAGTGAGCCATTAGCAAAGTGACAAATTAGAACACATGCTACCTACACTCAAAAAGATCTGAATTAAGCAAGCTCTACCTCAGAGGGTATACATAAGCCAAATTTCAAAACTGAAGAAACCCAGATTTTGAAATAAACTAGATGGGCCATGAAAGGCAGAATAAAGAGCTTCCCACCAAACAATCTGTAGCCCAGTGAATTTTTAATTTCTTAAAGTTAAAAGAATTGTGAGGCTTATTTTTTTTTCTAGTAGGGCAGAAAACCAACCCTTTTAAAATGCAAAACCGTTCCTGGAGAGATGGCTTCCTGTGAAGCTGCCATGGTGTGTGCAGACCTGAGGCTGAATACTCAGAACTCTGCAGCACTGGATGCAGCAGCTTGTCAGCCACCCCACCTATGGAAAGATGGATAGAGATACAGGAGAGTCCAGAAGCTCAGTGAGCAGCTAGCCTTGTGTATGCAGCAGTGAACAATATAAGTCCTTCTAAAACAAGGTGCAGGGTCAGGGCCACCACAAGGATGTCCTCTCACCCCAACAAGCATTTTGTTGCAAGTGCCTGCCTACAGTTACACACACACACACACACACACACACACACACAGACACACACATAGACACACAGAGAGAGAGAGAGAGAGATACACACACACATAGACACACAGATACACACATAGATACACACACAGACACACAGATACACACACACACATACACACACACAGATACACACACACAGACACACACACACACACACACACACATACACACAAAACAAAAAAAATTCTATTATGTCCAAGGTAATAGGAGATATGTAAGTAAAGTTAAAAGCTTTATTTAAATCTGTTTTGAAATAGATGAAATGATGACTTTTCAAGTCTATATAACATTATAAGTTCTGTTTTAGTTTGCTTTTCTGTTAAGCAGAATAATCACAAGCAACCTGGGGAAGGAAGAAGTTATTTCAGCTTGCAAGCTAGAGTTTATTATCCAGGGAAGCCAGAGCATGAGCAGGAATCTGAAGGCAGTGAAAGGAAGCAGAGACCACGGAGGAACCAGCTTCGTGGCTTGCTTCCAGGCTCAACTTCAGCTGCCTTTCTTATACAACCCAGGACCACTTGCCCAGGAGTGGCACTGTCCACAGTGGGCTGGACTGTCCTCAATTAGCAATCAAGAAAATGCCCACTGGTCAAATCTGATGGAGGCAATTCCTCAACTGAGGTTCCCTCTTCCCTGCGTGGTGTCTCTAATTTGTGTCTTGTTGACAAAACTAATACACACAAGTTCTTTTGTATTATAAAAGTTACACATATATATGTACATATATACATATATGTATGTATAAAATATATTTGCTCATATATCAATGTATATGTGTGAAATATATATGTGCAAAATATTATGCTATACATGCATCATAGTGAAACATGCAAGGCATCTATACGTATGAAGTAGTGTGTGGGAAAATTATTCATGCTTATTATTCTTAATGGCAGAGCCTTTGAACAAGTTAACACTCACACAACTGATCTTGTTTCTGTGTGTTGCTTACACAGCATAGGCTGCATACACTTCACCGTCACCAATAGATGAGAGGTGGTGACTTTATAGAGGAGACATTCTAATATATCACAGAGGTTTTCTGATAACTTTCTATTTGGTGTTGGAAGTATGTTTTTAAAACTTTTTAATGACTCAAATATTCACAAGCTTATACAAGTAAATATTTTACTACATGAGTCATTAGGCAATTAATTTATTTGTGGCATATTCTACCTACTTAAAAACGTAACTTGAATTAAGCAGATGGTCTTTATCTTCATTGGCATGAATAAACTATATTTCAAAAATCGAAAGAATTCCTTTTGAGAAAATAGGTATTTCAAATTCTACCGAGGCATCCATATTTGATTCACTCATCTTCCTCATTCTAGATTTATGAAAGTTGACTTAAACGTTAATAAACTTAGACATAAACATCTTTGTGCTAAAGTTGCTATTCCATTATGCAAAATTCTTAAAAAGTTAAATTTGTACGAAAATTGTATAAATTCTTCCCAAGACCGTTTTCTTTAGGAGGTTGTTCGTGTTTTTCAAGTTTTGAGACAAGTGTCTTACTGAGTCCCAATTGGTTATAACTCACTCTAGTTTAGTCAGGTCTTGAATGCACCAGCCTCCTGCCTCAGCCCCCAAGTAGCTGGATTCTGTCACGCTCGGTTTTCTCAAGGTTCTTGATAAAAATAACTCAACTGCTCCACTTTGAGAACACGAGAACATTCTGGTGTGAAACAATATTACTTTAGTTCCCTAAGGAGGGAAAAATGGGGTCTCCAGTTATTGAGCCAACTGAGTTTTTAGAGCTTGCTCTCTGCAAATTGCTGTGCTATGCTTTGGACTCACAAAGCCCTTTGCAGGGATTTGTAAATTCTAACTGTTTTGTGTGCATGTGTGTTTGCTTTGACTCCATGTGTGCATATGTATGCATATCTGTGGTGAGTGTAGGCTTTAAATACAGCGTGAAATGGTCAATTGTCATGCCCTTTACCTTGCAGACATCTTTGGCCATCACATTAGACTGAGATGACTGAGCACGTCTTCTCATTCTTCCCTACTTTTAAAGTTCTATGTAAGAAACATATATTAAGAATCTGCCACTTCACCCTAAGTCTAAGCATTCACCTCATTATAATCAAGTCATTGCCACAATAGCTCTGTATTAGCTACTTTCATCGTTGCCGTAACTAATTACCTAGTATGAAGGAATGTAAGGTAGGGAGAATTTATTCTGAGTTACAGCAGGAAAGCATCATTTCAGCCATGGCTGTAGGAATCGGAGTCTGGCAGGTGACATTGCAACCATAGTCACTGAGCAGAGAGTTAACAGGAAGTGGGACTAGGCAATAAAACAGCTCCCACATGACTCACCTCCTGTAGACAGGCTCTACCATTTAAAGGTTCCTATCTTCGGTAGCCATACCATCAGCTAGAACAGGGCTCAGACATGTGAGTCTATGGGGACATGTCCATTCAAAGCACCACAAGCTCTGGGAGCTAAATGCTACTAATTCTATTGTTTTCAATTGACAAATTCACAGTCACATAGCCAGACAGAAGCAGAGGCAGAACCTGTACCTTTGTATATTAAATTACAAGACGTGTTTTGTTCTGCCTCCCGTAGATGAAAAGAAACTAGGGAGTGTTAGCCTTCATTGGCTGTGTCTGTTTCTGTTTGACTTGGTGCTGTGAGCATTATGATGCCAGCTTGTCATGGCTCAGAATGCCTTGCAGATGGATTGGCTTTCCTTCATTATAAAAGTATCTAATAATAATTATATCATATTCATTAAAAGGCTAGTAACATAAAGATAAAATCCAAACCACTAACTAACAGTAGTGATGGGTGGAAAGTAGGTGGAAGTTAATATCAGCAGAGTGAGGAGTGGTGTCCTGCAAGCATTAGTTGTTGAATTAAAAACAAGGCAGAAGGGAGCTGGAGAGTTGGCTCAGTGGTTATGAGCATTTGTTCTCAGTTTTGAAGGACCCGAGTTCAATTCCCAGTGCCCACATGGAGGCTCACCACCTCCTCAAGGACCAGCACATGTAGTGCACAGATACATAGAAAGGCAAAACTCTCACACATAAAATAATAAAATATAACATATTAAAAAAACACAAGACAGAAGGTTTGACTCATAATATTGATTTATATGCTATTAGTCCATTAGCTTAACAAGTTTTAGGTTCCGTGTGTATCATCAAACTTAGTGTGTGGACCTGCTTGGTTCTGTACTGTCAGCAATGAACTTTTCCACTCTTGACTAGCCGTCTAAGGTAGAAGACCCTGTCAGTATGTGAGGTGTGGAGGCAGGGAAGGGAAGTCAGTGGTGGTGAAGCATTTCCCAAGATTTCTAATCTGTGAGGGGTTTTTTGGGAAAAAAAAAACTATATGAAACTCTTAGAAACAAAGAAGTTTCCAGAATAAAATACAAGATGAACCCCCCTTGTTTGTATAGTTCTAGTTTTCTAAATGAAAAATCAAAATAAAAAGGCAGTAAGATTGTTTATTTAAGAATGAGATAAGAAATAATTACAATTTTCTCTTAGAAGATAAAAGGACACTGGAATTTGACAATGGTAAGTATCTCTACCTATGCAAGTGAGCATTATGCAAATTTACCTGAAAGTCCTCAAGAGCCCTGGACTGTGAACACTGACATTTGACCTCGTTGGGTCTATCAAGTGGCACCTCCTTCACCTGGAGTGATCTCTGTCTCACTACACAAAGTCGTACATCTTGCATACCATCCCTAGAACAGGTGATGATGAGTTACAAAACAGACCTGTATTCTGACGGTGAAATGGACGTGTGGGATCTTAGATCTCTATAGAGGAACCCCCCAAAAGCATCTTTCCAGAGTCTGCTTACATGGAGGCAACACGCTGCTGCAGTCCCTGTGCAAGGCAGCTTCATCTCCCTGACCCTTCCATTCGGAGTGTCTTCTAACTCTTCTCTCTCAGTGTGAGGCCTTTCGTGTGGTCCAAGGGTATCCCATTTGAAGTGGGATGAAAAAACACACACTTCTTCCTCTCGTTGTGAAGTTCCTTCTTTGCCTCTAGATGTGGGCTGATGATTGTTAGATGCTACGATTTATCTAGTTGATGTACAAAAATATTTAACCTGTTCCTCAGAAATGCTTTTCCATTTTTTGAGACAAGGTTTTAAGCAACCTAGGCTGGTCTTGAGGTCACTATCATTTTAGGAGGTCCTTAAACTTCTAATCCTCCTACCTCCAAGCACTTGGATTGCAGATGTGCACCACTACTGGCTGCCTCCAGAATTTTGACTCTTCAACAGGACTGTACACTACAGAGGCATAGTCACCAACACTTGTAAGATCGGCTTACTTTTTGCAGTGGCGGCGTGCTTTCTTCCTATAGACAGTGGTATGAAGGTGACAGAGCTGAGCACAAATGAGCCAACTGCAAGTCAGAAAATGATGATCGTCCTGCCTCGTGTAGCTTTTCAGTTAGTCTACACCTCTTAATCGTTCTATGCGTATTGGAATGTCTTACTACTAAGTCAGTTACCTACGTCCAAGCACCTCAAATTGTGGTCTAGAGCCCTCTATGAGCGTACACCACTAAACATGGAGATCATGAGTAATTCAGTGAAAACGAAAGGTTTCTGAACCCACAGTGATTAAAAATTAATTAAATATCAAATATATAATGAATCCAAGGTGTTCCTGTTAGTGCTTGCTAGTGTTACTCCCCATGACGCTACTGCAGCCTTGGTTCTGAACACACAGTAGAAGACAAAAGGAAGGGATGGCACCCGAAGAAAGCAGAACTGGGCTTAGATAAAAGGACAAGGTTTCATGGCCATAGTATCCTCCTTAGCCTCCAGAGACTAGCCAAGGAAATCTACATTGGTCACCTCAGAGATAAGACTCCAGGAAGACTGGAGACCTGGCAGGAAGCACAACCTCTGCAGTCTTTCTAAGTGTCTGCCACCAGTTTGAAGCCCGTATTCTAGGGGCAAAATGTTAGAAGTTCAACCATTCATTACCTGTCAATGCAGGTCTCTATCCATCGGCTCCTATATCTTTACACTGTGAGAATGCCCCAATGCAAGAATTGAAAGTGAAAGCGAGTTTATGTGTGGAGAGACTCTGGAATGACATCATAACACTTCTTACTGCTGTTTTCCAAGTACATCAGCCAGAAGATCAACTAAATCCTTGTGCTCCGTGAGAAAACTAGGCAGGAAATGACAGACGAGTGTAGTCCCTGAACAGGAACACCACATAATGTTTGCTTCTACATCTGACTAGTCAAGCTTGGTGGCCATCTCTATAATCTTTGGTTGTAGAAGAATGGAGATGATGGAAGTCAAAGTCTTAGCCAAGACACGAAGGACGAGCAAGGTTATGTTGGCTAAGGAACAGTAGAAAAGGATTCTGGGAAATGGGCTGGTGAGAGTTGGGTCTGATAATGCATCCAGCTGGGGCACTGGACAAGGAAACCAATCAAGAAGAAGGAAGACTCCTGAAATGGAGGAGTCTTCCTGAGGCACTGCTCTTTCTAGACTTCTGGGGCAAACAGAAGAGTCTGCTAATTTGCAAGCAGCGATGGAAGAAACAGCCAAGTATATGGAGCACGGTGTTCTTTAATGTGGTGACTAATCTCGAATGTTCAGAGATATTCCTAAAAATAATACATAGGGAATGAAATATGTTTACCTCAGAAGTGGATGACATTGAGGGATAGCCTGTGAACAGAGAATCCAGTTTGCACACCGCCAGACTCACAATCACAATGGCTCTCACCCAAGTAAGCCTTGCTACAGGGTAGCATTATTTCAGACTGTTAATGTAAGGACAGATGAGTCCAGACATGAGGGGAATTTGGACAATAAGAAGGTGACTCCTGGGATATTTTTGACAGCTTGAAGCTTGAGTTGGTCTGGCTCATGTCTGAACATTAAACAAACAAACAAACAAACAAACAAACAAAACTCTTACTGTGTTAAAGAAAGATAATGGGTTCACAAGGAAAAGCTGAAGAGTAGAACAGAGGTTGGATGTCCCCATTCCCTAGGAAGTTTTTCTTCTTTCCAGGATGAGTTTGGAAGCCAGAGATTGATGGATGAGATCTAGGTCAAAATGGAAATACATACCACTCTAGAAATACTGCTCAAGACATAAGAAAAATACCCCACTCTATTATTGCCCAGTGTTACATCACTGCCCTTGACACCAGCAGACAAAGGGAATCTAAAGTCTCCTGTGATTCAGGGAAGGAGGGGCACGTCTGAAAGTGACCTGGCACATGGTGGTAATCAAAGACTGGCTGGTGCTGCTTTAAACAAAACCTTTGCTGTAGATCTTATACATTCCAAATAACCGCCTAGCCATTTGCTTAGTGGGTGGTTACCATGAGCCTGCATATTCTGTATTCTGTTTCTCTTAGCTGCTAATTTCTGGCTGTCAAATAACAAAGTAGAATTCCCTTGTCTTAAATATAGTGTCCTCTGTGTTTTGTTAGGGTGACTCAGTCTCTTAAGGTCATGATCCTGGCTGAAGATTCTAGACTAAGGCATCCCAGGAAAAGGAGGCACAAATTTTACCCGTTGTTTCTGGATAGAATGAAAAACTCACTGTCTACAAAACAGAAATATCCACAAAATATTTTATATAGTGGGTGTGAAATTACCTATCAGTTAAAAAATACTGATCTTTAAATAGTGAGTAGCAGTGGTCAGGATTATCCTAGGTACAGGAAGCTATGACCTCATCATATTCCAGGTACCAAATGCTATCGTAATTGCTATGTTGCCTCCACATCCCGAAGACGGAAGCCTAAGGAAGTTCTCTAGGTAACTAGAGAAGCCACAGGTCATGAAAAGTTGTCCAGTCTGGAACTGGGCCAATCTGATGTATTCACTAAGCTTCTTCTGTTTACATGGAAAAGGAGAAGCAAAACCCAGTGATAAATTTCAAGGAGTGACATCCATTTAAACTGAGAGGACACCCAAAAGAAATGAAACTTCAGGTGGGAGTTTAAAAAGTCAAAGTTGAGCGATGAACTGCACAGATTATAAAGGAGTAGGGGGGTCTCTAGAGGGAGTTCTTGTGGCCATAGAAACCAAAACAAAGCAAACAAAACTCCTCCACTGTTTAGTCTAACTTGAGGAAGACTTTGGTTTCTCTACGTGTCCACTTCCTGGCTGAACGCCCAGATACACTGTCCTTACCACACATAAGAGCATGCGACTTCCACAGAGACTTTGGTCACCCAAACGTATACCATAAATAAAGTGATTAACACTCCATGGCCATGGGAACCTAGGCCAGGTATGGACTTGATTGCAGCCTTGGTCTGTGTCTCTGTCTCTGCTTAAGGCCTTGTTCTATTCCTCTGACCTCCAAGGTTAAGTTGTTTCTCAAAATTATGAAGTCCTTGATGCTTTCTTGCAGCAGCTTTGCAAGAGAAGAAACAAATCCCAATCAATTGTTTCCCACAGCAGTCTCGGGTTTAATGAAGAAAACTGTCATGTTCTCACCGAAATCTAAATTCCAAGGTATGCACAATGGTCTGAGCTCAGTAGTTTATAAAATTCCATCATGGTGGGAAGGCGAGAAGGCTGTGTAAAAGGTACGAATGGAATTTATCCTTTTCCAAAGCAAGACCTTGTGTAAACAGTGGATGTGTTGTATTGTATGTGGCCATCCTCTCTGGGTCTATGCGTAGAAAATCACAAAATATGATAGGAATTTTCTCCTGGCTAGCAAGGGGTCTGTCTCAGTAAGTTAAAGTAGCTTTTCTCTCACCTCCTTCTGGTTAAAATATCAGAAGGCTTCACTGGATCTTGAGGTGTATTGGGACTGAGGCTGGCAGAGGAGAGCTACATCTTAGGGGCTCCTCTGTTGGGGTATTGAGGTTTTTCCTGAATCCCATGTTAATTTACTCTCAAGCTTGCTTTCAGAATCTGAGGAGACACAATTTCAAAAGAGTACTAAGATTAAAGATATGTTCTTCAAAAAGACTTTTTCCATTTCAAACACAAGACAGCTGAGCCCAGCTCACAGAGATGGCAAGGCTGCAGTAGTGCCTCCGCATAGAAAAACTCTTTGTCTCGTATTTATCAGCTGTCAGGTTCAAATGCGGGCAGTTGGTTAACGGATGTGTGTAATTTTCTGTGAAAACAATAAGGAGCATTTGACTACTGGGATGCAGTCATGGTGCGATTCGTGCTTGCAGAGGATGACCTCTGGCTCAGTTAACAAAGCAGGAATGTTGTAGTTCTATCAGTATCAACCAATAAAAACTCTGAAGAAAACGGCAAGCAGTTTTGATGCTAAGTTCTCCTTTCAGTTTTCACATGTATCCTTTGACAAAAACAGACTGGTGATGTAGTACACTAAGACTCCCTGGGTCCTGTGACCTCGAACCAGACACCTGAAGCTCTTGTCCTCAGTTTCCTCATTTAGAAACATTATCAGGAGCAACAAGCAGCAATCCCCCAGGCTCCTCAGTCAGGACTCTTTGGGGGATTTCTTTAAGAATCCTTAGATTCTGAAGATAATCTATTCTATAAGATGTATTACTATTTACATAGAACTTTTATAACATCTATATACTTTAAATTATCTCTAAAGTATATTCCTCAATGCTATATGGACTGTATTATGTGGGGAATAATGAACACAAATATGTGTACTTTTAGTAAAAATGTTTCCTTTTTTCAAATAGTGTGCATTTGTGATTGGTGGAATTCACGAATCTCATTTGCATGACTTACCCTACAAAGTCCTCATAACAGAGGGAAAATGTGTCTAATTCCCATGCAGCACTCAGCATGGCACCTTGCTCTTCGTGAGTAAGCTACTGCTGTCCTCGCTGCGGTCATCTCTAACTGCAGAGCATTGTGGGTAGTGAGAAGAGAATGAGGTATGTGGTCAGATGGCCCTGTCTCTTAATTCCACCACGGGTTGACTGCAGATGCTCTTGTCAGAGCCTCAGCCTCCTCAGCTGTAAACTAGGTGCAACACTGCCTTGGGGTAGGCTTGTCAAATTCAGGCTTGTTGCTTGGTTCTTAGCTGGTGTGCTGACACATTATGGGAGTGGTCAGAACTCCAGGCCTCAGAGCTGGACCACATCTGAGATATTAGGTGAATTCCCAGCCTCCCCAATACCTCCATTATGTCAGAAGTAGCTGACAATGACTGTGACAGTGGCCAACAGTGCTACTGCAGGATTCTAAGGCATAAGGCACGTGAAGACCTGACAGAACTGTAAATGCTGCTTACCTTGTAAGACAGTAAAAGACCTTGAAAGAGTTTATATCATTCTTGGAACTGGGAAAACTTTTCCTTATTTAAAAAATGTTGTTAGATAACATTTTAAACAACCACCACCATGAAAAGTACCTTTTCATCTAAAAGCAGAAGACAGAAAGAAACCACCACAACAAAAGGCTATTCCAGGGAAGTCAGAGCAGTCACCTGTGACACAAAGATTCACCAGGGAGTGTGAATGAACCTCCTATGAGCTGTTCCACCCCCCACCCTTCGAAATCTGTCTTTTACCCTTCCTGTCTCACTTGCCTCTAGGTTAACTGATTGCTGGTTTGTTGGTTTATTTGTTTGTTTCTACTAGAAAAGAGAAACATAAAGAACCTGGTTCTGGTTATTTATCAAATTTGAAGTAACCTGTCTGCAACTTGTCCTTAGGCAATCCAGTATTGGATGCTATCGGGCATTTAAACGCTCTCTCTCTCTCTCTCTCTCTCTCTCTCTCTCTCTCTCAAAAGGCAAGGCTGTGTCTTCTGATTTCTCAGCTTCATATATTCCTTAATCATTCAAAGGGTGTCTCCTAGGGAAGGCCTGTTCATTACTGACCAACTGCTTGCCTGAACTGTGTTCATCTCGTTCTTTTCTGTCTCTAAATGAGCCTCCAAGAATATTAGACCCGTGGACAGTAAGGAAAAGCCATGTTGGCAGCTACCGTTAGAATCTACTTGGGGAAGAGTTTGTGATTCAGTGCTCAAGCCAGACTGACAGTCACTGGAGATACGAAAGAGCTGCACGGATCTTCTAGGAGACTCTAAGCAGAAGGCGAAGGGACAGAGAGGATCTGGAGTCAGCAGCCCCCTTGGGGAAGGCAGTGAGCAGCCTGCGAAAAAGAATGGTCTTTGGACCAAAGGTGAGAAGTCTGAGTGTCAGACCAGGTTTACAAGTCCAGCTGTTAATGGGGATCATGTGATATAGCTGTCACCACTGAGGAGCAGTGGGTGGCTCTGAAGTGTAGTCCTTAGATAGATGTCTGTCCTTGCAACACTGCTTAACATATGGGCCTGTGTTTGTGTTGCATGCCTTGACAAAATGCTAGAGGAAGCTAACTTAAGGAAAGGTGAATTTGGGCTCATGCTCTCAAAGGTTTCTGTTCACAGTTGGCTTCATTGTTTGGGAGCCTGTGGTGAGGCAGAGTCATGGTGTGTAATGGAGAACAAAGAGAGGGGAGAGGACAGAGTAAAGAGGGGGAAAGGATGAGGAAAGATGTGAAGAAAGAGGGAAGGGAAAAGGAGAAAGGAGAGGAGCAAGGAGGTGGAGACACGGGGCGGGGGTGGGGGTGGGGGGAAGATATGCCTTCAAAATACATCTCCAGTAACCTATTTCCCCCAAACCAACTCCAACTCCTAATGCATCATTCATGATGGTTATCTTTGGGTTAACCCACAGACACAGCTAGTATTCTCATGATCCAATCACCTCTCAGGAGCACCACCAACTAGAGATCAAGACTTTAACAAGAGAGCATTTCTGTGGTCCTTCTAACCTCAACTGGGTCTGTGCAGCTCTCCCAGACCATCTTCACAGTCAGTACCAATAGCTTAAAGCAGGCAATGGGAGATGCAAGCAGCCTCTAAGCTCCTCCTTTGGTGCTCACAGTCTAGAAAAGGCAGGGGCTAACTAAGGACATGTCAACACTGGGGAATTATATTTTGTACACAGCCTTTCAGTCACTACAGAGAGTGACCTTTAGATGTTACTTGAACTGTTATTTTGATTGAGATACTGTTCCACCTTTCTCTCAGGTCTTCTCAGCACTCCATCTTAGCTTTATCTACAAAACAACTCACTCTGAGCCATAAGAGTTGCAGGGCAGAGAGAAGGAGGGGAGGCTGGGGGAAGCGCACTTTGTCCGCAGTGGAAGTACTTACAGAATTCTGCTTGAACCCGACAGACTTGAGAAAACTGTACTGCCTAGCAAATGTTAACACAAGACAGATTCATGTCGGAAACTTTAGATTCGTAAATTTAAGTGTTGAAAGAATTACAGTTTTATCTTCTAAAGTCTACCGAACAGCAACAAACCCCTGACTACTACTTTAAAGAATGTAAATTTATGAGCAAAGACAAAAACAGGGGTAACAAGATGTTTAATCATTACTTTCTTTAGTTTAGGCTCTCAAGATTGAACACTATACCATTGAGTTATAATCCTAACACAGGATCTTTTAGAAGATAATAATTAAACAATTCTTTAATGCATGGATCTACCTATATTTAGAGTATACTGGCAGATTTTTTTAAAAAAATATTTCTTTAGGGGCTGGAGAGATGGCTCAGTGGTTAAGAGCACACACTGCTCTTGCAGAGGACCAGGATTTAATTTCCAGAACCTACGTGGTGGCTCACAACTGTCTGTAGCTCCTGTTTTCTGGGATCTGATACCTCTTCTGACCTTCATAGGGTTCCTGCACGTATTTGGTGCACATACATAAATTCAGGGACACACATGGAAACACACACAACAAAAGTAAACATTAAAAAAATTTCTTTAAAAATACAAAATTTATGTGCACATGGGTTCAAAGACCCATTTAAATCAATCCCATCAATAGATTTTGCATAGACCACCATTCACTTTTGTTTTTGAGAGAAGGTCACACTCACACACACACTCCAACCTGGCCAAAAGCTTGCTATATAGGCACAGATGACTTTGAATGTCTCCTGGATTTACCTCCGGACAACTGGGGTTACAGATGTGTACGTGATGATGTCTAGTTTGTGCAGTCCTGGGGATCAAACCCCGGGCTTCTTGCATGTTAAGCAAACACTCTACCAACTGAGCCACATCCCCAATACCATTCACTATTAATGGAACAGAAAGGCTTTTAGTTTTCTTCCGTATTGCTACTCCCTGTGGAGAATTCTGTTTAATTCCAAAGCTGTAAGCAATTCTATTTGCCCCCTGCGGTTCCCTGAACTTTATGGTCACTCTGCATTCAATACCGTTTTGCTTTCAGGCTATAATTATGTGTTCGTACCAGAGCAAGTGTGTGCAGTTGCTTCCCGAAAGCGGTTTCAGCTTTGTCATTTGTGTTAATTCCTAGTCACAACATGCGGGTGAGAGGCACAACCGAGATGGGATAATTTGAGCTCAGAGTTCTTCCACTGTTCTAAATTCTTCAGAGAAAAAGGACTAAGATTATCCAATGTCATTGTACATATTATAGCCCCAATTCCCTGAAGGCTTAAAAACCAAGCCCATGGGCAACATAGAATAGGGCTGAGAGATTAAGTGGTATCTTACGTAGCATGACATATGCATCATCAGCCACAACTGCATGCTGCGAACACCATAACTTCATGAACACCATTACCTTCATGACTGAAGGGTAACTCGGGTGTTTGATTCAGTTCCTGACCAATAACCCTCCATACTACTGTGGCTTCCCCTAATGTATATGATTGTATACATTTCCTGGGAACAAGAAATTCTGGGAAGCCTCAGTGTGCCCTGGATCCTGACATTCTATCTCATTCTTCTGACTTGGCAGTCAGCAGAGCTGGTGGAAAGGAGCAGCATGTCCTCCATGTCAAGAAGCAACGTGTGCTTACATCTGTTACCCACATCCAGAGACACTCGCAAGAGTAGCTATCTTTAATCATCAAGTGGAAAGCCTACCTACTTAAAGCAATTGGATATATATATATATATATATATATATATATATATATATATATATATATATATATATATATATATATCAACCTGACATTTTTGTGTTTCCCAACTTTTTTAACCTCTATAGACACTCTGTAGTCTACAAGTCCTATGTTTTCTGGTTTTTTTTGTTTGTTTGTTTTTGTTTTTTGTTTTTTGTTTTTTGTGGTTTTTTTTTTGTCTGCAACAAAAGGCATACTTTGAACAAGCTGTCCAAATGGTGCCTGAAGATGCTGAATCAAATAATACTAGGACACGAATTGCTCCCAAGCCATACACTTACAGGACAAATCTTTAAAACACTTGTGTGTGGCTAATTGAATCTGGTTTTGTCTAAGTAGAAGCCGAGATAATGTCCTTAGAAACGACACTCTTTTTCTACTTGCAAGAAAAGTGTCGTAGGTATACACAAAACAATCAAATGACTTGGGGTGAAAGTACCTGTGCCCAACACTACAATTTTATCTCAAAGTTCTCCTTCCCCTTTCCTGTTATCATCCTTTTGTCCTATAACCCTGAGTTATAAACAGAGTTGATTTATTCATTGGTGGTGTTTAACGAGAAATTTCACCTCTGCATTGTTTGAATGTTAAACAGCTCAGCTATAGTAGTAAAACCAAACCAAGAGGCAAAGTCTTCAGAAGATGTTCAGGGCATAAAGGGCAAAGTCAGGAGCTTGGTCAGTGGGGAACCAGTGCGACAAGAGGAAAGTCATATAACTTTCAGTTTGTCTCTTCTTTTTGCTCAGAGACAGAGTGACCCTGAGAAAAGGCACAAGGCTGGTTGTGGGTTTTTTCTGCCAGTGTCATGAATATGTACACACACCTCTCGTTTACATGCACAAAGTTGCATAGTTTAAGTCTCTCACATCATGTGACATTCTAATGATGATGGAATAAGACATCACCAAAATATGTATAAATGAATACTGAGTGTGATGATTAATACTGTCAACTAGACAGGATCTCAAGTCACAGAAGCAGGTCGTGTCTGCCTGTGAGGGATTATCTAGATTAGATTAACCAAGTTGGGAAGACCCACTCTAAATATGAGAGGTGCCACTCCATTGGTTAGGGTTCTAGACTGACTATAAAGGGCACAGGTAACTGAGAAGCTTCTTGACTGTGGATACACTGTGGAGAGTCAACATCATATTCCAGTCTCCAGCCCCTGCCATGATTTCCTGCACCCTGGGCCTTTGAGCCCAAACAAACTTTTCTTGAAATTACATTTATCAGGTATTTTGTCAGAGAAATTGTTGGAACACAGTTTATGAATGAAATCCTACAAGGGGAATTCTGAGTGCTTGTGAGAAAATTACCAGAAAACAAGAGTTTTGTGACCTAAGTTTCTTCAAAACACAATTGTTCTTGGGAAGTGTTTTCACGCCTCTCCCAGGTGTAGCAGATTAGGGTGACTTTACTTCAGATCATTAATTACAACTGGCTATTGTTATTTGTTTATATGCCTCTATGGAAAAATGTGTTTTCATCACTAGTCACTTGTCCTCCACTTGCTGCTTGTCCCTAGGACTGAACATTTTATTTATGTGGTTCTTCTTAACCCCTGGAGTATAAATTGTCTGATGCTCTGAATAAAGTTGGCTACTGCATGACACTTTAGTCTGTTTCACTTTTTAGGCTCAATATTCCCAGGTCCCACGGCTAACAAAAGTAGTAAACAAAAAATGAGATCAGTAACTAATACACCGAATTCAGATTAAAATCATGCAGTTGGAAAACTAGAAAAAAATCTAATTAATAGATTTTTAGGAATCCCTCCTTATTTCTATCTCTTCATATACATTCCTAATTTCCATTTCTTAATAAACTTACTAGCGTGGTGGTTGCAAGACTATCCATTACTTAAATCATTATACTGAAACTCAAGTGGATGGTATATCCGAAGGTTATACATTCATTTTAGTCTGGACGCATGAATGACAAATGAAATGACATATGACAGCCCTTTACTCCTGAGGGCTTAGAGTTTTAATGACCATTTCAGGTTAGCATCAACTCTTTCCAATGACTAATGTACTATCACTTTCTCTTCAACAAGAGGGAAAACATTTGTGCTCTTCTGGAGTTGGAAGCAGTTCCATATATTCTGAAATGTCTGCTCAACTAGCTATTCTTAAAGACAAAAGAATGTGCAAGCTATAACTATTCCCAGGCTGTAAATGAGAATGAGAGCTTTGTCTTTTATAGGAGGAGGTTTGCAAAATAAATTAGGTCATGGCATTTTGAAAATAATGTCATTGTAGATTATCACTCTAATTATTTATTAAGTTATTTCAACCTTAGGAAAAAAATGCCTTCTGGTTTCTGTTTGAGCCCAGAGCTGACCCTGTGCCACAGTTCTCCATACCCAAATACCACCGGGAGACAGCTGGTCTCCCAGGAGTGGTGACACACTTGAGATCACACCACTTCTGCTCAAATTTCTGGCCCAAGAGAGTCCCAAGAGGGTCCTGTCCGGAGCCCTCGGGACTCAGGAATCAAGGAACAGCAAGGAACAAGATCCTGCCAGTTTCCATCTGTGTCCCGGAGCTGACCCTGTGCCACAGCTCTCCATACCCAAACTCTTCCCAGAGAGAACTGGACTCCCAGGAGTGCTGACACACAGGCTTGCAGGAGGGACAAGCCACAGTCAGAGACAGTAAGACCACCTAACATCAGAGATAACCAGATGACAAGAGGCACGAACATAAGCAACAGAAACCAAGGCTACCTGGCATCATCAGAACCCAGTTCTCTCACCACAGCAAGCCCTGGATTCCTCAACACACCAGAAAAGCAAGACTCTGATTTAAAATTACATCTCATGATGATGATAGAGGACTTTAAGAAACACATAAATAATTTCCTTAAAGAAATACAGGAGCACACAGGAAAATAGGTAGAAACACTTAAAAGAGGAAACACAAAAAATCCTTAAAGAATTGCAGGAAAACACAACCAAACAGGTGAAGGAACCAAACTGGAAATTCATCCAGGTTCTAAAACTGGAAATAGAAACAATAAAAAAAAATCACAAAGGGAGACAACTCCGGGATAGAAAAACCTAGAAAGGAGATCAGAAGTCATAGACACAAGCATCACCAACAGAATACCAGAGATAGAAGAGAAAAATTTCGGGCGCAGAAGATACCATAGATAACATTGACACAACAGTCAAAGAAAATGCAAAATGCAAAAAACTCCTAACCCAAAACATCCAGGAAATGTAGGACACAATGAGAAGACCAAACCTAAGGATGATAGGTATAGAATGGAGTGAAGATCCCCAAACTTAAAGGACCAATAAATATCTTTAACAAAATTATAAAAGAAAATTTCCTTAACCTAAAAAAAAAAGAGATGCCCAGACACATACAAAAAGCCTACAGAACTCCAAATAGATTGGAACAGAAGAGAAATTTCTTCTGTCGCATAATAATCAAAACAGCAAATGCACAAAACAAAAAACGAACATTAAAAGCAGTAAGGAAAAAATGTCAAATAACATATAAAGGCAGACCTATCAGATGTCTCACCAGAGACTATAAAAGCCAGAAGATCCTGGGAAGATGTCATATAGACCCTAAAAGAACACAAATGTCAGCCCAGGCTACTATACCCAGCAAAACTCTCAATTTCCATAAATGGAGAAACCAAAATATTCCATGACAAAATCAAATTTACACAATATCTTTCCACAAATCTAGACTTACAAAAGATAATAGATGCAAAACTCCAACAAAAGTTGGAGTTTTTCAACTTTTTTTGAACAACCCCAATAGAAGATAGCCACACAAACACAATTTCACCTCTAACAACAAAAATAACAAGAATCAACAACCATAATTCCTTATTATCTTTTAACATCAATGGACTCAATTTCCCAATGAAAAGACATAAACAAATAGACTGGATACATAAACAGGACCCAGCATTTTGCTGCATGCAGGAAACGCAGTGTCCTCAGTATCAAAGACAGACACTACCTCAGAGTAAAGGGCTGGAAAACAATTTTCCAAGAAAATGGTCCCAAGAAACAAACTGGAGTAGCCATTCTAATATTGAACAAACTCGACTTTCAACCAAAAGTTATCAAAAAAGATAATGAAGGACACTTCATACTTGTCAAAGGAAAAATCTACCAAGATGAACTCAATTCTGATCATCTATGCTCCAAATGCAAGGGAATCCACATTTAAAAAAGAAACTTTAGTAAAGCTCAAAGCACACATTGCACCTCACACAATAATAGTGGGAGAATTCAACACCCCACTCTCATCAATGGACAGATCATGAAAACACAAATTAAACAGAGACACAGTGAAATTAAAAGTAGTGATGGACCAAATGTATTTAACATATCTATAGAACATTTCATCCTAAAACAAAAGAATGTACCTTTATCTCAGCACCTTATGTAACTTTCTCCAAAACTGACCATATAATTGGTCACAAAACAGATCTCAACAGATACAAAAAGATTGAAATAATCCCTTGTATTCTATCAAATCACCATGGACTAAGGCTGGTCTTCAATAATAACAAAAACATTGGAAAGCCCACATACACGTGGAAACTGAACAATGATCTCTACTCAATGATATCTTGGTCAAGGAAGAAATAAAGAAAGAAATTAAAGACTTTCTAGAATTTAATGAAAATGAAGGCTCTTCATACCAAAACTTATGGGACACAATGAAAGCAGTGCTAAGAGGAAAACTCATAGCTCTCAGTGCCTACAAAACGAAACTGGAGAGACCATACACTAGCAACTTGACAGCACACCTGAAAGCTCTAGAACAAAAAGAAGCAAATACACCCAAGAGGAGTAGACAGCAGGAAATAATCAAACTCAGGGCTGAAATCAACCAAGTAGAAACAAAAAGAATCAACAAAACCAGGAGCTGATTCTTTGAGAAAATCAACAAGGTAGATAAACCCTTAGCCAGACTAACCAGAGTACACAAACACAGAATTCCAATTAACAATCTCAGAAATGAAAAGGGAGATATAACAAGAGAAACTAAGGAAATTCAAAAAATCATCAGATCCTACTACAAAAGCCTATACTCAACAAAACTGGAAAATCTGAACAAAATGGACAATTTTCTAGACAGATACCAGGTACCAAAGTTAAATCAGGAGCAAATAAACCATCTAAACAGTCCTATAACCCCTAAAGAAATAAAAGCAGTCATTAAAAGTCTCCCAACCAAAAAAAAATAGTACAGAATTCTATCAGACCTTCAAAAAGACCTAACCTAATACCAATTCTCTTCAAACTATTCCACAAAATAGAAACAGAGGGAACACTAACCAATTTGTTTTATGAAGTCACAATTATGCTTATACCTAACCCCAAAAGACTCAACAAAGAAAGAGAACTTCAGACCAATTTTCCTTATGAATATTGATGCAAAAATACTCAATAAAATTCTTGCAAACCTAATTCAAGAACACATCGAAACGATCGTTCATTATGATCAAGTAGGCTTCATCCCAGGGATGCAGGGATGGTTCAATATACAGAAATCCATCAATGTAATCCACTACATAAACAAACCTAAAGAAAAAGACCAGACGATCAGCACTAGATGCTCAAATAGCATTTGACAAAATTCCACATCCCTTCATGTTAAAAGTCTTGGAAAGATCAGGAATCCAAGGCCCATATTGAAACATATTAAAAGCAATATACAGCAAACCAGTAGCCAACATCAAACTAAATGGAGAGAAACTTGAAGCAATCCCACTAAGATCAGAGACTAGACAAAGCTGCCCACTCTCACCCTACCTATTCAATATAGTACTGAAAGTCCTAGCCAGAGCAATTAGACAACAAAAGGAAGTCAAAGGGATACAAATAGGAAAGGAAGAAGTCAAAATTTCACTATTTGCAGATGATATGATAGTATACTTATATGACCCCAAACATTACACAGAGAACTCCTAAACCCGATAAACAACTTCAGTAAAGTGGCTGGATATAAAATCAACTCAAACAAGTCAGTAGCCTTCCTCTACTCAAAGAATAAACAAGCTGAGAAAGAAATTAGAGACATGACAATAGTCACAAACAATATAAAATATTTTGGTGTGACTCTAACCAAGCAAGTGAAAGATCTGTACAAGAAGAACTTCAAGTCTCTGAGGAAAGAAACTGAAGAAGATGGAAAGATCTCCCATGCTCACGGATTGGCAGGATTAATACAGTAAAAATGGCCATCTTGCCAAAAGCAATTTACAGTTTCAATACAATACCCATCAAAATTCCAACTCAATTCTTCATAGAGTTAAAAAGAGCAATTCTCAAATTTTGGAATAACAAAAAACCCAGGATAGCGAAAACTATTCTCAACAATAAACTTCTGCAGGAATCACCATCCCTTAACTCAAGCTGTACTACAGAGCGATAGTGATAAAAACTGCATGGTATTGGTACAGTGCCAGGCAGGTAGATCAATGGAATAGAATTGAAGACCCAGAAATGAACCCACACACTTATAGTCACTTGATCTTTGACAAAGAAGCTAAAACCAACCAGTGGAAAAAAGACAGCATTTTCAACAAATGGTGCTGGTTCAACTGGAGGTCAGCATGTAGAAGAATGCAAATTGATCCATTCTTATCTCCCTGTACAAAGCTCAAGTCCAAGTGGATCAAAGACCTCCACATAAAACCAGGTACACTGAAACTAATAGAAGAGAAAGTGTGGAAGAGTCTTGAACGCATGAACACAGGGAGAAAGTTCCTGAACAGAATGTTCTAAGACCAACAATAGACAAATGGGACCTTATAAAATTGCCAAGTTTCTGCAAGGCAAAGGACACTGTCAATAGGACAAAATGGCAACCAACAGATTGGGAAAAGATCTCTACCAATCCTACATCTAGTAGAGGGCTAATATCAAGCATATACAAGGAACTCAAAAAGTTAGATTTTAGAGAACCAAATAACCCTATTTAAAATGGGGAACAGAGCTAAACAAAGAATTCTCAACTGAGAAAACTCAAATGTCTGAGAAGTATTTAAAGAAATGTTCAAATCATTAATTACCAGGGAAATGCAAATCAAAACAACCCTGAGATTCCACCTCACATCAGTCCAAATAGCTGAGATCAAAAACTCAGGTGATAGCAGATGCTGGCAAGGATGTAGAGAAAGAGGAACACTCCTCCATTGTTGGTGGGATTGTAAGCTGGTACAACCATTCTGGAAATCAGTCTTGCAGTTTCTCAGAAAATTGAATTAGAAAAAAAATCAGAAGATGCTCCAACATATAACAAGGACATATGCTCCACTATGTTCATAGCAGCCTTATTTATAATAGCCAGAAGCTGGAAAGAACCCAGATGTCCTTCAACAGAGGAATGGATACAGAAAATGTGGTACATTTACACAATGGAGTACTACTCAGCTATTAAAAACAATGACTTCATGACATTCGCAGGCAAATGTATGGAACTTGAAAATATCATCCTGAATGAGGTAACTCAGTCACAAAAGAACATACATAGTATGCACTCACTGATAAGTGGATATTAGCCCAAAAGCTCGGAATAACCAAGATTCAATTCATAGACCATATGATGCCCAAGAAGAAGGAAAACCAAAGCATAGATGCTTCAGTGCTTCTTAGAAGGGGAAACAAAATACTCACAGGAGGAAATATGGAGACAAAGTATGGAGCAGTGACTGAAGACAGAGATTGCCCCACCTGGGGATCCATACCCTATACAGTCACCAAACCTGAACTCTGTTGTGGATGCTGGGAAGTGCTTGTTGACAGGAACCTGATATAGCTATGTCCTGAGAGACTTTGCAAGAGTCTAACTAATTCAGAGGCAGATGCTCACAGTCAGCCTTTGGACTGAGTGCGGGGTCCCAGATGGAGGAGTTGGAGGACTGAAGGAGCTAAGGGGGTTTGTAGCCCAGTGGGGGGAGCAACAGTGTCAACCAGATAGAACCCCTGGAGCTCCTGGGGACTGAACTACCAAGCAAAGAGTACACATGGAGCACCCATGGTTCTGGCTGCATATGTAGCAGAAGATGGCCTTTTTGGACATTAGCAGGAGAAGCAGCCCTTGGTCCTGTGGGGGTTCGATGCCCCAGTGTAGGGGAATGCCAGGGTGAGAAGTCCAGAGTGGGTGGGTGGGTCAGGGAGCACCCTCATAGAGGCAGGAGGAAGTGCGGATGGGATAGCAGGTCTCTGGAAGGGAGACCTGGAAAGGGGATAACATTTGAAACGTAAATAAAGAAAATATGCAATAACAGAAAAAATTATTTAAAAAAAAGAAAAAAGATATTCATGACAACAAGAAAATATTTTAGTCTTTCTACTTAGGGTATTATTGATAGCCTGTGGGGGAATAATTGGAGTTGAAGCAGGAGTGAGTTTCTGATCAGCAAATCTGAGGCTCACAAGTAACCTAGAGTAAGGGCAGTATGAAGCCGAGTGTACACTCAGGAGAGCTGAGAAGTGAAAGAAATGTGAAGAAAGAGTATAGGTTAGACCGCATGGGAGAGCACATAGACATGGGCGCGCTGCACTACCAGCCATCTCATCTGCTCTTGCAGTGTGACCCAGATCCTCCTCCAGCAGAGAGGTTAGTACAGGTCCTTCTCCCTGACTCTGGCTGGGACACCTTTATGGCTTCATTTGCCAAACGATTATGGTAGAAGGGATGCCCTATAGGTGAGGCTGTAGACCACATGGTGGAGTGCTTGCTTAGTATGCTTGAAGCCCTGGTTTTCATCCCCAATACTGTACAAACCAGGCCTGGAAGCACAGACTCACAACCTCAGTACTTGGAATGTGGAGGCAGGAGCATCAGGGTTCTGTTCAAGGCAAGTTGGCTACAAGGTAAATTGGAGACCAGTCTGGGATACATTAAACCTTGTTTCAAAACAGTAACAGTGAAAACAAGTAATCTGTAGCTTACCGGCCTAAATCTTTAAAATACCTTCCTCTTGCTTGGTATATACCTTCTCGGTTATAAGCAACTCTGTACCAGGCTGAGTGAGCAGACTGCACAAAAGGTTGGTATAAGGAATACCCTAGAGGAAGTGTCACACAGAATCAGTATTATCTGCTGGATAGGTGAATGAACATGCCCCAGCCTCCATAGCCAGTTGTCATGCCCAGCTCAGAAAACCTGCAATTTTTTTTTGAAATCACCAGAAACCCCAGTAACAGAGAAAGGATACATACTAAACTCCATGTGTAGACTTAGTGGTTCTTGGTTTCATCTTATCAAATTATAATTCTATCTAAGGCATCTCTGGACCTGCCTCATCTGATTTATCAGAAGAGATACCATAAACAAGGCATCTTAGTAGTTATTTTAGTTAGGGTTTCCATGCCATGAAGAGATTCCATGACCATGACAACTCTTTCGAGGGAAAACATTTAATTGGGGTTGGGTTACAGGTTCAGAGGTTCAGTGCATTATCATCATGGTAGGAAGCATGACAGTGTGCAGACAGACATGGTGCTGAAGAAGTAACTGAGAGTTCTACATCTGCAGGCAGCAGCAGGAGACTGTGAGCCACACAGGGCATAGCTTGAGCATAGGAGACCTCAAAGCTCACCTCCACAGTGACACACTTCCTCCAACAAGAACATAACTCCTAATAGTGCCACTCCCTATGGGCCAAACATTCAAATAACATCCTTTGATGAGTTCATGGGGGCCATTCCTATTCAGACCATCACAGTAGTTTTTAAGATATTACTTAAGACCCACCAACATGGTATAATTGGCTAATGTTAGACAATTGGGATTCTCCCCTGAGGGACTTGTACCCTGAAACTAGCATGTCTTCACTTTCTCTTCTTTGAGAAATCCATGCACACACGCTTAGGTCTTGCTCTCTTCTGAGAGCCTTCTTTTCTTTTATTCCTTGTGCTTAACCTATAACAAATAATTCTTAATAAAATCCAACTTTGTATCACCACACAGTAAAAGTCTGAAACGCTTTTCTGCACCAAAGTCACAAACCCCAGGTTAGCCTGAGTTAAACTCCATTAAAGCTTAACGGAATTTCTCAGTCTGCTGAAGGAGGTGGCATCACGGAGATGTGTCTCCACCTCCCCTCTGACGGTCGTAACACTATGAGTAGTGGCACTTAGGATAATTTTATCTTCCATAACAATGAACCGTGCCCATCCTACGATGACATTTCTCTGCCACCTATTAAAAAGACTTAAAATGTGAACATAATATTCACATGGCATCCACGCTGTTAAGCTACCAGTCAGTAAATAAATATAGAAACAAAACTGCTGTTAATGACACCATGACAGCTTTCCCCATGTTTGACTTTACAAAAAACGACATTTAACTTTATTGGGATCCAATGATTCCTCACGTCTTCATTCTAGGTAACACAACAGTGACATCTCATTATGTAAGAGCCCTACAGGTGAGGAAAGTCCTCAGAATACTTGATTGAAATCCCAGGAAACTTCAGGATTGATGGGTGTTGTTTCCTCTGTTCCTAAATGACTTCAAAATCCCTTTTTTTGGTAAAAATGGATGCTAACACGTGTGAGTTCTTCTGGTAGCTAACGTCTCTGATACTCCTGTGGGTCTAAAACGTCTTCTGAGCTTCATCTAAACACAGCCATGCCTTCAGCTACTGGAATGGAGCAGCTGGACTTGTCGTGCCTACCCGACATGCCTTTCAGGGACAGTAGCTGAAGTCCAACACTAACCTTGGACTTCTCCTTAAGTAAAATCAGAGTTCCATGAAACAACTCTTTCAGTATTGTCAAGGCCTAGCTCAGTGCCAGGAGATCTAGTGACAGACGATCTCGCTGTTGAGTGAGTTTGCTTGCTTTGGAACTCAGAAAATTAAGTCTGTTTCAAGTGTCCATCTTAAAATGCATCTTGAAAACACTCATTTATGTCACAACTGAGCCTATTTGGGGCAAACATCAGGATTACAAACATGATTAATATTCAATTATGCCCTCGATGAGGCTAAGTCTATATTAGGGGGAAATTTGGAAGTACCTAGTTCAAATTAGAACACAGAAAGCAATGCTAAGTAAAGTGCATCAGATTGACAGAAGGGTTTCTCGTACAACTTTGTTTATATAAGGCTCATGAGCAGGCAATTCGTATCTGTGGAATTTGAAGTGGATTGTGACAATCCCTGAGATGTCAGTGACTAGAGAGTAGCAGGAAGAGAATGAGTGGTGATTGTGTTCTGTTTCTTAATCTGTAGTGGTCACTCATCTTTGAAAATACAGCACTTTCATACGTATGCATAGTAAACTTCATAAAAAGTTCAATTCAGAGGTTTTTTTTTAAAGCACACAGTTCACATATGAGGCTATTTCTTATGGTTCTTGTAGTTCAACAGCATTCTTAGCATTTTTCTGGAAAGTATCTGCAGAGCCCCAAAGTTGAGTGAGACCCTCCCTCCCCTGAGAACTCCAAGTGTTTTTTGTTAGGCATCTCCATTTCTTCAAGCAGAGTGATTCTCACCACCCATTAGTGTTCTTATTATAGGAGGTACTCAAACACGGTTGAGCAAATTCACACTTAACATTCTATCCCTTGAACTGTGCTCCACATGGTCTCTTCTGGGGCTATTGAGGGCTCTTCAGTGCATTCTTTTATTCTGTACAACATGCCATGCATAACCGGTGAGAGTCTATTCCAAGTGCAGAAAGCAACGCACCCTTTCTTTTGCTAGTGTGGATGCAGTAAAAGGATAGCAGGATTGCTCTCTTATTTATCTCACTAAGGAAATATAGTTTCCCACACATGAAGAAAAAGTACTCATGATGGCTGCACACTGTCTTACAGCTTGTCCTTCACGCTTCAGTGCCACGTCACAGTTGTATCTGGACAAGAACCGGTGGCTCTTACTAACGTTAGCCACATTCTGGAGCAGAGATGGATCACTGTATTTGGCATGATGGCTACATGCTAAAAGAACGCTTAACCAACTCTCTGTCTACGGACATCTCTGGGGTATTTTTGTCTTTACTTTTTAAGAAGTTAACACATTCCTTCATTACATTCTCATTAACAGTAACCATGCTTTGCTTAGTTCCTAGGGGTTTATTTCTGTGCCAAAACTGTCCACATGACGGGTAAATTTTGAGGATACCCATTGTCAAATGTGAAGAAAACTTCAAGGATGTGTTTCTATGGTATCAAATCCCACAACCCACTGATATGTTCTTTTTAGTGTGCTAACGCCCCTGGAATCATGAGACATCTAATGCTCTATAGCAACTTCCAATCACTACCAGCCAGGTGACAGCTGCAGTGTTGTCCCTGTACCACCTTGCAGCACACAGTCAGAAAATCACCTAACAACCACTTCAGGAGGGCTATGGCTGTAGGCTGTGCAGACATCTTTAAAATAGAGAGAGTGTCACCCCTGAGTCTTACAGGATGGGTATCGCTGGCTTGGGGAAAACTTCCAGAAACTAAAGAAATACTCTAGTGACATTGCAACTTAAGAGATTTCAAGGGAACATGTGGCATCCTAAGGGTGGACAAACATGATCACCAAAGTGATTCAGAAATGGTGGGGTCTATAAAAAATTTCTTCAAATATTATTTCATTCACTTAAATTTGCTTATAATTTCTTATCTGTATTTATGATCAATAATTAAAGTCTTTAAGTAATACATAAAGAATAGCTTAGATAAATTTAAGTAGTAAAATACCTTTGTTTATCTTGGTTTTTTTTTAAATGTTCTACATACCAGACACCCATTTCAAACATGACCAAATCTTCAGAGGTTAACAATGTTCAGTTCTTGGGCTGGAGAGATGGCTCAGCAGTTAAGAACACCAACTGCACCTCTGTCCAGAGGTCCTGAGTTCAATTCCCAGCAACCACATGGTGGCTCATAACCATCTGTAATGGGACCCAATGCACTCTTCTAGTGTGTGTCTGAAGACAGCAATGGTGTGCTCATATACATAAAATAAATAAATAAATCCTTTAAAAAATGCTCAGTTCCATCTAGTAAGGTTGATGGATGACCACGATTCAGCATAAAACTGTCAACCATGCCATTGTGTGTGAATTCATAGAGACCAGCTTCATTCTCCTCCAGCGTTTTCTCCTGGAGCTGGTCCTGCTTTTGTCACCAGCGTTCATCCAAGTCCATTGTGGAACAGGATCGTTTTGCTTTGTTTCTTGGCCAGGAATCACTTAATTCTGAAAGTCTTATGAGAAGACACAGCAAGAAGCCTTGTCAAGTGCACTGTGCATGATAGAAAGAACACCATTGTTCAATTTAATTGGCGAAATTCATGTGTGTGTGTGTGTGTGTGTGTGTGTGTGTGTGTGTGTGTATACCTGCCACTGATGTTACTGCAGGGGTCAGAAGAGGATATTAGATTTCCTGGAATTGGAGTTACAAGGCAGTTGTGAGCTGTCAAACCCAAGTGCTCTTAACTGGACTATAGTTGTCTGGAAAAACAGCAAGTGCTCTTAAGAGCAGAGCCATCTCTCCAACCCAGATTTTATATGTAGATAGTCCTTTTAACTTTAGGATCACCAACTACAGCTCTTTTTATGCATGGCCTGTTTTTATGTATTTGGGCATTTTTTTTTTCTATTGACGTCCTTATCATTTCTTGCTAATGTTTGCACTGCAGTAATTTTTTTACATATTAAAGGAATACCAAATGTTTACTCTATGCACAGAAACATTTTTTCTCAGTTTTATCCATCTTTTGAGCTTTGCTAATGGTAGACTTGCACTTTAGAGACAAATTCAGCTACTAAGGGTTGCCGGGCAATTTCATTCCTGTTAGCTGCCAGATGCTTTCCTGTGGCTTCTTCTAGACTGAGGGAGAAGGGCATACATACATATGTAACTTCAACTACCATCAGCATATATACAAAATTCTAAGACATTGTCACCTAGTCTTTGCCTTTGACCACATTTTCCCCTGAAAGAAGAATGTTCTAGGTTGCTCCAGACCAGCTACTCCACATTGCTTCAGAGGCTGCACAGAAGTCATCTTGTATCTGCCAGCGGTGACTATCACAAAACTGATCTAATGAGAAACAGCCCTTTCTGATTATTCCTGTGCACTGAGGTCCCCAGCATTTGGCCTGTACCCAGGCCAGAGTTGGGTCTCAAAGTGTTTCAACTGAGTTAGTCAGACATCACTGGGCTGGGCTAGCATTCAGTGCCATCAAAACTCTGTGACACCAAGAGTGAACTGTGAGCACCGGTGTAATGGGTGTTGCTGCACTTCAGAGTCAGCCTTGGCTTGGCCAAGAAACAGGCATCAGGTCTAGAGAAAAAACATGATTTGAGGTTCTGAGTTTGTTTTCTGATCTTATCTCTCAGATGGACACAGTAGTGTTACTAACATCTCTGTCAGTGCTGTCTCTGGATCTGTTCTTTCTGATCATCTCAACTCTCCTCTTTTGATGCCCAATACCATGTCAGGCTGGAACAGCACCTTGCTGTACAGGCATAAGGATCTGGGTTCAATCCCTAGGATGGATATCTCTGTCTGTCTGTCTGTCTGTCTGTCTGTCTGTCTGTCTGTCTTCTCTTCTATATCACATCCCAATCTCAGCTTCCCCTCACTCTTCTGTTCTCAGTCCCTGCTCCTAACTTCCCCTCTCCCCCAGGTCCATTTCTCCTCTGTTTTCTAAGACCCATTATTTTTTAAAGTCCAGGGAATGGCAGCTTGTGTTTGTGGTGTCAGCACTGAGAGCTGCAGATGTAGCCTGCTGGCCTACTTGACCAGCACTAAGTGGGAAATCCTGTCTCAAAGGCTGAGATGTAAGGCACTTGAGGAGCCCTACTCCAGGCTGACTTTTGATCTGCACATGCATACTCACATAGCCCTACACACATAAATGTGTATATATACATATACATATACATATACATATACATATACATATACATATACATATACATATACATATACATATACATATACATATACATTTACATATCCATATCCATATCCATATCCATTTACATTTACATTTACATTTACATTTACATATACATATATATATACATATCCATATACATCATATATGATGTATATGGATATGTATATGTATACGATGTATACGATGTATACGATGTGTACGATGTGTACGATGTGTACGATGTGTACGATGTATACGTATACGTATATGTATATGTATACGTATACACACACACACACACACACACACACACACAAATAAAGCAGGAAGAGGAGAGGCTGTTCAGTGCATAGTAATGCTGACTGTTCTTGTAGAGGACCAGAGTTCGGTTCCCTGCACTCACATGAAGATTCAGTGCTCTCTTCTGGACTCTGTGGGCACCTGTATTTCAATATGCATGTGTGCATACACACCCACACACACGTAAAAAGTAAACAAAACTTAAATAAAGTTAGTACCAGAGTCCGTCAGCTATGTCTTTCTCCACAGCTGCTGTCCCTAACTTTGTGACAGCTCCTCCTACATCATCAGGAACAGTTTGGTCTCTGTTTGCCATTACACAGAGTGCTGACTTGAAATTCAAGGTTAGAAACATCACAAAGCTTTATTGGCCTTTTGATTCACTCATCTTAACTAGGACCAGGTGATGTTAAAAACATGGCTAAGTATCTTTCCAGTTGGCTTTAACAATCACAAGCCTGGGGGTTTTCCCCGTTATCTATGGGATCTATTCTATAGTTATCGAACTCAAATGGGATTTTCCCCCTGATATGTGTCTGTTTAGGGTTAATTCCCCATGTGTCGAACTGTTATTATTTTTGCCTCTCTTACCCAACTACAGTGAAGTTAATGTCAAGATTAGTTATAGCTTTAATATGGTTTGTGTGACTCTACTGTACTTGTATAAAGGGATTGAAACACATTACTTTTGAACCATGGGAAGCAGGAAATGCCCTCCAATGGAACAGGCAGGAGAACACAAGAGCAGGACACTGCCAGCCTCTGAACTTCACGGAGAGGGTGAAACCTCTTTGTGACAAAGCAAAAGAGAAATGTCTGATTGCAGAGAGAAAACTGGGGAAGAGAGAAAGGCCAAGGGGGAAGGAAGATTCTGCATGAGGTACAGAGAGAGAACAACTTCCGGTGACCAGTAGTCAGTCATGCTCAGCTGTCTTGAAAAATTCAGTCCAAATATATGTCACCTGTGTGGAATGAAGGATATGGGCTTCCTAACAAATATTCTAAGAAGCCTCCCGAGGAAGCAGAAGGGCTGAGGAAGATCAAGATCATTTTAACTTTGGACATAGTGTCGTCTGCTTTGTGGAAGCAGAAGGGGAAACCAGAGGCCAGAAGTCCCATTTTGAATGCAGGGTTTATAACAAGTTGTCACTGACAGCATGACAAAAGCCAGAATGTATCATTCACATTGCCACCATTGAGAACAGTGTTTTGTAATGTAATATTAGGCCAGATACTATGCAATGGGTTCCTTCAGTTTTCATTGATATTCTACACACTGAAACAAAACTGCCTGTAGAGATGGCTCATTGGTTAAGTGAGGATAATCGGGAGGCCCTGAGTTCAGATTCCTAGAACCAAAATAAAGCTGGGTGCAGGCAAAAAATGTGTATTTGAAATCTAATTCAGTTTCATCTAATGCATCTGAGAGAGGTTATCAAGTAACTTTGGTAACCATAAACATAGAAGCTCCCTGGAAAGCCAAAATAACCTTAGAGATGTGTTCACAGTTCTAAAGACCATAAAGATTAAAATCAGCAGGATGGAGACTTCATAGAGGTAAGAATGCCAAACCAATAACTAGATTTCATTCCTTTATATACGTTTTTTTTTTTTTTACATAACTCTGAAGCATGCCAATTATATTTCAGTCTTGTCTTGAAATACTTTCAGCATCTTCAACGTTTTATTTTCAAAACAGTAATTTCCAGAGAGGAGCAAAGAAATTATTCTTTCATGGGAGAATGAGGTGAGGTTCTCTCTCTCTCTCTCTCTCTCTCTCTCTCTGTCTGTCTCTGAAGATGTAATTTTGGATTGGATCCTGGAAACTTGCCTAATGGTCTAATGGAACCTAACAATATCCTTTCTTCTACCACATCCAAAGTGACAATAAAATCATGGGTCTGATCGCAAACGTTGTACAACTACTATTAAACAAATAACAGTGCCAGGAGTGCTCCTACCTCCATTTTCTAGACTGATCCACAACGTTGCAGAGTCAACAGAGGAGCGTGACTTTACTGCATCCTTTCTCATCTTGACATTTACTCAGCTCAGCAATATCTAACTTGGGATTCATCTTCTGAGCCTACTATGCAAAGATGCATGCTAGCGAAGTGGGCATGTTTATTACAATCAGCTTTCCAGTGTGTCCACAATCAGCAAATAAAGAAAACCATAGTGCAGGCTTCTTTTCAAGTCATTTCTCCACTCCTCTCACCAGCACCATTAGCAAGAAGAAAATATTGATTAAAATTTCTCTGTAGAGTTCCCTGTCCTAAAATTTTAGAATGACTGAAAGACATGGAATGTAAGAAAGCAGAGTGGTGGTGGGGGGAACACAATGATCTAAAATGAATGCCTGCCTCTGTTCCAACCTCTGTCTTCCTTAAAGGCAGTTAACATGTTGGCCTTCTAGCACAGCACTCAGCCAGATGCAAACTTGCTGTTCACATACTGAAAGAGAGGTAGTGTCACCTTCTCCCTGTCACTGCAAAATTTCTACCTAAGTGGGAGTGTTCAGACAAGAATAGCTCTATCTGAACCTTTTCTGCTTTTCTGGTACACTCAGGCATTAAGACAGTGACTTCAATGGGAGGCAAATGGTACAGATTAGAGGCCTGCAGAGAACTCAAGAAGAACCTCTGAACTTCCACTGATACAGCAGAGGACAGATTTAGCTCACATCCTGGAATGAACTGCACACAGCTTACCAAATGGTTGCCTCGAGCAACATAAACAACTAGCTAAATAAAAAGTAAAAGGAAAGGATCTTAGGATTACTGAAGTCTGTTCCTCCGTTATGTCTGTGGCTCTCACAGACCTTACTGAAATGGTGCTGGAGTTGCTGGGGCAGCCGTGTCTTACCCTGCATCCCGTTGCCCTGCTGTGTGCTCACCATCTCTGGGTCTCAAATGCATTAGAATCTAAGGCACTGATTACAATAGTTTTTCACATGACCATCCATAATGGGATGGAGATCTGAGCATCACCTAGCTGCCACACTGTGTTCTCTCCACTGATTGCACTTACGTGACTCTATTGGCCCATATAGAAAAGAGAATCACTGGAGACCTTTCTCTCTGGTAAACCCATAGCCCTCTGCTGCTGCTAAAAATGTATATAGGCACTCTCCCTGTAAAATTGAAGGAAAGTGCTGCAGGTCCTCTTGTCCTTAAGTTGGCAAAGAATGGCCTCCAACATATGAGGACTCTCCTCTTTAGTCAGTAAGTACCAACTATGGGCTAAAATATAAACAATAAAAAAGTGGTATAAAAAAATAAAAGCTACAAATAGCTGTCCATAGCTGACATTTGGATGGCAGTAAGCAACACATGGCTACCTATCTTCTGGGTGACAGGAGAGAGGACCCGTGGCCCCTGGGGGCACTTTAACAACACAGAGGAACCTACAACCGAATCACTGGAGTCAACTCAGTTTTAGTGTTTTAGTCTGAAATGTCCTCCACAGGCTCCTGTAGGTAGCACTGTCTGAGGAGACGATGTAACTTTTAGGAGAAGAGGCCAACTTGGCAGAGCTAGGTCACCAGGGATGGGAGTTAGAAGCTTATAGCTGGGCCCCAGGCCCCAGGCTTGCTCTGTTTATTGTCTGCTGTGATGGGAACAGCATTTGCCTGAGCCCTTCATCACTATGACACCATGGCAACCTTCCTTGACAAAATGGACTGTAGGCTTAGAAACCTTAAATCAAAGTAAACCCCTCTGCCTTTACATTGTTTCAGGATTGTATTGTGGCCATAGTGCTCCAAAGTTAACGAACATCGACACCCGGGATCACAGGTTTTAAATTCATAGTGACATCATACACACCCATTGTGAGTATGCAATGAAATAGGTCTCACAAAGCAGTGACTACCTGTCTTACATGTGATTAGCTGGAATAATTTCTCTGGTCCATTTCAAATGTATTGTGTAAGCTTCCTCATTATTCAGTTTCTGACCTTCAGGTAGAAAACAGTCCCCGTGACACAGCGAGACAGGTGGGACACAGTTAAATGGATTATTTGCAAGTAATTTCAGACTCATTAGTATGTATGTTTGAGATGTAATTGTCTGTTCCTGGGGTCTGAGAATTCTTTCTGTTTATACACAATTCCAGATGCACAGGTCTGGAAACACCATTTAATTTTTTATTAAAGGGAAAAGCAATAAAGCTGCAGGGGGAGGGGGGAAGCAGTTAGTTTTACTTCAGCTCAGAGTCAAGCCACACTCATTTAACAAGGTCACACTGCAGGAGGGATGCACTTAATGAAGGTGGTATGTTTCCATCAGTGGCTATAAAGGAAAGCAGAGGGTGAGGAGGCTTGGCTGCCTCAAGGGATGTGATAGATGTTGTGTGCTCTTGGTTTGTGTCTGTCACCTAATTGGCTCACTCCTAATCCCAGTGAGAATATTGGGCAAGGGATGCTCAGAGCACAGAAGGGGTGGGTAATGCTTGCAATGTGAGCGAGAGGTTCACAACATCACCAGGGAAGGCTTCTGCTTATTGCATGGCAATGGGCATAACAGTGAGAGCCATCTTCCCAGCATGTTCCCAGCATTCTCAGCACATATCACTTCTGAATACTGACCATTGGCACTAGTGGGGTTCGGAGCTGAGCAGCCAGCATCAGAAAGGGAATGGAAGGCACGGGTTCTGTTGGGAGAAGGGATTTAGTAAGTAGACTGCCAGGTTCCAGAGACAAGGTGTTCCATTCAAGTAGCTTCATGTGTTGAGGATGCTATGTTGAAGGGCGTGAAAAAAAAAACTGCTTGCCCTGTAGTGGTCTTTGGCTACTTTGTGGGTTCTTCTTTCTTCCACTTTTCTCTACCCTTTTTCTACCTATTTAACTCCCTAACTCTAGATAAAAGAGAAAAGGGGATAGAGGGAAAAGGATAGAGATCTCTGAATAAAGTCAGATGTCAGAAAGGGTACTTACTGCTGATTATGGATGTCAAGTTCCTTGGGGGCAAGTTTGTTCTTCACTACCAGGATATCTCATTTCTTCTTGTTGTCTTTTTTTGCACACAACTACTCAACAAATTGAGACCAACAGCAACCAACAACGTTCAGTGACCAAACAACAACCCACCATGTCTCTGAGGTCCTAGATTTTGTATATTCTCTGAAAAGTATCCAAAATTCCAAATATCACAGATTTTCAAAAACCTTCTGCAGTTGGCAAAATCACCCCACTGCTAGAGCATGAGGCAAATCATAGTCAGCTCCTGTGGACAATATGAAACAGCCCCATATCCCATACCTGGGGTTAAAACAAAAATATATTCTTATAATATTTCTGGGTTTTTTTTTTTAAGAAACCAACATTCCAAGATTGTTATTACATTTCCCCTCTTAGAAATCATTTGATTTAAAATGCTAGCAACCGTAACTGAGGAGTCTATCCAAGGTTCCATACCTACACTGGTTGCACTCATAAAAGAAGCCAGAAGCATCAATTTTGCTTTGTCAAAAAATAATACCATTAGCCCAGAATATGCAATGGCTTAAACAATGGGGACCATTCAAAATGTGAATATTCTAGTGTGCCAGTACAGAGTTTGTGTGTTAGAAAGACTATCTGTTTTGAGAACATCCTCTTAAAGTTTACAGTGGGATTTAGATATTTCTAATACCTTTACTGTGTGCTGCAAGTCACTGTGTAGCCCAGGTTGGTTTCCAACTAGCAACAACCCTGTGTCAGGAGATAGGGTTACAGACCTGCATGACCACACCCAGCTGATGACTGAGCCCTGTCCACATTCTTCTAACGACCCGTATGCTGTTGCTTAGGGAAGTTAAGTTAAACTTAGATCGTTTAAATTCTTTATATTACACATGAAAATATTCTGAAAATTCTTGGTGAAGAATTCATTGGCAGAATTAGCAGTGACTGTATCAACTTCATCCCTTTATGCAAGGAGAAATAAGCCTCTGGGAGTAGTTTTGCGAATAAAGGATTCTCCACGCTGTCCGATTCACTTGTTATTTGCCCTAAGAGAAAGTTATGACAACTTTCAGATTAAGGTCCAGAATGATGGTGGACAGCACTTATGATTAGCTTGTCTGATAGAGCCATGCACTGAATGGCAACATTTTGGTTGACAACAAGCTGCACATACAACAGGAATCCCATAAGATTATGATGGAGCTAAAAATATTCTTAACGCCTAGTGACACTGTAGCCTCCAAAACACAACACATTCATCTCATGTTAGAGGGAGGCTGGTGTAGACAAACCTGGCCAAAATGAAGTAAACAAATGTGCTGTGACAAGGCATAAGTCTGGGCACACACAATTACAGTAGATACAGTGTGTGCAGCATGTGCTGTGACAAGGCATATGTCTGTGCACACACAAGCACAGTAGATACAGTGTGTGCAGTGTGTGCGGTGACAAGGCATAAGTCTGTGCACACACAAGTACAGTAGATACAGTGTGTGCAGCATACTTGATGATGAAATGACCGTTATGCTTTATATATTTAACATAAATATAGTTCATATTTAATTATTTAAATTTTATTTTATGTGTATGGATGTTTCTCCTACATGTATTTCTGATCACTGTGTACGTGCCTGGTGCCTGCAGAGGCCAGAAGAAGGCATTGGATCCTCTTGGAATTACAGACAGTTGTTAGTCACCATGTGACTGCTAAGCCATCTCTTTGTCTCCTTTTATTATTATTTTAGGGTGTACTCATTACACACATACACACATGCTTAAATATATACATAGGAGTGTGTGTATATGTACATACACAGACACACAGATACACACACAGACACACACACAGACACACACACACATAGACACACAAACACACACACACACATAGACACACAGACACACACAGATACACACACACACACACACACACACACACACACACAAACGCACACACACACACACACGAGAAAGTCCCTCAGGAAGTGTTCTAGAAAGCGATTTCTTCACAGGAGGCTCCATGCATGTCACAGCCCTAAAGACCTTCCAAGGTCTTCCAGTGGGGACAAAATATAGAGGTAGAAGACAGTGATATCGATCATCCTGTCTTTGGGCTCATCTAATTTGTGTATTTGTGAATAAAGGATTCTCCAGGCTGATTTTAACAAAAATGTTCACTAACTTAAAATAATTGCAAAGAAAAAGCATATATAATAAGAATATGTGGGAAGAAAATATATTCTGCAGCTGTGTAATGTGTTTGTTGTGCTTTAAGTTATATTTATCACAAAAGCAACAGAGGGTTTAGAAACCTTAAAATTTAAAATTAAAAGCAGAAAAGGTGCATTATGCTAAGATTATCTTATAGGAAAATCAAATTAGTATGAATTTAGTGTTGCCTGAATGAATGAGGGTCATAAAGCTGACAGGAAGCAGGGTATGTTTCAGGCCTTCTGCTTCAGTTCACTCAACAACTTCGGTTGTGAGGGACCCTTTACACATGCATCATGTTTCCCCCCTCTCTCTTGTATATTTACTATGCCTTTTCTTTATTTAGGTATATTAGACATTCAAATACATAGCACTGTGCTACAACACGCTTGTGGTCCAGTGCCATGCTCAGCATCACCTACAGTACCAGCCTTGGGGCGGAGGAGACTCTATCATCCACACACGTGAGACCCATCCATGGTGCTTTCGGTGATCAAATCTCCTAGTTATCTATTTCTCAAATTTATCCTCACAATAAAGCAGCAACTCACTGTGCGTTGGCATGTATCAAATATGACAGCCATAACCCCTTGACCTCTTTGCAGGACCAGGCACTGTAAAACAGCGTCTTGAGAGTCTTTCATTCGTTGGTTTTCACAATTTTACTTCTGCTCTAGTTAAACATTTCATTTGTTACCAGTCTCTAAATGTCATTTCCTCCCAAGCCTTTTTCCTCAGCTTGCCTCACCTCCCACCTACCGTAACCAGTTCAACCACCCAGAAGCAAGCAATAGTGTGTGTGCCTTCCCTCCATCTCAACTTCAAATGCCTAGCACAGAACCCACATCCTCCTCCCAAACCTCGTTTTTTTCCTTGTTTCCCTGTTGTCACCTACCGCTCACCCAAACATTTTACGTTCTACTCTGATTTTCAAGTACGAATTCCTATAAAGTATTCCTGGTGTCTTTACACTAGTGCTAGCAGACATTGTTGTGAGCATCTCTCATAAGCCCAACGTTACCCAGGCATGGTCTTTGATACACCTTGCACAACAGTTTTCTGAAAATAGCCAGAATTCTGACAGTACTTGTTTTAAAAGCTTTTTCTGCTTTCATTTCACCTCCAAGTGTTTGAGTTCTTCAGTACCTCCCCGTTTCCACCTGCTTTGCAGTCTCACCTCACCGTCTGTGTCTTCAGACTCATTACCCTCACCCACTCTCTTTGCTTGCTCCCACAATCCAATGGTTGCCTTTACCCAAATGCTTTGATATGTTTCCCCAGCTGTTTTCTTTGAAAATACCCCCACATCTCTGAAGCCTTTCTCTAAGCTCTGGTCCATCTCATCACGTCTGGGGCTTTCAGCAGTACTTTATTCATACTAACGTCATGGGTCCACGGTACCTTGTCAGTTGCTGCTCTCTTTTCTCCAAGATGATATTATCCCTTACAAAGATGCTGTCTTGATCTCTCTGTTGAGCTAGGATTGCATACTCTTAGCTCAGTAGGTGCTTATTCAGGGACTATGGGTAAATATGTACTCAGTGACCAATTTTGCATTGGGAGTGAGGGGATGTCTGAGTCCTCACCAATAGACAAAGCCAGGACGCACACTCTTAGAGTCTCTTTACCTGTAAGATGAACTAATTTTCTTTCCCATCTGTGAAGTATGACAAGACTCAGAATAGGGTAAGGGAAATATAAACAAGTTCTTCCCATGTCTATTAATTTAACTTGAAATCTATTGAAGATGGATAATGGCAATATCCAAACTGAAGAGACACAGAAGTGTCAGAAAAACCGGTATATATAACCACTACCCTGCATGTTCCCACTCCTCAATTTTGCCATCGATTTAGTGTGATCTGTGCATAACATCATGGCACTAAATGTTCGGTAATAAGCGGAAGTGTAATACAGAGAAATGGATGCACCAAAAGGAGTATGACCCTCCTCACCAGGGATTCCTAGCCTTTGCCATTAAATGGCTTTACAGCACACACATACAAAGATGAGGCGTCTGTGTGTCACCAGGAGAAAGCAGAGTATGCATGCATTACTATGTGTATGCACGGTCGAATTGCACATTTGGTTTGAATGTGAAATGTCACCCTCATGCACTCCAACAGTTGGTCCCCAGCTTGTGGCACTGTTTATGGGAGATTCTGAAGTCTATAGGACATGAGTTGAGGAGTGGGCCTGCCATCTTTCTTCCAGTCTGGCTCTCTGCCTCTTGTTCAAGTGTTATCTGGCAAAAGCTCCCTGTCCAGTCTCTGGGACCACCATGCTTTCTGTGCCGTGATGAATTGACATTCCCTGGAATTATGAGCCCCAAGCAGCCCTTCTTCTCTTTTATGATGTCTTTCAGGGATGCTCTATGGCGATAAGAAACATAATGAAGAAACTCATTAAGCTTGTTTACATTCAGAAGAACCTAGGAAACATATACCGTTGCACTCCTCGAATTTGATATATAAGGAAACCGAGGCAGGCACCAAGCCATTGTGAAACAGAGCTGCAGTCTGTGACTCAGTCAGGTTGTATTCACTCAAGCAGGCACTCTGTCTAAATGGCATGGCCCACTGTAAAATGACAAATGACAGTTTCTTTTGCTTTTATTCTAAATGGAGCTTGGGTGATGATGACTCCACATGCTGTGGTTATGAGGTCTGCTAATCCTTTGATGACAGAACCCACGTGGCATTTGAAAGCTGTGAAAAAGGTATTTTATCTATAAAGTACACTACATCTTTTACATATGAATAGCTTCTAGCAAGCTGGAAAAGATCAAACTGCTTTAACAAGCTAAAATGCAGCTGTTCAAATGAGAAAACCACTTAATTCTTTTCTTAGCTCATTAGAATTCCATCACACTGTCCTGGGGCAAAGGTAGAGGATTTGCCAATTCTTCTCTAATAGATTTTCCCTTTGTCTTCTGAAAAGTACCAGGACACCAATTACACTTCTATCACAACCCAACTGGGATCACTGCATTAACCTGCCCTGTTCCCCTTCCCTGCCGATGATTCCAAAGTGAGATGTTACTTCACTGTGTGGCACAGCATTCAGGAAGCAATGCAATGAAAGTGCTCTCTTTCCCCAAAGCACACTGTCCCCACCTCTGCAGACCCCACTGCTTCTAACCCAGGGGCACATGTGCTTGTAGCTTAAGCCCCACACTGGCCTTCACGGCTCTTCCAATCGAAAGGGCTTATTTTCACCCAATCCTCTTGCATCCAGCATGCTCTTATCTGTTTTCTTAAAATGCATTCTTGAGGGACCTCATAAAATTGCAAAGCTTCTGTAAGGCAAAGGACACTGTCAATAGGACAAAATGGCAACCAACAGATTGGGAAAAGATCTTTACCAACCCCACATCAGACAAAGGGCTCCAATATATACAAAGAACTCAAGAAATTGGACTCTAGACAATCAAATAACCCTATTAAAGATGGGATACAGAAAGAATTCTAAACAAAGAATTCTCAACTGAGGAAACTCGAATGGCTGAGAAGCACCTAAAGAAATGTTCAACATCCTTAGTCATCAGGGAAATGCAAAACAAAACAGCCCTGAGATTCCACCTCACATCAGTCAGAATGGCTAAGAACAAAAACTCAAGTGACAGCAGATGCTGGCAAGGATGTGGAGAAAGAGGAACACTCCTCCATTGTTGGTGGGATTGTAAGCTGGTACAATCCCACTCTGGAAATCGTCTGGCGGTTCCTCAGAAAACTGGACATAGCATTACCTGAGGACCCAGCTATACCACTCCTGGGTATATACTCAGAAGATGCTCTAACATATAACAAGGACATATGCTCCACTATGTTCATAGCAGCCTTATTTATAATAGCCAGAAGCTGGAAAGAACCCACATGTCCTTCAACAGAAAAATGGATACAGAAAATGTGGTACATTTACACAATGGAGCATTACTCAGCTATTAAAAACAATGAATTCTAGAAATTCTTAGGTAAATGGATGGAACTAGAAAATATCATCCTGAGTGAGGTAACCCAATCACAAAAGAACATACATGATATGTACTTACTGATAAATGGATAGTAGCCCAAAAGCTCTCAATACCCAAGATACAGCTCTCAGAACACATGAAAATCAAGAAGGAAGACCAAAGTGTGGGTGTTTCAGTCCTTCTTAGAAGGAGTAACAAAATACTCATGGGGGGAAATATGGAGACAAAGTGTAGAGCAAAGACTGAAGGAGGGGCTGTCCAGAGATTGCCCTACCTGGGGATCCATTCCATATGCAGTCACCAAACACAGACGCTGTTGTGGATGTCAGGAAGTGCATGCTGACAGAAGCCTGATATAGCTGTCTCCTTAGAGGTCTGCCAAAGCCTGACATATACAGAGTTGGATGCTTGCTGCCAACCATTGAACTGATCATGGGGTCCCCAATGGGGAAGTTAGAGAGAGGACTAAAGGAGCTGAAGGGGTTTGTGGCCCCATAGGAAGAATGACAGTACCAACCAACCAGAGCTCCCAGGGTCTAAACAGCCAGCCTGGGAACACACATGGAAAGACCCATGGCTTTAGCTGTGTATATAGCAGATGGTGGCCTTGATGGACATTGGTGGGAGAGGAGGCCCTTGGTCCTGTGAAGGCTGAATGTCCCAGTGTGGAGAAACATGAGGGCGAGGAGGTGGGAGTGGGTGGGTGGTTGGGAGCACACCCTCATAGAAGCAGGAGGAAGGGGGTCAGATAGGGAGTTTCTGGGGGGAATGAAAAAAGGGGATAACATCTGAAATGTAAATAAAGAAAATATCCAAAAATTGTATTCTAGAGCGTGGCATTCTGTTTGATTGAACTGTCAGCTACTGAAGCCTTCTTGAACATCTACCAGTTTTTATTGCTAGTTTATATTTAGGAATCATTTCTTTAGTACTTCCCATGTGCCAGGTTCTATACTGAATTACTGCAGTCAGCATTCTGTAACATTTCCCCACTAAACATCTAATATATTTCATCAGTTCTAAGGAGATTTGGAGAACCCCTAAAAAACGTCTCTGAAATAATGATGTATTATTGTACTGTCAATACCAGCTACAGCTAAATTGTGAGAGTGGGCTTTTTTCTACAGACATACAACACTGTTAGTTCTTTAAGTTGGTGACATTTTAGATTTGGTGGAATTTTAAGCACCGTATTTCCTTCCATTTGAACGTTACACAAATGAAACTTCTGTGCATTGAAAGGTTTGCTTGAGTTTGCATGAGTTACTAAGCGGTCCCATGTGTCATTGGAGGGGACTCACTTATTTCCTTGACTCTCAACTGCAGCATGAAGCCAAGGGTTCATCCTATAAAACCTACCCTTCACCACTGTTGCTCAGTCTTCAGAACCCCAGATATGTTACTGTATCAGCAAGCCACTTGGGGTATGTTGGCTAAACTTATCAGCCTTATCTCTAAAACCCAGAAATAACTGTAATCCTAAATTCCCGAGACAGTGAGGTTCTCTGCTCAAAACCTCTCAGTATCATGAGCAAGGTACATTAGTGGATGAGGACAGTGACAATGACAATTTTACAACATACACCCAAGGAGAAATCAGTAGCTGCTTAAGTTTGTGGAGCTGCTTAGCCCTGACCCAATTTTGTTCCAGATAAAACATTATCATAATTGTCATCTCTCTTCCCCTATATTTCATTACCAGTGTTTTATATGGTAGAAATTATAATTCTAAACTTGTTAAGAAGTCTGTCATATACACTAGCTAGAATTCTGTGATCACTTCAGTTCTACAAACTGTGTTCTGAGAGTCTGAAGCTCTACTCCTGTAGCACTTGGTAGAAAGCAATCAAGGGTAAGGAAGACATTTTTCTGAGTGGGTTGAATTCTAATGCATAAAGATAAACACACACAGCAGTGAGATTTATGTACAGTGACATAAATGCTTTAAAATACATGCGAACTAAGCACAACAGAGAACGTTGTTTTAAAAAGCATCCATATCCAGAAGTCCCATGGGAAATCTTTAAAATAGAGGTAGTACTTCAGATGTCTCTTGAAGGCAAGATTATATGGTAGATCCTAAGAACAGAGGGAGTCCTGGGACAGAGGGAGTCCTGGGACAGAGGGAGTCCTGGGACAGGGGGAGTCCTGGGACAGGGGGAGTCCTAGGACAGAGGGAGTCCTGAGACAGAGGGAGTCCTGGGACAGAGGGAGTCCTGGGACAGGCGGAGTCCTGGGACAGAGGGAATCCTGGGATAGAGGGAGTCCTAGGACAGAGGGATTCTTGGGACAGAGGGAGTACAGACAAGATTTAAAAGACAGGAAAACTATAACAGGTGGCTGGGCTATTAAGTTGATGGCCACAATTAAGATACAAAGGACAATCAGAGCCAAGATCCTAGAAAGAACCAGATGCACTGGGATGTACATTCAGCCCTACATTTGTTGCTGTTTTCCGTCTTGTGGACTTTGCTAAGCTGGGTCTCCAAACACACGAACCAAACAGTAGCAAGCCTAGGGTGCAGTCTTACTACGACAGACAGGGAGAAAAATGGAGTTACTGTAAGGGATCCCGAAGTTGCAGCATGAGAGATGAAGGATTAGTGTCAAAAATAACCGTAGGGTGATTAAGAATGCTCTGTGGGAGAGAATCAACCCCACAGAGACTTGATGTGCCAGGGTGGGGGGATTCCCAGGGAACCCCCATCCTCTCAGAGGAGGAGGGGAGGGACTTGTGAGGGAGGACCAAGAGGGAACAGCAATTGGGATATAAAATGAATTAAAAAATAAATTTAAAAAGAAGAATCCTCTGTGTGTGGTTTCCACATCGTCTCTGGAGACATCATGGCTCGCTCGTTGTCAGGTGAAGTGTCATGAGTCCAGTAAAGCCATTGAAGTGAAAAGCTGTCTGGTGATTCGGGCAAGCTGAGGTTTGACTAGAGGGCAGACATTCCTGTTTGGGATTCACCGAGGAGAAGCGTGCTTGCTAAGTCACTGGAGAGCGATGCTCTAGGAGTCAGAGTAGCCATCATCAAACCTTCATGACGGAGCCACAGATCACCAGGCTGACAACACAGTCACACTGGGACTGAGAGAAAAAGGATGGAGGAAATGCTCTCTAAACACAGAAGAATGCCTTCCTCCCAGCCATGCAGTAAGACTTGGGCACTCGGTCTATCTCACTGGCAAAATAAAATTAGAAATCACGACTTTTAATCACTCAGATAAAGAGCTGAATTTGACCACTAAAATCTCACATCAGTGAAGATCTGACTTTATTTGGTGATTATTTTAAAAGTAACATGGGCAATTTTGATGCTATAGACAGAAAAAAAATATGGATCAAAATTCCTTTAGGCAGAGTATAAGTTTGCACAATTAGACCTTTCTTGGCCTATCACAGCAGAGCTTTGTGCAAGAGCAAAGCCATGTTCATATACTTAAAGGTGGAGATGAAGGGTCATTAATGTTTCTGTAAGAAGTTGACAAATACATGTACCAGGATTGATGCCGAAATAAGCAACGGAAGAGACACTGAAAGTGGACAAGCGAATTACTGAGCCCAAAGAAGCACAAACGCAGTCACAGGAGGTCAGATTTAAAGTCGAGATGGTAGCAAATTAATGAGCAAGTGAAGCTGTTCTGGGACTGCACAGATCAGACGTAACCAAGCACAGGCACAACCTAAGCTGCTGTGTGCTTTACCCATGCAGACACCTTTAATTCACACGATGGCAATCCTGTCACTCATCTTGACTTAGAAATAACATTTTCAAATATGGGGATGATATGGGTTTGCACACCGTAATGCTAATGTATACATTTTTGAAAATCACAGGAAGAGAATATAAATAGAATGATTTTTTTTTTGTAAAAGTAAAATTAGCATTCAGTACTAAGAATTTGCATAGGCTTCTTTTATATTAATAGCATTATGGGTAGGAGTGGAACTCATTTCTTCACGTATTCCATCACGCTTGACTAGCGAGAATACATCATTCAATGAGAACTGTAACTATTAATTCAGCCAAAATATACAGACAAGGAGTATAATCTATCAAAGGCATTACCACACACCCTGGGGGCAAAGCTTTACTTGTAGAATAATTAAATCTATCACAAGAAGTGCGTCATATTCAACAAAAAGATGTGGAATTCTGCAGATAGACCGTAAGTAGAACAGCAATGGAAAATTGTTGTTACCTGATATTTGTGGGAAAAAGTATGTTCAGACAGCTTACTAGCTTTAAGAAAATCTGCCCCTAAAAATGCTGGAAACATAAAATCCATGGTGATTGAAAACATTATACATCGTGTGAAATATCTGAAACCCTGCATGCTCTAGATTAAGATCACGGCTTTACTATGATTTTGGACAGGTTTTCCTGTGAAAGGTGGGGAGGCAGCTTGGCTGCGGCAACTGCGGGCCTCACGCATGGCTGCATAACTAAATGTGGGGATCACACTGAAACAGTAATGCTCAAAATTATAAGTTTGTAATAATCACAAATTAATTCAAAGTGAAACGCATAATGAATCCAAAGTGCATTTGGCTGCACTCACTTGTGCCACATCTGGAGATGTCACTGCAGCCTCTGTTCTGAACACACAACATATGTACTTTGCACAATCACAGTGCCCAAAACTCAGGGATTGAAGTCTACTGTGTGTTATGAACTGCAGGGCTTTTGCTGCACATGTGAGGTGTTAATTAAATATATAAGCCTGGAACCAAAATAACATTTCTGTAGAAAGAATGTCTGGACTTCTTTTTCCTCCACAAAGTGGTTTTCTGAATGAAGGCAGGCAGAATATATGGAGGCGGAGCTCTGGGTATTAGAATAGCCAGTCTGTCCCTCAGTGGGTGGTTGCTGACTGGTTTCTTCTCAATCATCTCCCTTCAAAACCTTTGTGAGAGCTATGCAGACTCCACTCTGGGGAGCTCACGTGAAGTTCATGAATACTGAGGCAGGGCTGAATTGGGGTTTCAGGAGACTTGCTTAAAGAAGAGTCACTGGGAGGTGGAGAGGATTACGTCATACTCATCTGTGGTTCATCCCTGCTGTCAGTGACCCTGACCAATGAGACTCATTTGTGGATGATCTAAGGGATGTGTGTGTGTGTGTGTGTGTGTGTGTGTGTGTGTGTGTGTGTGTGTATTGTGTGTATTTTTTCCCTCTGAGCTTGGAGCACTTTAAAAAATCAGACCTCCACACTTGTAGATGACATGGTAGCTACCCTGACTACATCCTGTTTTCATTCCCCTACTATCTCTAGAAGGGTGACTTGTTTGCAGTGCCAGAAATTCTTATTCTCCCCGCCCCCCCCCAAAAAGATGAATAGAGTTTGAGACTGAGACTCATCCAAGCACATAGGGGTTTGGAAGAACTGGATCATCGATTGGTTTTCCTGCATCACAACACAATCTGTTGCTGTTTGTTTATTTATTTTAGTATATGGCAATCACCAAGTAAACAAAGCAAGAACTGAAATCTGAGCTGAGTGTGTGTTTATAGTTTCTTATTTAAATCGTTTAAGTGGTAGGATGACCTGCTAATAGGAGACAACAGAAAATGTCTTTACAACCCAGTGAGTTGTAATTGCTTTAACGTATCATTAGAGTATGTTCTAATATGTTAACCTACTCAGAATCTTCTTTAACACCAAATTCCCACTCATTCTCAAATTCTCAAAATACACTGTAGCATTTATGCACCAGCTTTTCAAAATGTAACTGTAAAAACATTGAGCAGGCGCAGGGCTACGCTAAACTCAAACTGAGTTCTAATTGGTATCACTAAGGAAAATGGCCTTTCTTCCTCTTGCTTATAGTAAATATTTCCACACTATGACTATATTAGAAAACTTAAATACAAACGTCTTTTTGTAAATAATAGGTTACTACTTAATATGCTAGCTCAGTATAAGAAAGTAGAGATATCAGATAGCAGGAAGCAAAATTACAAGAGTTATTTAATGACATAGTTAATGAGACTTTCTAATTTAATTGAATTGAGTTGTAATTGGGTGGAGAGGATTTCAAGAAAGTCACAAAGTTCAAGAGGCTGAAAAAGGAGCAATGACTTCTTAATCTGCAAAATACATCTTAGGATCAAGCATCCTTTCACCCAGTCCTTGGGTAGAGTCTTAGGAGGTGGGGATTGCAAGGTGAGCCTGGTAGATTTTTATTCCTTCCTTTAAATACTTGCTCTTAAAGCAGAGTGTCTCCCGAAACATTAAAAACCACCTAGAGGGGTGAGAGTTAATCAGGACATTGATTGATACACAAAATCTATACTAGTTACTAGTGTATAAGGGCTTTGTGCACAGAACTCTTCACATGAAACTAATGTGTGTGTGTGTGTGTGTGTGTGTGTGTGTGTGTGTGTTGTTTTGGTGTCATTATCAAATATTCCAGATGTATAAACGTTGTTTAAATAATTCGACTTTAAAATTTGGGGGAAATGGAACTAGCCTAAATCATCTAAGGCAAGAAGCAAAGAACACTTAGAAAGGAAAAGGATTCATGGGAAGAGGAGGCTAGACTGGTGGAGGGTCAGGAGGCAGTGAGGTTGAGGTGAGACCTCTTGCTTGGTTACTGGCCTAATGGGAAGTCCTTGTAAGATCTAACTAGGAGAGTGCTTGGCTTACGTCTGTATTTTCAAAAGTGTGTTGTGTTGCTCTCTGGGGAGTAGACTGGAATAGTAGCTGTCCACTACGGGGCAGGAGGACAGAAATCCAGAAAGCTATGATCACTTGAACTCAGATGGTAGTAACGCTGGTGGTCAGGTGAATTGTCTTCAGAATACATTTCTTTTAAAGCTCATCCTAGTTCACATTCACATGTATTCAGTTCTCAGAGTTGGTCTGTGGCTACATTACATTATAAGAGACAAGAGCTCTTATAGAGAATCTGCTGTGCTCATTTTACTAACAAGGACTCCAAAGCTGGGGTTAAAGTTTGGCTTCTTGAGCTCTCAAGAAGACATTTGGTTCTTAGTGCTTGCCTTTCTCCTCCTCGAAAGATGGTGGGCGGGGCAAGCATGCTCACCAGCTGGCTGACTTCAGACTTCTATCTCCAGTCTCTTATGGCATTGGTGTCATGAACCATCTCCATCACCATTGTCTATTCTGTGCCCTATCCTAGGTACTGACAACCGTATGAGAGAGATAAGGCTCTGTCCTAGTGGTAAAAACAATGTGGTATTTCACCCTCTTCAGAGTGAAAGACTACAAGAAAAACAATAAATATTTAGCACACCAACGATTTAAATCAAACGTCATTTCACTTCACCATTCACGACTCACTGCTGTTTCAAACTCACTGCATGCTCTTAAGCATTCACTGTGCACACCATCTCCTGAGCCCATTGCTGGTTGCCAAAATCCCATGATTACTGTGGAGCCACTAATTCAGAATTTAATAATACTTACTGAACATGTGGCCCCCCATAATTGTATTGCTTTAGCCTTTGAGAAATTAATAAATTAAAAGTACTGCATGTTTTCAAGTGGGATTTTGAAACTCTCAGAACAACCACATAATTTCTTCACACCATTAATAATGAGCCACGTGATAGAAGAATTAGGGAGAGCAGAGGGCAGGCAGGGTGCGGAGATGTTGCAGTTGGGTAGGAGTAAAAAGCTTGGGGGACACTCACAGTAGGATGCCGACAGATAAATAATAATAATATATTGCATATCTTAAAAAGCAAGGAGGATGAACTTTGAATGTTTATCCTCTAAGGAAATGATAGATGTTTGAAGATACACTTACCCTGGTTTAAACAACACGATATATGCATATAGTGAAATACCACATTATATTACATTGATATATGTAGATTTTATGTATCAGCTAGAAAATATAAAATTAATTAACACATCCATGTTATATGAATGTGGAACAATAAGTTAACATAAAATAGGGATGCTGTGGGGTGGGGACTGGAAAGTCTTTACTGTGCATCTTACAGTCCTTGGAAGAGGGGACTTGAACGACATGGTCTTATTTCTTGTAATACTTTTGTATCAATTAAACAACAGCACTGAGTGATAGCAGCAGCAACCAATCTTGAGGGGACTTCTGTCTGGAGCAGTGGCTGTCAGTCGTAGCTGTCAATCTTATCTATCAGTCTTAGCATCATCCTGGGCTCGCCTCATGCCACACTCATCATATCAGATTCTCTGTAGACTGGTCTGGGGAGCAACAATTTTCAACTTTGCATCTGATTTCAGTTTACAACCAGGGGGAGGAAACTGATGGAAACAAGATCCAATTCAGGAGGATCCAATGGCAGAAAATGAGACCCAGAGGAGGAGAGCGGCCTTCCGAGGGTGCAGCCAACTTGAGGTAGAACCACAAATGAAAACGGAGTTTTCTGAGCACTGCTGCTCTTTTGCATTTAATAACCCCAGACATAGAACTGTATAGTGTGTGTGTGTGTGTGGGGGGTGCACAGCACAGTCGTAGCTGGACGGTTCTATCATTTACTGCTTTGGATTCTCCACCTCCTCTGACTTGTATCAGCTGCTAAACTAATCCAGCTTGCAGCCATGCGATGCCTGTAAGCTGGGGTGAGACCGCTCAGAATCAACACCACCACCAATGCCTGAAACATGGTTTTCCTCCGATGAGAGCCCCCGAAGAGCTCACTAACAGACTATAGTACAAAACAGACACCCCAGAGACCTGCTCTGCAGCCAAATTGGCTCATGAAGCCGTTCTAGAACTTGAGCTGAGCTACATCAGGAGGTTCCTTTGATTTTAGAGGGAGGCAAAAAATACCACGGAAAACTATGGGCTATCAAAGAAATTTCAAAAATACCATTAACAGTTTAAATGATGCAAATATATTTGCATAACACACACACACTGACACTCACACACACAATACATTAATTATTTGGTTAAAAATATCAATATAATGAAGCGAGTAGATAAACAGAGCTGGAGCTGGAGGGATAATTCAGCAGTTAGAGCATGTGTTACTCTTCTATCGGACCTAAGGTTAACTTTCCGGATCCACACGGTGACTTACAACCGTCCTTAACTCTAGTTTCAGGGATTCCAGAGCCTTCATTTGCCCTCAGCAGGCACCAGGCACACACAATGGGGCAGGCAAAACCCTCACACACACAAAAGCGAGTGAACAGTTGGATTCTGGGTCATTTTTATCTTCCTCTGCCTTTTAAAATATTCAACATCTTCAAATGTTTCTATTTGGCACTGAAATCACATCGAAGGGAAGATTTACACTAAGTTTTGTCTGAAGCAAAGGAAATGACTGATGTGTCTGTTGAATTCGTTAAATAATGTCTACATTTTATTCCTTAGCTCCAGATAGCAAATAGTACATGTACGTGTTTATATGTTCATATTATATTCAGATGAGTGCATGTGTATATGCATGTATCACTTCCTTTTGTGTAGCTGTGACAAAACGCTATGACCAAGGCAACTTATAGAAAGAAGGGTTTATTTGTCACTCTGGAGGGACAAGAGTGAACCAATGTCACAATAGCGAGGCAGTGGGGACTAGGCCGTGAGCCATGCACGAAGCGAGCAGGCACTGCAGCAGGAACCGCTGACCACAGCATCTCCACCCACAAGCAGCAGACAAACACAGCATACATGGCTTGTGAAACCTCAAAACCCACTCCCAGTGACACACTTCCTCCAGTAAGGCCACACCTCCCTAACATACCCAGGCAGTGTCACCAACTGGGTATCAAGTATTCAGATGCCCCAAATATAAGAGAGATCTCCTTCAAATCACCACACTGTATAAAGGAATGATTTTACTTTTCATTTTTAACTTTTGTTTTCTTTTGGTTCTTCAAGACAGGGTTTCTCTGTGTATCCCTGGCTGTCCTGGAACTCTCTCTGTAGATGAGGATGGCCTTAAAATCAGAGCTCTGCCTGCCTCTCAAGTGATAGGATAACACCCCCACCCAGAATTTGATTTTTAAAATGTTTAACCTTTCTTTTTATTAATTGAATACTGGTGTTCCATCTGCGTGTATGTGTATATACCATATGTAGTACCTATGGCGCCAGAAGAGGATATTGGATCCCACTAGGCCACTCTTCTGGCCTCACCTTATTTTTAATTTTTCACTTTTCAGTTTTTCAAAAGAAGCCAGAGAAATTTTAAACCTTCCACCTAGAAACATGCTTGATGTTTCTAACAAACAGCATGATGAAACTCTGGTTCTTTGAAAAATATTGTTTTATGTATTTGGCATATGTAATTCATTTAAAATAATTTTAAAGACTAGTATATATGTTGTACTATATATATACATATATATGTACGTATATGACAATAAATAGTGTACACATCTAACCACAGACACTTTTGATGTCTTATGTCCCTCAGTCTGTCACCAGCATGCCCTTTTCCTCTTAGATGAAAACTGAACCAGGAACCTACTTTTTTTCCAGAATGGATACACATCTGTGGTAGGAGTCTCTAATGAAATCCTAATGGAATTTAAAAATCACCATTGTTATTAAATATATGTTCACACCTTGTATATAAAAGTACCAAGCACACCAGAAGGCGAGTTCCTGCTTCCGGACAAACTGGCTTTCTGCACAGCACTGTGCACGGTGCATCATGGGATAGGCCAGCCAGAGAAGAAAACCTTATGTACAGAAATTAATTCATCATTTGAAACAACGAGGAAAAAATAATTTTCTTTTATTGTAGGAAAACTAGGAGTTAGAACTTCGAGATGACTCAGTGCTTGTTGCAAAGCCTGGGGCCTGAGTTCAGTTGGGCGCCCTTGTGGAGGAAGAGAATCTCCCGGAAAGTTGCCCTCTGACCTCCACACATAGACATGGGATGTGCACTCCCATACATGTGTACATACCTACACACACTAAGTAAACAAATAAATGGAGGAAGGAAGGTGTCAGATTAGATCTAATCACGATATTGTTAATATTTTTATTGCACTATGAGTGGCACATTTATCTTATCACAAACTAAACCACTAAGTGATTAGTCCATCCAAGTTTAACCGTCAATGTATCCCAGACACATGAAAAGACCTCCACTCAACACAATGCTCATAACTAGAGCTTGGAACAATCCCTCCTTGTACTTTGACCTGTTTCTTGGAGTTTTGTGTTACAATAAATTCTCAAGGCTTGAGATACTCTAAAGATTTGAATTTCATCCTAACTAAAGTTTAGCTTCTCTCAACTTAGGAAAGACGCGGGGCCCCAGCATCTCTTAGTCACTTGGCAATAATAAGATCCTCTTTAGAGTATATATATATATATTAAAAAAATGAAATACCTCTTTCAGGAGATAAAATAAAGACTTTCAGGTGTTGTCAAAATACCAGCTCTTTACCAGAACTGTGACTGCAATGGTTGAGCTTCTTCCTTTTAAATGAGAAACTGGCTTCTAAGCCATTAGCTTCACACCAGAGGCGTAACCACCTCTTTCCAAAACCTACAAGCATGAGCTCTGCAGAGAAAGCTCCAAGCTCTTTCATGATCTTTCTAGATTTCACGGCCAATAAAATTTTGTTTCTCAAGAATTCAGGGAATTTCTAAGGAGAGCGAAACCTAGAAAGATGACCAAATTCTTACTAATAATTAGGAATGGGGTAGAGTCCTTCCAAATCCCCCACACATGGATGTCTATGACCGAAAATGTGTAAACTAGTCATTCAGTTTCTGGAAAGGCCTAGGCCATATAAAGTTACACTGCCAAGAATGTAATTTAACACCGCTGATGAATTATGGCCTTTAATAACAGAGGCTGCAGTTCCTGACTATTGGACTGCTATCTGCCAGGAAAGATGGGGGAGAATTATGGGTTTAGTGTAAAATAAACAAGGACACAGAAACCAGCAGGGAGGCTGATCGGATGTGTGAACTTAAGGCCAAGCATAAAGGTCAGAGCTTATGTATAAATCTTAGCAGAAAGCTGAAGTGAAGGCAGATGGCCAAACAGCAGGCCATGTGATCTCAGGCCTGGGAAAGCCCTTAAGAAGTTACTGGTACCGGAATACAGGGACTGGTGGGTCCACAATGTCCAGGGTCCCTAGTTAGAGGCCCAATCCAGTGCCAGAGAAAGCTCGGTATCTCAAAGAAACCCCTTCCTTTCCAAACACTTGTATAGTGCAAACGTTTTGCCTTCTCTGAACCATGTCTGATTTTTGCAATTTCATCTCCTTCCCCCTAGTGGGACTGTGATAAAGCTGAGGCTGTAAACATGCTCACCTTGTGCCAAGGCTGAGAGCACGAGCGAATGGAGCTGGCCAGATGCCATGAAAGGTGCTGAGGATTTAAGCTAGCTAGAGAGTACAAAGCACATGCTAGAGAGTGCAGAGCACATGCTAGAGAGGACAGAGCACATGCTAGAGGCAGCCCTACTTCTTGCCATGGCCCTGGAGGGAGACAGGCAACAAAACTTTAAAAATTGAATTTTAGTAAATAAACCCTGATGCTTTAAAACATAAAGAATACATTTCTAATAGTTCTTAGAGATCAACTCATCCAAAATTTACATCCCGTAAAGAAGAAAACTACAACCAAGGACAGAAAGTAACCAAGCCAGGCCAACAGATGAGCTGGCGGTAGATGTGGAGGAGGAGAGCCTGAATGTAAGGTCCTGTCTCTACTGCAGAATGCTGTTCTTAGTTGGTGATGGCTTTGCCTACAGACTCAATAACATATTGCAAACAAGAATGAACCCTACAGCACTGTCCTGTGCTCAGTGTTGGTGACCACTCTCCACAGCCAGTTTCTGTGGTAGCTTTTGAGTTGAGAGGGAGCAAGAGGGAATGGCTGTAAACATACAGCTAGGCTATGAGCATAGACTCCACAGGCAGGCAACCCTGAGTCTGTGGCTTAGCTCTGTGGCTTAGATCTATAGCTTACTGTCTGTGTGACCAGGCCATCTGTAGAAATGAGACTAGTTAGGGGAGCTGTTTCAGCCTGTCAAAGTTAAGTTAAACACAAAAGTTCTTGGGTTATCCCTGACACAGAGTACAGATGATTTCGGCCACATCCGCATCACCCTAGGAAAGAGCTCTGTTATGCTGAAAGACAAGCATGGACCTTAATGGGAAATATAAAATAAAACTGCCTGGTGGATACTCTAGAAAAGTTGATTTACAGCAAAGCAGCTAGGTCTTATATGGAGGTTGGGGCAGAAGGAGACTAACCATTAAAGCAAGAGCCATCAGGTAGCAGGAACCCACGCAGTGGACATTAGAACATATTCGCTGGCACAAGCAGGGCTTCCGTTAGCTCCTTGCTCCTTCTAAACTTCAAGAAGTCAAGAGCGTGTATGTATTCTCTAGCTGCCTTCTGTCCAGGAACTGAAGATGATTGCAGTCTCTGCAGCCTTCCTCCCCTCCCCTACCTCCCAGGTGCCGTCAAACTCCTCCCTAGGCAACCAGAAATGTATCTACCTCTTAACTATGCACTACTGATTGATAAACAGAGAGCTAACAACTAAAGCCTTTGAAATAGGGGGAAAATATAAGTTCTTCCACTCAGTAACTCAGATACAGAGAGCTACACATGTGGGGATTCATCACAGGTAACATGTGTGTCCTCATTCTGGTGACAATGACGTTTCAGCCGAGAAAAGGCACCGGTGTAATCAGAGATTAATAAAAAGCTTCCCAATTATCAGGAGAGCCCAGTGTTCTCTTTCCAACCATGGAGGTGGCCGATGAAAATGAGGTGACTGCTCTGTCTCTAAGGCATGAAAGAATGAATTAAGAGTTCTTTTTTAAGGTCACTAGAGAGATTTGGTGGTTTATCCCACAGTTTCTGTTTGTTGCTGTGTGTCTCCGAGTTATGAGTTAACACTGGCGATGGGGAGATGAACCAGTGGACCAAGTGTTTGCAAACCTGAGTTCACATCTCCAGCAACCACATACAAAAGTTACACCAGAGGGTTGAGGCAGGAGGATTGTTGGGACTGCTAACCAGCCATCCTATCCAAAATGGCAAGCTCCACATCCAGTGAGAGGTCCTTGCCAAGTGCCAGCTCAGATGCAGCTAAGATGCAGCTGTCTACATACGAACCCATGAAATTCACACAACAAGCAGTTCAGGCGGACACTGCTACCCTCTGCCACAGTGTAGGATACTCAGGCCCTGAGAGGTTGACTAAATTGCTCAGTCACACAGTATGAAAACTACAGAGGCTTACAAGGCAAGTGGTCTCCTCTAAACCTATGCTCCAGTTAACAGGCTCTCTACAAAGGCCTATAGAAAGCATTGATGTCTTTCCCTTAAAGGACCCTGGAGGAAGGCTGTTGGACAGTCATCAGGCCACCTCCAAGATGTCTCACTGCCGTTATATGCATCTAGATATTCATGTCAGGGCTTGCACAGGAGAGGGAGTTTTCCTGGACAGCCTTTTGCTCTGGTTCATGGGTATGCTCTCTAGAGGGGCTGTGTCTCCTACCACTCTGTCGAGGGACTGTAAATGCAATTGTACCCACCTCTCTTGGACAAAAGCCACATGAATTAAAAGTCTAGAGCAGAACAATGAATGACTGACCTAAGGGGGAGGAGAATAAAATGAAAGGGGAAAGATGACTTGAGAGCATGTTTTAAGGAAGTCACCATGAAGTCAGGTTCAGCTGCACAAGTTTATAACCCCAGGGCTCTGCAGCTGGTACAGCCTAATTGTGAGTTTGCAGCCAACCTGGGCTGTATAGCAAGACCATGTCTACAGAAGAGTAACTGTCATCAAAATGGAGCTGTAATGAAGACAGCACCTCACAGTGACCTTGATTTAATCATAAGCACCAACAAGGAGTGGAAGGGGTCAGAAATGACTTAGACACTTAAGAAATGCCCTCATCTGCTTTCTATTCTTGTGAGAAAGACCACAGTCAAAAACAACCCGGTGAGGATAGCATGTTCATCTTATAACTGTCAGATCACAATCCATCACTGGGGGAGGTAAGGACTGGAATTTAGACATGGAGGCAGAGACCATAGAAGAGGACTGCTTAGTGGCTTGCTTGGCAGGGCCATGTTTCATATACCTCCCAGGATCATCTGCTCAGGCATGGCACTGAGCACATTGGGATAGGCCCTCTCATATCAGTCATTAACCACAAATATACCTAACAGACTTGCCTACAGGCCAGTCTTATGGGGCATTCTCTCAACTGGGGCCCCATCTTCCTAGATGACCCCAGCCTGTGCCAAGTTAACAAAAAACTAACCAGCACGGGGAAGGGACCTGGCAATTCCTTAAAAGTCATAGAGTGGCCATGTAACCCAGAAATTCTCACACACACACACACATACACACACACACACACACACACACACAGCAGCAGCAGCAGCAGCAGTAGCACAAGAATGTGCGTAACAGCACCATTCATAAAAACTCCAAAGTAGAATGACCCAGTTCCCATCAACTTACAATAAATAAAATATGGAATGCTTTTTGGCAATAAAAACAAATGGAATAGTAATCAGCGACACTTCTTACAACCATGGTGAATACTGGGAAGAGTACGGTATGTGAGGAACTGGACCAAATCGACACATTAAATCTACACATTAAATCTACATATTAAATCTACATATTAAAAGACTCATCCAGACCCCATGAACAAGAAACAAATACATAGAAATGGAAGAGGAAGGGAGGGAGGGAGGAAGCAGACATGACAGAAACTCAAAACCATGGAGAGAGAGAGAAAGAGAGAGAGAGAAGAGAGAGGGATAGAGAGAGAGAGAGGGAAGAGAGAGGGAAAGAGAGAAAGGGGGGGAGAGAGAGAGAGAGAAGAGAGAGGGATAGAGAGAGAGAGGGAAGAGAGAGGGAAAGAGAGAAAGGGAGAGAGAGAGAGAGAGAAGAGAGAGGGGTAGAGAGAGAGACAGAAAGAGAGAGAGAGAAGAGAGAGAGAGAGAGAGAGAGAGAGATCTAATTAGTTGAATTTGTATCTGTCGGGTAGATTAGGGCTCTATTACAACAGATGATGAACACGATGGGCTCCAGAATTCCAAACCCAAGCCTTCTCTCCCTCAGGCTACTGGATCCTCACATCAGGGCACTGACGGAGACATAAGGCAATAAGCTTTTCATTTTCTTCTCAACTCAGGGACTGGATTTAAAGAGGCCACAATCGTGTCCCCTGGTGTCCTGCATTCCAAGCTCATGAAATAACCACAGTCCATCAACATCTAACCTGTATACGGTTTCCTAAGTGTATTCCCAAGTCTGACTCATAGTTAATGAGGAGAAGGTTGAGCCTTCAGGTCCTAGAAGAAAGTGTAGGACATTGACTAAGAGTCAGACTCATATGCTCACCTTGCTCACACATTACACAGTCCTGTAAAAGTCTCCCCCTCTGACTAATGTGGCAATGTGTCCAAGGCATAACAGGGAGTTCAAGGCTAACAGAAGACACAACTTGGAGAACTATCACATTAACTTTTAGACTACTACCAAGCCTTTCCTTCTCAGTATGCCTTAAGCATCCTTTGTGTAGAAAATCAAATTGTAGATTCAAGACTGGTGAGCCATTAATTGGTCCAGTGTGTCTGCTGTTCTGAAAACAGTTTCTTAGACAGGAACAAATGATAACTATTGTGGTGTGCACAGAGAAGTTCAGTTTAAGGTTCCATGCTCACACACAGAAAAGCATTTATGGAAGCCATAAATTCCACTAACCTTTATGTTTACAGAACACAGAATAACTCCTGCATGCCCTACTTCCCACTCCCTGAATCTATATCTTCCATATTAAATGTTAATTGAAAGGCACCTTACATGATTCTGATGCTCTTCCACATCGCAAACATCCTTGGAGCTCGGACTGACAGGGCTCCTCTGACTCAAGGTCAGAGTACAGGCCTCTCCCTGGAAGAGTGTTTGAGTTCAAGGAAATATAGCAAATGGCTCTAACATGCAGGGGCGGAAGTTTTCTAAGGTAATGAATGGCCTCTCTTCATGAAAATGATGCTAGTTTCTGGCTTGTTTTTCATAAGCCTCTGACATTTTGCCTCCCAACCTGTTTTCCAGAAAGTTAACAAATGCCCTTGACCACAACAGCTGGTGTTGATTACTGTGGGTGAATTAATTGTATATCTCACTAATTAGAGATATGTACTCTTGAAAGGGAGACCTGTCTCTCAAAAAAAAAAAAAAAAAAACATGTCTGCATGTACAGCCAATCTGGGTGTTCCATCCCAGTTCTTAGCTTATTAAAAGCCTGCCTTTAATTGCAACAATGGTTTTTGATTGGACGACTCTGCTCAGATCGATACTCCAGTTATTTCTCCCACCCTGCAGGAGCCTCATCTCAGGAAATGCTCTGAGGAAAAAAAAAAAAAAAGACCCACATCTCAAGTGCCTCTGTAGTAGCTTGCACTCAAAGACGGCAGTTTCCTATAGCCAGTGGCTTGTGCTCACAAATATAAATAACACAGCCTTGTTGCTTCTGTACATTCTCTCACCAAACTCTGCTCATAGACTGTGTTGAATTGGGGCAAGAATGCCTATTTTTAGTCCTGGCCCCTGTGATCACTGACAAAGGTCTTTCTCTAGAGCATCTTGAAACCAGGCAGGCAAAGGCCGATGCAGCAGTAGAAAGTAAGTCTAACTTCGTGGCTATTCTTGGCTTGTTGGGGATTGCAATGCTTCACCCCTGCTCCCTGTCAGGCCGTTTCTCTAGATGACAATCCCGGCAGAGCTGGTACATTGAACATTATTTGCTTATGGTCTCAGCAAGGGGAAGGGCTCCTGAGAAGGGCTGAAACCTGACTTCTTCCTGGGAGCAGTTTTCGAGTAGTTAGCTGCAGGCAGGTAACTTGACCTGCCTCTTGATACAACAAACACTCGCACCAGGTATGTATATCTGATACACACAAGGAAGCGCAGAGAAGAGTTATCAGAACTTCCGGTTCCAAACAGGTGCTGAGGCAGTCACTAACAAGAGCAATATCCCAGCCCTGTCTCCCAAACCTCACTTCTTCCTAAATTCTCCTGGGAGAAGAATCCTCTCCCGAACCCGACTCTCTGATACTCCCCCAACAGACTGAAACCTCTCCTGCTTGTAATCTTCTTCCCTATCCCCAAACGACGCACAACAAAACTTAATAGGTTCATAAGAGACCGGTCTCTGGTGCTGCACGGACTTCCCAGGCAGAGGTGCCCGGGAGGCGGTGCTAGATCTCCCTAGACGCTTCTCGGGCTCCCCTCCCCCACGTCCGCCAGGCACCCCCGGGGTTGCTCACCTGCGTGGGGCATGGTGATGGTCTCGTTGGTGTTGGAGCCCACGTTGAAGATGACCACAGCGGAGGCGTTCTGCAGGAACGCGTTCCGGATCTTATCCCTGTAGGTGCAGTTGCCCTTGGGGATGAGGGCTATCCAGTGCTTGCCGTGGGCCGGCGCGGCGAACTTGGTGTTGGGGTCGCAAGCTAGGCGGTCGTGGGCCGAGCTGGCCATGACCACCTCGCCGCGCGCGTCCTGCTTGGGCGAGTGCTCGCCGTATCGCCCGCACTCACTCTTCTCCGTGTGCAGCTCGGCGCCGCCACCGCCGCTCGCCACGGCGGCCCCGGGCTCGGGATCGGTATAGGTGATGTTCACGAAGGCGGTGTACCATTCCTCCTTCTCCGCCACGGTGAAGTCCAGGCAGAGCAGATGCACGAAACAAAAGGAAAGCAGCCATGTTGAGAGAGCCAGACTGCGGCACGCTTGGATGAGAGACATTGTCATCTCTCTCCTCCGGGGTCCCCTCCCCGCCCCCTGAGCCCTCCCCACGGCTCCGTCCCTCCTTTCCCAGCCCGGGCCAACCCCGGGCCGCCGCTCTGGTCCTCCTGTCGCTGCGACTCACTCCCGAGCCAGCGAAGCCCTGGCTGGGACGCGCAGCCGCTGCGGAGACCGGATCCGGGGCGAGCGGGAGAAACCCGCCCTGTCCCCTCTCAGCCGACGCGCGGCGCTGGCATCGGGCTTCCCGGGTGATCGCGGCGCGGACACAGAGCGGGCGTCGCGCACTTGCGGGGGAGTCCGGCTGCCAGGCGTCCTGCTCCTTTGCCCCGAGCCGCCTTCTCTCATAGAGGTGGCGGGGGTCCTCCGGTTTGGAGGGGGGGTGGCTCTGCTTGTCGCGGCCGAGCGGGGCGGGGATGGGGTGCTGGAGATCCCCGGTGCTGGGACTATTGGTCCCGCTGCAGTCGCGGCGGTCGCTCTTGTTTCGCGTGGGTTCCCTTGGGCAGTGGGCGCAGCGCTTCTGGACAGACTAGATGGCTACGCCCGGGACACTCTCTTGCTGAGGAAGGGGGAGGTAAGGGGCAGATGGGATGGGGGAGAGCATGAGCAGAGGGTACAGCGTTTTGTGTGTGTCTGTATTTGTGTGTGTGTGTATATGTGTGTGTGTCTGTGTGTGTGTGTGCGTGCGTGCAAGGAGGAGCTTAGTATGATGTCAAAGCTCCAGGGCTCCCTTGCCAAGCTCACTCTGTCTCTCTTCCTGGGCGTCAGCGACCTCTGCTGGGTCTCAAATTCAGTCTTCGACAAGTTTGGGGCAAAAGGTAAAAAAAGACCGTCAGGCCTTTGGGGAACAATCCAGGGAGTCTTAAATACAGCGAAGTGTGGGTACCTCTCTGGAACGTATCTCCACTTGCTGGAAGATGTGCAGTGTTCTCTGATACTCATCCCTGGGCTGGTTGATCATGAGGCTCCTTTCCCCCCCAGACCTGAATATTTAGGACAATGGCTTTCAGAATACCAGTTTTAAACCAGCTTGAATTAAGGAGAATTTCACATTTACTAAGTCAGGGGTGGGGTCCTTGGTGATGCGCGCTTTGCTGGTCTAAGGACCAGTCTGTGGTATGGGTAGGAGTGACTTCTTTCCACGCTCCTGGAAGTCAACACGTGCCGTTAGTTTTCTTAGAAAATGGATCTTGCCTCATACTTTTTAAGACTCTGAGACATCTTGCTACCGTCTTCACTCTAACAGCTATGACCTGCCATAGAGGACTCACAGTGTCAGTAGGCGGGGGAGGGAATAGGGAAGGGGCGGCGGCTGTTTTGGTTACCATTTTAAGGTGCATTCTTCAGTTGTGACAGAGATTAAAAGAAGCCAGTGGAGAACAGTTTCCCAGCGTAGAGTAGCAGAATCCTTAACAATCAGATATCTGGTTGGTTGTTACACCTCCTCACTAATGGTTTCCATAGCTTCAGAAAACAGTAATATAAAATGCCTACTTATTTATTTATATACATATATGATAGTTCTTAATCATTTACATTTTATTTTCCACATGGTTCTCTTCCTGTGCCTCCCAATGAGAAGCACTGAGAAGCCCCAGCAGCTCTTGTCACAATATACACATCCCAGGCCTATACACCAGGAAACACAAGACGGACTCTGGATATGTCCTGTGGAATGAAAGGTCTATGCAAACACTCTTAAGCTAATCGAAGACAGAAGTAACAGATACAACTTGAAGGGACTCAGTTGTCAAGGCTAAATCCAGCAGATGAATCTGGATGGGGTCCTGGGAAAATAAATAATTGGGAGACATTTGAATGAGGTCTGTAGACTGTATATGTTCATGCGGTGATTTCCTGACTTGGAAGTTTACATTGCAGTTTTGTGGAAAAATATTTTTGTAAGGGGTTCTCTGTGTGTCTGAAGTATTTAGTAGTAACTAGGCAGTCTTTCTGCAACTTGCTATTTTATAGCTCAGAGAAAACAATTAACTAGAAAAGTTTGACATCTTCTGGGCAGGCATGTAGGGTATTTGGGATTCAGTTCATGATACTGATATGCACTAAAGAGCTTCCAGCCTGTGTTAGCCATAGGCTTCTCTCAACCTGATGCCTCATTTTTCCTGTGGGATGACTTGGACTGATGAGCCAGTGACTCCTTGAAAGAGGAAAGACAACTCTGCTCCATCTTTCTCCCTGCGCACAGTATCCTGAGTCTGTTTGTTCATCCATTATCACAGTTTTCCAGACTCAGAATAGACAACTGGGAGCAAAGCAAGATTCTTGCATGCCTAGTGGGATGGGAGAAAAGAGAATTAGGAAGTTTCAGATCATGTTGAGTTAATCACACATGTTCCAAAGAGAGAAGAAGCAGTAGATTAGGAGAGGGTGATTTACTTCCCACAAGGTGACAGTTTATGCCAGAGTTAACTGCTACAAGACAATGTCTAAATATAGTCCCCAAAGGTTGAAGGATTTGAATGGTATTTGAGGACCAGTTGTTGGTAACAGGAAGGAGGAGACGTAGGTACAATAGCTCGGGTAGGATGGTGTTGGATGCTCAGGAGCCACAGTGAGTTCGTGGAGAGGGATGAGAGATGAAGACAGTAAGCCAATGGGTTCAGAGCAATGGCAGGAAGATTCTACACGGTCTTGCAATTTAATCTGGGTGAGAGAAGGATTCTGGGAAGATCTATGGACAGAAAAGTGTGGTATTATATGAGAACATCAAAGCTTTATTCTGACAGTACTGGAGGATGTGTCAAGGCACTTGGAGGCAAGGAAGGCACTTAAGGAGCTACAAAAATAATCTGGGGGAAAAGCCAAGAGAAACGCATGCTGGGAACATGGCAGAACATGCTGAGGAGTGATTTGCTCTGTGGAGGGCTCTGGAGGTGGATCAGACACTGTTCTCCAACACATCCAATGAGAGTGGGAAGGAAAATACAGAAGTCAGGAAGGAATTGGTGTAGAGAGAATCTCTTAGAAGCATCACCTATCAATAAAAAAGCTTATGGCCAATGAGCTGAGGCAGGAAATAGGAAGTGGGACACTGGCAGGAAGAGAGAGGATTCTGGGAAACAGAGAGAATGAAGAGCGACTTGAGGGAGACGCTGAAGAAGAAGCAGCCCAGGACTGAAGGAGAGGTAACTACGGATCGCATGGCAACATGGAAGACACGGGATAGTGGGAATGGGTTAAATACATTATGAGCTAGTTGGGGAATGAGTCACAGCTTATGACCTAGGCATTTATTAGTAAACAATTAGTCTCAGAATCGTCATTCAAGTAGCAGGGGCCAGGAAAGGAAAAACAAAATAGATTTATTTATTTACAATCTGTAGTTGTCATTTTCTAAGATGAGCAAGATTCCAGGAGGAGCTTTGGGGTTAAGAATCAACAGATTTAGATATATTCAGTTTTAGGTGCCTAGAGTTACCAAGATGGCAATTTGATGTAATTTGCCACAGTGTTGGGTCACAGGAGAGTGACTGTTAGGTCAGAGCATGAGAAGAATTTTTGTTATTGTCACACTAGTAAGATTGTCTGATTGCGTTTTAAAGGTTGGCTTCACAAAGCACCACAGTAAAGAGGGCTCTTAAAGAAGTCTTTAAAATAGCAACAGTGATGAGTCCACTCCAGACAGGAGGATTCTCTACCAGTCTAAGCTCCAGTAGGACTCCTTGGTGGAGGGAGCAGATTTGCAGGTTCTTTGGGTCTACATCAGAAGCAAAGAGCAGCCACAAGGAGGAATGGAAGAGCCTCAGTTCTCTGAGTAGCAGCCAAATGGACTTTCTGTAGCCACTCTCCATCTTGACATCCATATTGGATCTCACCACCACTGTACTCAACATGCTCAAAGAGACTCTGACCTTAGACATTTTACAAAGTGACTTACGTCTTTAGAAATACAATTCATTATGGCTTTACATACATACCATAATAGTTTAACAGACATCTTATGTGTAGAAGTTTCAATATCCAGGTTTCTTTTGCCTTACTTTTTTAAAAATTTTATATTGATTGATCAGTCCCACTTAGCAAAACTGATGATCATTCATTAGCATATGTCTTTTCATTATAATAAACTCTTAGATAATTTGATAACCCCTGCCTGAAAACAAAACAAATCTTCGAAACATATTCACAAGACTCTGAAAGGGGAAAACAACCCACCAAATACCACAGAGCATTGTTGGTGTTGGAATACTTAAAGCATTAAGGCTGCCATGACTATCTTAAAAACCAGCTTCCTATGCGTGAGTACACTGTGCTATTTTGACTTGTTGTGTCCTGAGCTACAGATAGTCCCCTTTGTTCTGGCATCCATGTTTCCACGAAGGGACGATTCAGGGATGCAGATGGATCACAGTTAGAATCTCGGGTGCCATGCAACCAGTTTTACCTCTGCTGAACCACAAATTCCCTATTAAAGCTGGAGGGATTAACACTTTCTACTAAGACTTGAGCATTTCTAAATGACAATGTATGTTGGACCCATGGAAGTGAGCGGGAGGCATTAAGATGAGGTCAGGGAAGGAAGAGGGAGTGGGGGATGGGAAGATCTAAAACAAATCAACACCCCCAAACTAAAGAATGCCAATTTACTCACTTATGTGACCACTTATAACGAGGTTGTTACCTGATAACTTTTACTATAAGGGAAAAACACTGTTAAAACAAAAAGTTACCTAGCCTTCATAGTTTAATAACAGAGTACAGTACAGAATATGGGTGCTTCAACTCGTGACTTTATGGCTGACCCTAAGCTGAAGCTTACTGTGATCTTACTTCGGGAGCACACCCTAGCCTACAAAAGACCAGGATCTAAATACCATGTACAATAACACACAATACTGGTAGTTCATAACCATAAAGCAAAACCTTTGAAAATCAGACCATCCTAAGTTGGCCTCTCAGGGGACAGTCACCTCTCTCTTTCAGGCAGCCTGCTCTTATGGACACCCAGAGGATTTTGATATGATCCTGTCTATCAAGGACTTACCATCAGATGTAATAATCCAAATGATTGTCACATGTCAGCTTGTCAGATCTAAAAACATGCATATCAGGATAATACAGTGAGAATAATAATTCAATGTGTAGATAGAAAAAAAAAGCAGGAATGTTCAAGTTAGGTTGATTCCACTTCACACATTTAGTGATGGGGATTTCAGTGGAACTGGCTCACAGAACTCAGCAAGGCTGTTTCCCATTAGTGCTTAGGGTTCAAGCATCTGCCACACAGCCTGGCTTAGAGTAGGCGTTGGTAAGTATTGAACGTTACATAGTAACAAGGAGCTGAGGTTTCTGAGGACTGAACTGTAGACAGAGGATGTTGGTCTAAGCACGTACATAGACTGTCTTGCTTAGTGCTAAGAAAGTTCTCATCACCCCTGTTACACATAAAATATGGTAACATTAACTAAAAGAAGTAGAGTATAGCTTCCCTGAGGTCAAAACCTGATATATCTGGGAGTGGGGCGTTCTCTCCAGAAACCTGGCTCGGGCCTATGGTTTTAAGAACAATGCAGTTGTTCTGTAGGCTCTTGTCTATGGTGTTTCCCAGTTTCTTAATTTTACTCTGATTTATAACTTCACTTCCTTTGCCCCTGGCTAATTCTCTGTTCCTGTTTTTAGGCGGTCATGCCTACCTCATTTTCTACTTTAGGAAAATGATGGCTTTCTTAGGTAGTTTCTTGCCACCAAGGGTGGGCTGCTTTGCTGCTCTGAGACCATGCATTCTACAGACAAGAGTGTAAGAACACTCACAGTCCAGCAATTTCTTTGACTTCTGATACAAACACGCTGGATACAAATGGAAAGTTCCAGAAGAGTTCTTTTGGAGCATAGCATGACACTAATACTATGTATACATTCCTCCTTTGTTCTTTTATTAACTTCTCAAATTTCAGAAGAGTAGACCTGCTAAAATAGCTATTTTTCTGTTTCAGTGCTCTGGCTTATCAAATGACCTCTGTTTGTCACAGTCCTTGATAAACTGTTCCAAACAACTTCACATCACAGATATGTTTTGAGAGACTAGATACAGAAAGTAAACCTAGGATAATTCATTTGGGACTTGAGCCAAAACCAACAGAAATGTCTTTACTACAATACAACCTTTTTCTTCTTCTTTAAAATTTTTTTCACATGAGTATGTTTTATTGTTATTTTTCTCTGTTCTAAGTCACTGCTTTTCATTGGATGTATTTAAACACTGGCTGCTTCTCCCATATTCTTTTAAGGACTAGCTTGTCCTTTCACACCAGAAAGCTGGGATGGGGGAGGGCATGCCAGTAAGTCAAGACACTCAGCACTTCACACACTGACTGCACATGACAGCTGAGAGTAGCTGTTGAAACATCTTCAAACTCGTTGTCAGAATTGCCAGAGGGGAAAGACTCCAGGTCCTCTTTCTGTCCTTTCTATTTAGCTGTTTAGAAAAATGTTAGTTAGAATTAATTCTCATTTTACAGTGAATTCTCATCCCACAGGGCTGATAAAGAGGCATGGAACACAGTCAAGGGAGAGATATCCTTCCACTGAAAATGTGGGCGTCAGAGCTTTAATTCCAGCTCTATGCCTGATTTGCTATTTAGGTCAAGACTGCAGCCAGATTAATCACTCCTTTTGGCACACTTTGCTATCCGTACTAATTCCTAAATGTCTGCTGAGCTGTAATCGCCCTCAGTTGGTCTCACGTCAACAGCCTTAATATATTGCTGTCGCCTGATTTGATCTCTGCATGATAAGGCCACTGAAAGAAAATAACATTTGTTTATTATTTCCCAGAAGCCTTTTCAAGCTTTCACAGAGTAACCTAGACACCCCCTACCCCCTACCAAGAACAATTTCTTCTTAATTCAGCTTGTTTGTTTGTGTCTGCCTGTAGTCTTAGGGGTTGAACCCAGAACCTCACATATTCTAGGAAAATCCCCCACCACACTTTCAACACAGGGTCAGTTTCTTTAAAACACGGAGCAGTTGCAATCCTAGGAATTGATGTTCGTAACCCTTTCCAATATCGGGTCACAGCAGCTGTATCTGTGTTCTGCTCCTGTTGCCAGTGTTTGGATGACAGATGTTAAGGGTAGATTCCTTCCATCCATTATTGTTTTTATTCAGGATGACTCACTAGCAAATCAAAATGGATCTGCAGAGGGTACCTGCGATTTGTGGTAGAGAAAAACATCCACTCAGCCCATTGATATGAGACGAGATTTTCTTTCTCTGGAGAAGCTTTCCTTGTTGACTAGGCGTGCAAGGACTGAAAGAAAGTATGAGAAAGAAAGCCTCGGTGTAGTAGTTTATATGTAATTGGCCTCTATAGGCCCATGAGGAGAGACACCATTAGGAGGTGTGGCCTTGTTAGAGTAGGCGTGGCCTTATTGGGGTGGGTGTGGCCTTGGAGTAGGTGTGGCTTTACTGGAGTTGGTGTGAGTTTATTGGAGTAGGTGTAGCCTTGTTGGAGTAGGGGTGGCCTTATTGGAGTAGGTATGGCCTTGGAGTAGGTGTGGCTTTACTGGAGTTGTGACCTTATTGGAGTAGGTGTAGCCTTGTTGGAGTAGGTGTGGCCTTGGAGTAAGTGTGTCACTGTGGAGGTGGAGCTTTGAGTTCTTATATATACTCATGCCACACCCAATGGGATAGTCTCCTTCTGCCTGTGGATCAAGATGTAGAACTCTCAGCTCCTCCAGCACCATGTCTGCCTGCACGCTGCCATGCTTGATAAAGGACTAAACGTGTGAACTATAAGCCAGAGCCAATTAAATGTTTTCTTTATAAGAGTTGCTTTGGTCATGGTGTTTCTTCACAGCAATGAAAACCCTAACTAGATACCTAGCAAGGATGGAAGGTCATCCAGTCAGTCCCCCTAGGGAACACTGGGACAGTAAAAGAAATGGATAGTTTCCTCTTATCTAATAGTAGTAGTAGCGGTAGCAGTATCGAAGATGGATGACTGAGCACACCAGTCTTACTTTAGACATAAGGGGGGTAGGCTTCATATTAGCACCCTGAGGTGTTTTTCTAGTGGGTCCAAATTCCCACATATTTTTGCCCATTTCATATCTCTTGTCACATCTTCCTTACAAACAATATGTAAATTGCCTGAATACTAGTCTTCATCATGTAGTAAATGATGCCATGGCCATTCATGTTCTCAAGCTTGGGGTCCTTTTATTTCCTTCATTTATACTCAAGGACCCTTATCCCCCTTTCAAATAGTTAATCGAACAATTGGTCATTGAGCCTCCATAATAAATTCCATGTGTGTGCTCAGGAGTTTTTCTGACTGGACTGTGGGCTTTTCTTTCATGAGTATTCACTCAGCAATTAAAACAAGATTCTTAAAATCTCAGTCCCTAGCCACACTTAATGAGTCCGTCTATGGCTTAAGTTTTCTGCCTGCTGAGAGTTTGTGTCCCCTAAGGGTATTAATGTATACCAATAACAAACCAAGCAGACCAATCACAAGGTTTGATTTCCAGTCTAGATTGAAATACAGCTTTGGTCATTTAAGAGAATGCCTTCATATTGTGTGTGACCTATGCCAGAAAAAATTATGATGGGAGTCTAAAAGGGAACACAATACTGTTGGGTACCAACCAGAGAAGACAGCTTGAGTCGTACTTTCATCACAAAGTCAGTTGTGCTAAGGTCTTAGGCCTACTAAAGTTTAGGGCCCTGTTACAATAGAAAGTCTACTGTTAGTGCCATGTCTCCTGTTAGTGCCATGTCTCCTGTTAGTGCCATGTCTCATGTTAGTGCCATGTCTACTGTTAGTGTCATGTCTACTATTAGTGCCATGTCTCCTGTTAGTGTCATGTCTCCTGTTAGTGCCAAGTCTACTGTTAGTGTCATGTCTCCCATTGGTGCCATGTCTACTGTTAGTGTCATGTCTCCCATTAGTGCCATGTCTCCCATTAGTGCCATGTCTCCCATTGGCGCCATGTCTACTGTTAGTGTCATGTCTACTGTTAGTGCCATGGCTCCTGTTAGTGTCATGTCTCCCGTTAGTGCCATGTCTCCCATTAGTGCCATGTCTCCCATTAGTGCCATGTCTACTGTTAGTGTCATGTCTACTGTTAGTGTCATG
>JANHMN010000018.1:9095966-9112892 GCA_030674055.1 Rhabdomys pumilio | reverse complement strand
TATATTTACATATATGTGTATACATGCGCACACATATATACATATTTGTATTACATATATTTACATATATGTGTATACATGCACACACATATATACATATTTATATTGAAACTGGAGTTCTTCAAGGAACAAAACATGATAAATGGTGAACAGGTTCCTTGTAGACTGAGCGTGAGTGAAGCATGACAGATGATGGATGGTCTGTCAGTCAGAGCTTAGGACATGAAGCGCTTTCCTGGTATAAGCAGTTTATGGGATGTGCTGGGGGCCTCAGGAGACTTGAGAACGTGCTTTTATTTTTCTCAGTAACTGCTTCTGGACAAATAGTTTTAGCTCAGAGATGGCAGTGTGTTCCTTCTTTTCTCCAGGGAATTTCAAGCCACAGAGTTTTTTCCTTCTATCTCAGTCTCCTATTGCTGCCTGCTTCCTGGCCTACCTCTTTCTCCAGAAGAAGCTCCCCTGGGAATTAAAGGACAATGGCCGTATTCCCATGTGGCCACTGAGGACACCAGCTGCTGGTGCTCCACTTTGGTACCTGATGCTGCAGCACGGTGTTCACTCCTGTAGTGGTTTGATGAGCTTTTGCTGCCCTCTGCTAAGGTGCCCAGTACTGAGCTGCTCTCTTGCAGAGATACAGGTACTTTTAAAAAGTATAACGATCAAGGTTATTCTTTGAGATATAGTATTTTCGGTGTTATTGGTAATTTGGATGAATCAGATGATTGTAATAATAGTAAAAGTAAATTTGGGTGTAGTGGCTGTATACACTTCTGATGCCAGCATTTAGGGGGTATGGGCAGGCGAAGCTCTGTAGTTTGGGGCTTGCCTGGTCTACATGGTGAGTTATAGTGTAGCACTTTACCTTGGGGAGTAGAGTAGTTTCTGATATCATGAGAATGATTGTTATTTAGCAACTCCATATTAATTAGGCATTTTTTGCTACTTAATTTCAGGAGAGAGGAAATACTATAATATTTTTAACATTTGTTATTTATAAAAACTTGAAGTTCTCCAGGGAACACAAATGTGCTCTCATGATAAAAATAAGATTCCACAGAGATAGTCTTTAATATGCTAACTTCACATTTCATTTTGATGGGAAAATTAGTCTAACTGATAAAACAGGTGTTTTTAGACAGCTACAGGTCTGTCCTCCTCATTTGTCCCCATCACCTCGCTGTTGCCTTTTGGAGATAAAAAAAACCTGTGGATTTAACACCTATGTTAAATGTTGAATCATTACAACTACATGCAAGTTTGTGCTGGTTAATGTTATTGTGGAAATACACTGCTGTACAGGGGTCCTTCAGTAGGAGGGGCAGTACCACACTGATGCTTATTTAAAGACACATTTATCGCTCTGGGGTGGATTTAATAGTCAAAGGGTGTAGAACACTGTCCAATTGTATACAAAAAAAGAAGAAGAAAGAAAAGAAAGAAAGGAAGGAAGAAAGAAAGAGAAAGAAAGAAAAGAAAAAAACACCAGCCTTGTTTTTCAAAAGTATCAATATTTTTAGTTGCATATAGCTACATAGTATTGAGCAAAGTGATTCTACTGTCTTGAAAAGGCAAACTTGTGATACTTAATTATTTTGACACATAACAGCCAATAAAGTAGCATTCACTTTGTTACATGTCTTCTTGTTTAATTGTATTGTTTCTTTGCATGAAAACAAGTGAAACTAATTTACAGGGTCACTGTCCTCTCTCTCACAGCCTTGGATAATAGACTCACGGTGAATTATATAATGAGGTCCTCTCTACACTTCCCTTCATCTTTCTCACCATTTTTAGGACTTATTCTAATCCTGTCCTGGAAGTTATTTGACACATCCTTACTGTTTATGGGTGGTGGTGTATCTGGGGAAGTTCATTCTATGTTTTGGTAGGTAAATTTCCCTTATCCTTTAAACCTACGTAACATTTTTGATAAGACAAATGCTACATTAGCCTATGCAAACATCTATAGATAGTGATTCTGGGTAGCCAAAAGGTTGTCTATCCCCAGGAAATCTTCACAACATCTTAGTTGTATGCCTTGTTTGCACCATGCATAATTATGTTCTTTCCCTGTCTCGGTCTGGGAAAGGTTTTAAAGTCTTCCTGTGTGTCTGTGTGTTGGAGGAAGGGTGTCAGACAGACATGTAGTCATTGCAGAATTCTAGTACTTTATAGAGATATTGGTGGAGGGATATTAATGCGGTATTCTGAGCTGAGTTGTAACCCTCTACCCAGCACTTATATACTGAAGCCCTCACTGGTACCTCAGAACGTTAGTATAACAGAAAGCATCACTAAAGAGGTAATTTAAATTAAAATGAGGGCATCATATATGCCCTTAAGTAGGACCAACAGCGTCATTTAAAAAGAAGCTTGGACATAGTCATGTGAAGACCCTGGGCAGCTGTGATCCATACGCTCAGATGAGCGGCCTCAGAAGAAGCAAAGCCAGCCGACGTCTTGATTTGTGAACATGTGAGAAAGCAAAAGCCCTGTTGTTTAAAGCAGACCAACCTGCTGCACTTGACATAGCCTTTGTTGGCTAAAATCAAGCAATAATAGATAACGAGGAAGAGGGCAGAGGGGGCAGGCGACGCTCAAATGGTTTGGGGGAAGGAGGCTCTTCAGCATCTATTTCTCTATTTGTGAGATGCTATAGACGCAATGTGTGGTTTGCCTTTTACTCCTAATTTGTACGTGGTAAATGATCAGGCACAGTTAATTAATGCAGTGGTGATTAGTGGGGAAGGTGTGCTCCAGGGTCACACTGTCTGTGTGATGTGTGGGGGAAAGAGGGGAGTCTGTTGTCAGGGAGCCACAAGCTTCAGACCTGATGCTCATCTCAGCTTTAGTCTCTCTGTGCCTTGCTTTCTCTTTTATACCTGCCGTGTTGTTTGCTATGAGTCTGAAAGGCTGTAGCCCCACCCCCATCCCCACACCATGACTCTGTGCTGCTAAATGAGTCATTTTAACAATGTGGAAGGAATATGTGACAGGGACATCTCTGCTTAATGGGTGACAGAAAGCAGAAGACTGTGTCCGGCTGATAATGCTATTGGTTCTTTGGCCAAATTCCAACTTACGTTATTTCCACATAAGTGGCCAGATACTCCTTCTCTGGGCAGAAGATGTGGCTTTTATAAATCTGAAGAGGAACTCCCAAGACGGCTGAAATAAAAAGAGAGGTCATTCTGTTCTGTTCTTTGTCTGTGTAGCATCATGTTATGTATTAGCACAGATGTTAAGATAAACAATTCCCATTGTTCACTGACTAATGATGGCATTCAGGCTAATGTTGCTGAGAAGAGTCGGGGAACTTGGTACATACAGAGATGGGGAGCACAAACCCCAGCTACTACCCTGGTATGTATTTAGAGACAGAGCAGGCCCTCATATACCACATCTTAAAATTAAGCAAATCTGCTTTAAAATTCAGGCCACAGACTTGAGCACAAAGGGAGCACAAACCAATGGATGGATTCACATAGAGAGAGTGTCATTACCAGGTTGAGTTTTCAGGAAGTTATAAATGTGGCGGCATGGACAGAGGCAAAGGTGATCAAAGGAGTGCAGCCAGCATTTGTCAACACTGTAGGCTCCAAGTGCAGCTGCTCATTTAATTCAGCCAGTAAAGACTAAGGTCAGGCTGAGAGTGTGGGCCTGTCACTGAAGTCATTGCTGAGTCATATCGGCCTTCAGACTCAGACATTTAACCAAAGACTTCCCTTTTGTAAGATCTATCTGCTCTCAAACTTTCTGCTAGTCTAGAACAGTGCGAATTATATTTAATTTTTTTTCTGTAGATGACTAAAAGAAAGACTGAGAAATGCAAATAAAAACAACTCTGAGGTTCCATCTTACTCTCATCAGAAGGCTAAGATCAGAAACTCAAGTAAGTGACAGACAGCACATGCTGGTGAGGATGTGGAGCAAGGGAAACACACCTCCATTGCTGATGGGAGTGCAAACTTGTACAATCACTCTGGAAATCAATTTGGTATTTTCTCAGAAAACTGGGACCTCAAGACCCAGCTATGTCATTCCTAGGCATATACTCAAAAGATGCTCCAACATCTCACAAATACATTTGCTCAACTATGTTCATAGCAGCTTTATTTGTAGTAGCCAGAAAATGGAAACAACCTAGATGTCCGTCCATTGGAGAATGGACAAAGAAAACCTGGTACATTTACACAATGGAATATGATTAAAAACCAAGACATTGTGAATTTTGTGGGCAAAGGGATGGAACTTGAGAATATCATCCTGAGTGAGGTAACCCAGTCCAAAAAGGACATGCATGGTACGTACTCACTTACAAGTGGATATTAGCCATAAAATACAGGTACCATGTTATAGTCCACAGACTCAAAGAAGTTAAACAAGAAGAAAGACTCGAACTAACCATAAAGATACAGCAGCAGGTGGTAGGATTCTGGGTAAGACTAGATTCAAAAGCAACGGACTTAACCTCTCAGACAGGAAGAAGTTCAGAGCCAGTCCTAAGGTTGACTGAATCCACAGCACAACGCTACTGTCAAAAAGTCAATGTTTAGGTCCTTTTAGTGTCTGTCTGTCCACCTCCTTGGTACCAAAGAGAGAGCACACAATGCTGCTATAAGGAATTCTGGGAGCAGAATTAGTCTCTGGGGAAGAGACCCTTAATCAGTTACCCATTACAAATGCAAGGTTGCCAGACCTGGAATCACATACATACATAAAAGACCTCTCAACCTTGATCTGTGAAACCAGTCTCACTGGAGAGATGCAGAACTGATCAAAATGCCGAGGGTAAGAGGCCGAGTGCTCAGCTCTCAGTGGGGCATCTGCGGTCCTTATCCCCACCACACACACCACAACCAAGGCTCATGGAACATTGCAGAAGAGGAGGTGAGAATGTAAGAGCCAGAGGCTGGGAAGAGTGCTGTGAGATGCTGCCTTCTGCACAGGATGTGGCTGTCACAGTCATGTGTTTCCCACAGCTGTTGTTACCAGTGCAAGACCTACAGAGGGTGAAGACAGCCAGAGGAGAGTTACAGCATAGAGTTCAGACTAGCCAATGGCACCACTTGCTGGGTAGCTATGACAACGGATGCTTAGTTGGGGAAGGGAGGATCATTCCTTATTGAGGATGTAACCCCTGGTAGGATCTCTATGCTCCAATGGATGGCTCCATACTCATGTGCATATGAACAGCATTAACTGAACTTTTTGGTTATAACTCAATGAAAAAGACATGGAGTTGAGAACAGGTATGTTTGGAGGTATGGGGATACTGGAGTGGGTAGATAGAATGTTTTATTGTGTCATGTACAAAATTCTCAAAAAAAATTTCATGTGCTTTCTGTTTTTCTCTCTGTCCCCTTCAGTATGTTGTCAGTGTGTCCTCCTGTAGTTATAGACAGCAGTGAAGCTTTGTTACATACAAAGGCAACAGCACATTCAAAGAGAGAGCACACAATGCGGCTATAAGGAATTCTGGGAGCAGAATTAGTCTCTGGGGAAGAGACCCTTAATCAGTTACCCATTACAAATGCAAGGTTGCCAGACCTGGAATCACATACATACAAGTAACATTGCATGGACTGAGCAAAATGTATTTATATATTTAGAAATACAAGTGGTGTGTGTGTGTGTGTGTATGAGACAGAGAGAGAGAGAGAGAGAGAGAGCAAAGAAATAGAGGCCATGGATTTGAAAAAGAGCAAGGAGGATCATGGGAAGTGTTGGAGGGAGGAAAAAGGCATGAGAAATAATATTATATCATTTTAACTTCAAAAATAAATAAATAGATAGATAGATAGACAAGTAGTGGCAATAAAAAGAAATCCTGGGGTAGCCATTTAAACTGAGAAAAATTTTGATCCCCCAGCCTGGGTTTGAGCTTTTTAACTGCAGCCAAATTCAGTTGCTGAGAAAGAAGTACTGGTGACTTGGCGACTGGCGAGCCACAGTAATGGGGAACCGGCAAGCAGTGGTAGTTCACTGGGTTTGACTTCACCAGAATCAGAAAGACATTGATTTTGCTTCCCTGTGCCCTTGGCCTCCACTTAATGTTTAGATTTCAGGAAGCGATCTCCCCCCCCCCCACCTTTTGTGCCCAGCTGTTCTATTGTCCATCTCTATACTGAATCTGTATGTCTCTCATGATTCATGACATGGAGAAAGAAGCTATACACAATAGCACCATGTTACCACCTCTTGTTTGCAAATGTACACTCTTACACATGGTTACTCAGGAGGGCTCTGAGTTGCTCAGGGCTCAGGTCAGAGATAAAGTATCTGGTGTGGGGTTCTGGTTCACAGTATGCTACCTCCAAGATCCACCTATGTGCAGAACTGTGCCAACCACCCAATGTCACTCTGTAGTTTCTTGTTAAATAATAAAGATAGCATCTAAAATCTAGAAAAGGGGCTTACTAGTAATTCTTCCCCCTACCCCAGGCTGGGGGCAGCTTCCAGGACTCAATGCAGGTGATCTTAGTCCAAATACCCACCAATAGGGATATAGAACCTGAAGAAACCACCTCTGGTGGCCAGACAGGACCTCCAGTGGAGAAATGGGGACACCAACCCACCTACAAAACTTTCGACACAAAATTTGTAGAATGAAAAATTATAAAGACCATTTTATAAAATATATACAGGCTCACTAGTTCCAGGAAGGCGGAACTGAATGTAGGATTTCGGGCCTTCACTGCCCGATACATTCCTCAAGCCTCAGGGAAGAAAATCCACCTGTGGGTGGGGTAGGCCCAAAGCAGAAAGACACATTTCTGGCCACAAAGTAAAATAAAAAGGCATGCCCAGACAAGTCCTAACTAGCCATCCTGCTGCCTCTGCAAGTTGCTGATATTTGAAATAACCAATCATGTGTAACCGCTCGGAAATTCCTTCCTTTCCCTACCCCCTACTATAAAAGGTTCCTTAGCTGACCACGCGGGGTCAAACTGTACTCGTGCACGAATGTGCAGTTTGAACGCTGGCTGCCAGCTCTCTTCCCTAATAAACCTCTGCTAATTGCATCCAGTAACGGTGTCTTGGAGTTTGTGGGTGTTTGAGACTTCCCGAGACTTGAGTAAGGGTCTCCCAAATTTGGGAGTCTTCAAATTGAATCCTGTCTTAAAAAAAATGTAGGGACAAAATGGAACAGACTGAAGGAATGGCCTACCAGTGACCAGCCCAACTTGAAATCTATTTCATGGGCAGGCACCGATCCCTGACACTATCACTGATGCTATGTTGTACTTGCAGACAGGAGCCAGGCATGGTCGTCCTTTGAGTCAGCAGCTGACTGAGACAGATGCAAACACCCACAGCCAAGCACTGGATGGAGGTTGGGGACTTTCATGGAAGAACTGGGGGACTGATTGAAGAAACTGAAGGGGATGACAACCCCACAGGAAGACCAACAGTGTCAATTAACCTGAACCCCAAAGACTTAACCACCAACCAAAGAACATACAGGGAGGGGGGCACCTTCTCAGAGGTGAAGGGGATGGGAGATGGGGGGATGAGCTCTGTGGGGGGAGGACCAGAAGTGGGGCAACATTTGGAATGTAAATAAATAAAATAATTGAAAAAAAAATTTAAAAAAAAATCTTAAAAAGGGCATCAAATTATAGCTGTACTTTCCTGTTTGGGCCACTGGAGGTCACTATTTGTTCACACGAAGGGGTTGTGCCTTTTCAACAAGCCAAGCTTGATCCAGTTTAAAATTCCAAGAGAAATGGTCAGTAGATGTCGGGTCACAGGTGTCGATTCCCCAAAGATTTAGGAATTATAACTTTACACTGCTTATCCTTAGTGGATGAAACATGAACACAAACAATTTCTAACTGTTAGCTGATGTTTTGTTTATTTATTCCTCATCCCCTAACAAAGAAATAAACAAGCAAACACAGTGTAGAGATGGCGGGGTTATATTTTAGTAATAGGTAATGAACGCTCTTTTCTCAGAATTGCCTGCCTCATCACTCTCGTCCTCGGGAAGGAATTTTGGAGGATGTTTAGAATTCATCCTTTTTACCTGAACCTTCACATACACACACACACACACACACACACACACACACACACACACACACAAACTGAAACCTCACAGTTAGTTAGCTCTTCCTTCCTTTCTGTTAACATTTGATATGCTTGAAAACAGGTACACCAAGAGATATTCCACAAAGAAGAAATCCCTCAGCAAAATCAGTTTAGAACATTCTGCAAACTGCAGCCAGAGAGTCTTTCTGAGTCCTTTGGCCAGAGGCCAGTGGTCACAGTAGGGGGCAGATAAGGAGATTATTTCAAGCTGTTTGGGTCTCTGTCAGAATTAATCAATTCTGGTATTGGGTCCCCTCAGCAGCCTTGAGTTATTCAGCTGCTGTGAGGGTAGAGCCCAAGACAGTTTTGTGTGTAGACTCCAAAATGAGAATTTCAAATAGCCATCACATGAACTCTACTCATTAAAATGTGTAAAGATTAGTCACCTCATGAGTCTTGTATAGCTCTCATGGCTGCCAGCAAATGGTCACAACAGGCTATAGTGGCAGGCCTCTTGGCTCTCTGGCATTACCTGCTTTGATTTTTTTTTTTTTACAGTTTCTGTTGGGTTGACTGGACTCTAAGGATCCAATGTGGAACACAGTGAGCACCAAGGTTTTCAAACTGGGCCTTGACCTGGTTGCCTTCTTGTTAACAGAGGGCAAGAGAAACAAGAGTCATCGGGTCTCTTTAGACATGGAGTCCAAAGGATACAGGTTCCAGACAGTGCCTGTTTGGAACTCTACACTTCTGTCTGCTGATTGATTCGGTATCAGTTCTGATGCAATGGTATGACGGGAAAGTTATTTAAGTCTTTACTTAAAAAGGCTTTGACATACCGCTCTTCAGACCGTCTTTCCATACAGACTGCACTTTCCCATGTGCCACTTGTGGGTAGGTCACCCTCCAACCTCTGGACCTGAGCATTGCATCGGGCTGGGGCAGTCTAAGGGAGACTGAAAGTGTGTCTTCCATGTGCTGTCCCATCTTCAACCATGTGACCCTTAGATTCTGCACAATGTCATTACTGTACCTTGTCAATGCATATCTGTATGACAGTAAGCCTTCCAAACAGGATGTTTTTGCAAAATAAAAAGAGTACATCCATGTAATGAATGTAGACCCTGGCACACTGGCACCCTTTACATATGAAAGTATAGCTCATGTTTACTTCCTTTAAACACTACCATGACCTATTCTCAAACTATTATGTCCCAAACTATATATATATATATATATATATATATATATATGTTATAGGATATTAAGACAAAATAAAATGAATTGAAAGACACACATTCTTTGATCTATTTTTCTTCATTCATCTATATTTTGATGCTTGGGGAGAAGCTAATTACAAACATAAATGTTTTATTTATTAAGTCAAATTGTATATATGTATAGGTACCATCCATGTACATTCTAGTTAGCTGAGTTGTCAAGGGGACACTGCTTAGAGCCATCTGCTAAGGAAAGCTTTGGTTGAGAAAGTGCCTGTAGGGGGTTGTTTTGATTGACAATTGAAGCAGGAAGGCCCATCCCTCTGTGGGCAATACCTTGCCCTCAGCAAATGGTTCTGAACTACATGTGAAAGCTAGTTAATGTAGCTTAGTGTTCTGGTGGAAATCCTAACAGTGGGGGCGGGGGGGGGGGGGGGCTGTCCCTGACTCTTGCCTATTTGTGTAACCCTTTCCTCCTACCTGATTGCCTTGTCCAGCCGTGATGTGACGTCTGTGTCTGGTCTCACTGTAGCTTGTTATTCTGTGTTTGCTCGATGTCCCTAGGAGGCCTGCTCTTTTCTGAGGGGAGGCTGGGGACAGGGGGCTTTACACTTTGGACTCCACATCCAAAGAGACCCGATGACTCTTGTTTCTCTTGCCCTCTGTTAACAGGAAGGCAGTCAGGTGGAGGCTGAGTTTGAAAATCTAGGTGCTCCTGGTTTTCCACATTGGATCCTTAGAGTTTAGACAACCCAACAGAAACTATGTAAAAATATAAAGCAGGTAATGAAGCATTCTCAAGGAATTAATAAACACTATGTTCTTGAAAACTTAAGAATACAATACATTAGAAAGATTTTTAAAAGAAAAGAAAGCTAGATAAGCATCCTCCTGGGCACCCTCCAAGGTCACTGCTGACCGTCCTTGGCTGTGAGTGAGCTCCTTGGTCAGAGGTAATGCTCTGTGAAATAGCAAGTGGTCCTGCCCTGCAGGTCTACCTTGACTTTTCTCAGTGATGGACTGTGATCTGGAATTGTGAAATGAGATGAACCATTGTCTCTCCTTAGGTGCCTTAGATCAAGATATTTGTCACAGTGTAGAAACAAAATGAGAAGTGCATAAACTATGTGCATGTGCACATGAGTGCATACGTGTGTCAGTGCATACATGTGTATGCATGTGCATGCATATTGTGTGCATGTACGTGTGTGCATGTGAGTGTCCGTGCATGTGCACGTGTGTACATATGTGTCTGCGAGTACATGTGTGTGCACTCATGTGCATTTGAGTGCATGTGTGTGCATGTATGTTCATCCATGTGTGTGCATGCATGTGTATACATGCATAAGTGTGTGTACATGCATGAGTGTGTGCAGCCCTTCTTTACTCATCTTACTGTAGCCTTTTCTTCCCCTACTTAAGAAATACTGATTCTGAGGTAATTTGTTGACTGCAGCAGAGTTCACTCACTGTCTCTGTTCTCTGCCTCAATTATTATCTTTTTCTAGTTCAGCTGAATCATGTGACAACCACTGCCAGTCGGACTTGGTGTGATGTGTGTAGCTCCTGGATCAAAGCTGGTGTTTGCTTTGTCTTTATTGTCCTGTTTAGATCTGATCATGGATACCACACATGAGGATGTGGTAGATATCTCTCCTGTTTCAGTTTTAGTACTGAAAACCATGCAGCAAACCATGAAGCTTATTCCTTCCAGTGAAACTGTGGTCTGCTCTCTGTTTCTGGAGAAATGGCGTTTTCCCCTCTGTTTGCTAAGAGAGTAATTAATAGTGTTTGGTGCTATTGGCACTGAAAGAATAGAAAAGACAGAATCGCTTACACTTGACCCTGGTATTTCTAAAGAATCTATTTCAGTGTCTTCAAGCAGGGGCAAGGATTAATGTGAGGGCAGAATGACTCAGAAGGTTTTGATCACAAATTATCCTGGCAAGGCTTTACCCCCACAGGGCCAACAACATCAGAGGAACAGAGGGTTTTGTTTGTTTGGATTTGATGAGCCATTGGGAATAAAAAAGAAAAACAAGCAAGCCTACTAACAGAGTGTGACATTCCAGAATGTCAGGTCAGCACACATCAAAATGACTTTGGAAGGTGAGTAAAGAATCTACATGCAGGCTCGAAAACTTGGTGCACACAGTAGGAGCAGGGGAGCTTTGATGTGGTTTTAGAGAGTCGATTTATAGTCTTCAGATTTTTTCTGCAACTTACCTTTCTTAGTTATGACTTGTTCACTTGACATTTCAGTTATAGCCAAACAGCCATTGTGGGGGTTTGAGTCTTTCTCTGTCTCTGTCTCTGTCTCTGTCTCTGTCTCTGTCTCTGTCTCTGTCTCTGTCTCTGTCTCTGTCTGTTTCTCCCTCCCCCCACTCTCTCTCTCTCTCTCTCTCTCTCTCTCTCTCTCTCTCTCTCTCTCTTTCTGTGTGTGTGTGTGTGTGTGTGTGTGTGTGTGTGTGTGTATGTGTGTGTGTGTGTGTGTGTGTGTGTATGTGTAGACCCGCATGTGGCATGCTTGTACGTGTATGTATGCATGTGGAGGCCAGAGTTCAGCTAGTATCAGGCAACTTCTTCCTTCACTCTCCACACTATTTTCTGAGGCAAAATCTCTCACTGGAGCTCCCTGATTCTACTAGTCCAGCTAGACTGCTTGCTGCAGGGATCCTGTCTTCCAGGTGCTCTGATTATAGGTAGGCAACGGCTCTTCCGGCATTTATCCTGGGAGTGGGATATCTGAACTCTCGGTTCTTCAGCTTGCATGGCAAGTGCTTTTAGCATAACCACAACCTTGTGTTTATGGTTTTTAGGCGCACAAGTGCTTTATGCATCCTTCACAATTAGTAAGCCCTGGCTGAGAGAGATGATTCTGTAGCAATCCTAATGATATTGCAGCCCTGTTTACGAGTGTCCTGTGCTGTGGTGGAGAGGGCCTGTCCAAGAGCACCAGTATTAGAGTGACGTGGTGCTTTGTTTGACATGTAGATTCCCAGATCTCACCCCAGCACTGGGCGGGGTGTAGTCTATTTTCACAAGGCCTCCCTTGGATTCTGGTTTATGTTGAAATCTGAAAAAAACTGTTCTTTGGTTCTCGGTTATTAATTGGACATACTGAAATCTGAGACAAGGGAACAAAAAGCGTACAGGTTATGAAATTAAGGGACACTTGGGAGGACAATGTAGAACCTAGTGCAGTAGAAACTCTCTGGAATCTGCTAAGAGAGTGACCCTAGCAAATGCAACCCTAGTAACGGAGACACAGAGCAGGAACTGGCCATCTTTTATAATCTGGTAAGGCTCTAGCAGTGGGAACAGGACATCAACCCAACCACAAAACCTTTGACCTGCAATCTATCCTGCTTGCGAGATGTGCTGGGGTAATAGTGGCACAGAACTTGTGGGAATAGTCAGCCAGTGACTGGCCCTACTTGAGGCTTCTGCCAAGAGATGGACCTAATGCCGGACACTGCCTGGATGACCAGGAACCGGAGGCAGAGCAGCCCAGAGACTCAGAAGAGAATCAAACATGACTAGTGAAAAAAGAAAAAAAAAATCAACAAATGATTCCTAATGATTATCTGCTATACTCATAGATAGATGCCTAGCCCAATTGTTGTCAGAGGGATGGGATGTTACCCAGGATGAGAGCAGATGCACAGACCCACCACTAAATACTAGGCATAGCCATAGGAACCCTGCAGAAGAAGGGGAGGAAGAATTGTAGCAGCCAGGGAGATCTGGAACACTCACAAAACCAACTAACAGAGCTCAGAGGGGCTCACAGAAACTGAGTCGGCAAACATAGACCCTGTATTGGTCTGAGCTAGGTCTTATGCATAAACCTTTCAGTTGTGTAGCTTGATGTTCTTGTAGAACTCCTCAAAATGGGAATGGGGCTGTGCTTGGGTTCCTTTTCCTCTTACTGTACTGCCTCATCCAGCCTTGATATAAGGGTTTGTACATTGTATTATCTTGTTAAACCTTGTTGGGTGGATATCCTTGGGAGGCCAGCTCATTTCTGTTTTGAAAAGGGAAGTAAGAGGGGAGTGAATATGAGAGAAGAATTAAATTTAAAAAAGAATGGAAAGGAGAAATTCCTTTGGGTTGAAGGGCAAAGTAACTGGGGAGTTAGAACCCCCTGCAGTAAAGGAGGAAGGTCAGTCAGTGTGCTGCCAAACAGTCTGTGTTAGCAGTCTTGGTTTGTGCATTTGCAGGAGACGTCTTTACAAAGAATAGCTATACAGCTTTACCAGTGCAAAGGTGAGCCCACTCGTGGAAACATGAGAGTTAATAGATTCATCACTAAGTAGCTATTATTTGAGATAATACTTAACATCTGCCATTGTTAAAGCATCAGAATGCTACATTCATGAAGAAGAAATAAATGCTTATATATTTAGCAACAGAAAGAGGCCCAGGAATGACACAGAAAGGTTGATGTTAGGGGAACGTGTGTGAAGGAGAATTTGTTTCCCAGAAGCCATCTACTGAGGTCTGAGGCTTACCTATTAACTTAAACTCTAGTTTTTCTCCTACTCACTCTTACTTTTTAGGTCTGCCTTTTGTTTTGTTTGAGTGTTTGGCACTTTATTTTGACATTTACAAAGGTAGTTGAAGTTCTGATACCTTAAAAAAGATTGTTAGAATTATGAGGGCCATAAGTCACTTAAGACAATTTCTGTGACTTTGAATGCCTCCTTAATAACTGCTCTACAATTCTAACTTGTGCTATTAAGAAGAAAAGTAAAGGAAGCGGATGAATTTGTCCAGGAATGGCATCATTTCAGAAGCAAGAATCCTAGCACCAATATTTGTCTTGCACATTGTGCGCATACATTTAGACTTAGAAATGGTTCATTGCTCCTGTGATAAAGCTGGTGGTACTGAGCTCTGAGGCCCTGAGTCTACAGATGAAAAGAAATGAGATGCTGAATCAAATTTAGAGGCAATGAGCCTTTTCAGACTTCATTGTGTTAAACATTATATTCCATTATTATAAATATCTGTATCAGTTGTACCTTAGATAATATACAACATATTGATCGGTAAGTATTGTTTGGAGCAAGTCATCTGTAATTTCTGTGATTTAGAGGAGTGTCACATGACACTTACTTAATGCCTTGTGCCCCTATAAAAGATAATTTTCATGAGTCACCATATAATACTTGAAACTTGATTCTAGATTTTTAGAACTGTCAAAATCTATTATAAAGAGAGCAAAGAAGAGGTATGGTTTGGGGGAGGAAAGGCAAGGGAGAAATGATATATTATTCTCTCAAAAGTACAAATTTATTGCAGATTTATTTATTTATTTTTACTTAGGTAGATGTGTGTTTTCCTACATAAGTGTACATGTACCACATACATGCAGAAACCCCTGAAAGCCAGAAGAGGCACTGGGTTTCCCCAGAGCTGTAGTTATAGGCAGTTGTGAGCTGCCATGTTGGTTCTGGGAACCAAACCCAGGTCCCAGCAAGAGCAGTATGCGCCCTTAGCTGCTGAGCCATCTCTCAAGCCCTTCAAACTCCATCCTCACACAACTGACTGAATAAACGATAAAACAGATTACCAATATATACTTACTGTAAGATATCTTCTCTCTCTTAGAAAAGTGAAATTAGATTTGTTTCTCAACTGCACAGAGAAAAGTCTACTGTTAAAGTTGTCAAAATGACAGTGGGTATTGTTCATATAAACGAGCATAGCCTTCGTTTTGATTTCCAAAACATACTCATTACAGTGGAAGTGTTAGTCAGCTTCCATTTAAGAATACTAAAACATTCAGGAAACAATTTCGTATTTGGAATGGCCTCGGAGAGCAAATATTTATGTGTCACCTGGTACCACAGCGTTCTAGGAATGAATCACACATTTGATCCTTAATGGACTTGGTAGTTACAAGAAGATTTTCAACAGGACAAGAGCATCTTCATTTTGACTACCTGCATTTGGTTGAATGCATTCCTATTTGAGACATGAGGAGTCATGTCCATAGTCTACAGTACTTATTCATACATAAGCTATGCCAAGGGAGCCTGGAAGGGTGCAAACCTTTAATCCCAGAATTCAGGAGGCTGAGGTGGGAGGATCTTTGAGTGAGAAGCCAGTCTGGTCTACAAAGTGAGTTCTAGGATAGCCAGGGATACACAGGGAAACCCTGCCTCAGAAAACCAAAAAAAGATATACCAAGTATTGTGCTACAGCCCTTCAGAGAGGTCACAATCTTCCAGAGAAGACAAATATAAAAGAATAATTTTAATAATTCTTATGATGCGGGTGGACACAAGCTGTTTAGGAAAATGAAAGAAATGGTTTCCAACAGAAGGCTCATGGGAAGGTAGCTTAGAAAAGGTGATGTCTCCTGTCCTCCAGAGCATCTTGTGTTTTCTCCAGCTCTCTCTACTTTCCCATGATAAATCTTGGGAGAGATTATCCTTCCTCACAGTGACTCACATATGGTTTGAAATGTACAGTGGATTCTCTGTACTTACAAATTCAATAAATTTCGTGTGTGTGTGTGTGTGTGTGTGTGTGTGTGTTTGTGTGTGTGTGTGTGTGTGTGTGTGTGTGTGTGTATGTACAGAGAGAGAGAAAGAATAACCTCTGTCATCAATTGCTAGTGAGTAACCACAAAACAGAGGACTTGGGTCTACCTTTTTAGTTAGTCTCAGTTTTTCTCTCAGAAATGTTTTAAAAGATCTGAGTTCAAGGATTGATGCTAGTCCCTGAGTCTCCACACTGACAGTTGGATGTAACACAGTAGACCCACAGACCACATCAAAGGCATCTGATCACTTGGTATAAAGTTTTAGAGATATTTAATTCAACTGTGTTCAATTCCTACAATCCTCCTATTTTGGAACCAATAAATTGCTGCATGTATTAGACATATTTCAATTAATCTTGGGAAGCTCATCACCAGAGGATATTGTGACATCATATCCCAGTGCCTCTTTTAACGTGAACATCTAGCCTTGCTGAGAATAAGGTAAATATTACTTTTGTTATATGTCCTTTAATACATACAATAGAATGTGCTTCCACTGTACATTAAGATCTATATGCAAGATTAATGTTTTAATTAGCTATTGTTATAATAGAACTCTCTAGAAAAAACCACAATGGCGGCATGCGGTAGAAATTGTGTTGTATCCTCATGGGCTTGCTGGTCAGTAGATGCTTTTGGCTTCAGAGTGTGGTCAGCAGAGTGGCTCTGTTCAGTTTGGTTTTTGGCTTTCTCTTGGGACAACAAATGAGATGGGTCATTTGCTTTGTGTAACGATGGCAGAGTTGAAAGGGTCCAGCGGAAACTCATGGGATCAATGAAAAAGGCCTAGACGCAGTTGGCTGCATTCTATGAGCCAAAGCTAGTCACAGAACAAAACCCTGTGCCAGGGAGCAGGGAAGCAAGCTATCCTCATCACACCTCTGACGACAATGTGGATAGAGGGAAAATTTCTCCTGAGTCTTCTTTCCCATTCGTCCATATGCAGTAGTTTGTTTTGTTCTTTGGGTGATAAAAAGGATGGTTAAGATAATGCATTTAATGCTGGACACTAAGCATTGGAGGAGATAGGCCTCAATATACCTACACCTACACCTACACCTACACCTACACCTACACCTAGTCCTAGATCTAGACTTACACCTACACCTACACCTA
>JANHMN010000018.1:9076776-9095956 GCA_030674055.1 Rhabdomys pumilio | reverse complement strand
ACCTACACCTAGTCCTAGATCTAGACTTACACCTACACCTACACCTACACCTACACCTGTACCTAGACCTAGACCTACACCTACACCTACACCTACACCTACACCTAGTCCTAGATCTAGACTTACACCTACACCTACACCTACACCTACACCTACACCTACACCTACATCTAGTCCTAGACCTAGACCTACACCTAGACCTACACCTAGACCTACACCTAGACCTACACCTAGACCTACACCTAGACCTACACCTAGACCTACACCTAGACCTACACCTACACCTAGACCTACACCTACACCTACACCTAGTCCTAGACCTACACCTAGACCTACACCTAGTCCTAGACCTAGACTTACACCTACAACTACACCTACACCTAGTCCTAGACCTACACCTAGACCTACACCTACACCTACACCTAGACCTAGACCTACACCTACACCTACACCTAAACATAGACCTACACCTAGTCCTACACCTACACTTAGTCCTAGACCTAGACCTAGACCTAGACCTACACCTACACCTACACCTAGACCTACAGCTAGACCTAGACTTACACCTAGACCTATACCTAGACCTACAGATAGACCTAAACTTACAACTACACCTAGACCTAGACCTAGACCTAGACCTAGACCTAGACCTAGACCTAGACCTACACCTACACCTACACCTAGTCCTAGACCTAGACTTACACCTACACCTACACCTACACCTACACCCAGACCTACACCTACACCTACACCTACACCTAGTCCTAGACCTAGACTTACACCTACACCTAGACCTAGACCTACACCTACACCTAGACCTAGACCTACACCTACACCTAGTCCTAGACCTACACCTAGACCTACACCTACACCTAGTCCTAGACCTAGACTTACACCTACAACTACACCTATACCTAGTCCTAGACCTATACCTAGACCTACACCTAGACCTACACCTACACCTAAACCTAGACCTACACCTAGTCCTACACCTACACTTAGTCCTAGACCTACACCTACACCTACACCTAGACCTACACCTACACCTACACCTAGACCTACAGCTAGACCTAGACTTACACCTAGACCTATACCTAGACCTACAGCTAGACCTAAACTTACAACTACACCTAGACCTAGACCTAGACCTAGACCTAGACCTACACCTACACCTACACCTACACCTACGCTTACACCTACACCTACGCTTACACCTAGACCTGCACCTAGACCTAGACCTAAGCCAGTTGGAGAGCCATGTGCCCAGGTGAGGTTAGATTGGAGGTGCCTTCCTCCAGGTGCCCAGGATTGGAGCTGCCTTCCTCTAGTCTTAAAATAATAGTATTAACTTGAGTTTTTAACTGTACTAGAATAAACAATCAGGTTATGAAAATCAAGAGATTTAGATTGGTTTATAATAAAGGGATATAAGGAACATGATCTGCAAGTGAGAGGGGAGGAGGAGGGAAAGGAAGAAGAGAAAGAGAAGAAGAGGAGTGGGTAGGGGAGGAGGACAGAGAGACTGTTTTCATCTCATTGCCTTGGGATAGTCCTATGACTGCAGTGTGACTTGGGTTTTTTGTTACTGTACCAACACCCAGGAGGCACAACATAAAACAAGAATTTGTTTTGCTCATGGAACTAGCTCATGACCTTTTTGCTCTGTTGCCTAGAGACCAAAATAAGAGAGAACATCCTGGAGGAGAACACATGATGAAGGAGACTGTTTCCCTCATGGTGGCAGGTGAGCAGAGAGAAAGGAATGAAAGAGACTGGGCCATGCACGGTGATTAAGTCGACACCTTCCTATTCCGATATCTTCCTAAGAGGTCTAAGGGTTGGCGACCATGCTTTCATCGCAAGATCCTCTTGAAGGAACATTTCCTGTGTTTGCTCCAACACTCCTGATTTTTATTATTTATTAGGGTTCTTTGCATATGAGGAAGGGGAGTGTGTGATGACCCACCTTTTATAAAGCTTTTGCTTATGATCAGTTAAACCCATGGGTATTTGTGATGGCTAATTTTAAATTTCAACTCAACATAATCTAGAACCATCTGGGGAAGGATTGTCTAGATTAGGTTGGAGTATGGCCATGTTTTTAGGGATTCTTTTTATTATGTTAATTGAGATGAGTAATGTCATTCCTTGGCAGAGATACCCTATTTATATACAAATGAAGAATATTGAATATTTATATACAAGAAAAAGAATATTTATGTACAAATGAGGAATACTGAGCTGGCCAGATGACTCAGCAGGTAAATGCACTTGCTACTAATCCTGATGCTCTGAGTTCAATCTCCAGGACCCACATGGTGGAAAGAAAGAAACAATTCCCTCAAGTTTTTGTTTGTACGCCACATAATGCTATGACATAAACATGAACACTAGCACACACACACACACACACACACACACACACACACACACACACAAGCACTAATTAAATGTGTGTCTTTTTAGTACAGAAAGTAGGCTAAGCACTAGCAAGCACAGAATTCATTGCTGTTGATCTTGGATGGAATGTGACCAGGTGATTAAATGCCCTGCTACCTTGACTAGCCTGAAGTGATGGACTACAATCTGGACTTGTGAGCCAATTAAGCCCTTTCTCCCTGAGTTGCTTTTGTAGGTTTGTTTTTTTTTTTTTTTTTTTTTTTTTTTTATCATAGCAACAGGAAAGGCAGCTGAGAGTTTGCCTTAATTAGTTTATCACCTGATAGCTTCAGAAGGATGGTCCACGTGGTTACTGGAGAATGTGAGTCTTATAGAGATCATAGGCTGTGCGTTATGTTTGAATAATTGCAAGTATATGTCTTAATGCTCTTTTCTATATAATTCATAAAATAGACAAAAACGGTCAATAAACGCATAAAACATTGTAACAAGGGTTCTGCAGTCAGCAATACTGTTTTGTGACAACGTAATTTTTGAGCTCTATATTTGTTATGGGCATGACATTATTATTGATAGTATCAACCTTTTTTTCCTTTTCTTTTAAATTAGCTCACAAAATAACAGGTTTCCTTAAGGTGTTTTTACCTATCCTTTTCATCTGTTCCAGCACCCCTCTCATCCTCGTCCTCTGCTCTCGTCTCCCCTTCCCATCACACCCCTCTCATCCTCGTCCCTCTGCTCTCATCTCCCCCTTCCCATCACACCCCTCTCATCTTCATCCTCTGCTCTCATCTCCCCCTTCCCATCACACCCCTCTCATCTTCATCCTCTGCTCTCATCTCCCCCTTCCCATCACACCCCTCTCATCCTCATCCTCTGCTCTCGTCTCCCCCTTCCCATCACACCCCTCTCATCCTCATCCCTCTGCTCTTGTCTCCCCCTTCCCATCACACCCCTCTCATCCTCATCCCTCTGCTCTCATCTCCCCCTTCCCATCACACCTCTCTCATCCTCATCCTCATCCTCTGCTCTCGTCTCCCCCTTCCCATCACACCCCTCTCATCCTCATCCTCTGCTCTTGTCTCCCCCTTCCCATCACACCCCTCTCATCCTCGTCCCTCTGCTCTTGTCTCCCCTTCCCACATCAACATCACACGTTCTATTATCCCACCCACTCTCTTAGAGTTTTTGTCCACCGTGTGTTTAGAATAAAGACCTCAGTGAACATACAGATAAATCAAGGAGGAATGAACACTGAGTGCATGACAATCGTATCTCTAATCTTCTCTAAGGCATCCTGAAGACAGATACTGTGAGTGGAAGAGGAAACTGAGGGGCCCAGATCTAGGAACTTGACTGAGATGACCAGGTGCGAAATGACTGGTAAGATCTTCTAGCTCTAGAAGCTTGCCCCCCACCCCCACCCCCACCTCACCCATCTCCTCTAGTCTGGAAAACACATCGATACCAGAGCAGAAAGCACACTCCAGGGCACTTAATTATTCTGCAATGTCAAACTCTCCTAGAAAGATAATTTTCCTATGGAGAGTTTTCCCGGCCCCTATGCGTGCACTGGCATTCTCTTTCCTGGCTGTGCTATTTTTCATACTCAATTCTTATTTTCTTCTATAGAAGAATATTAATGGAACTGAATAAATTAAGAGCTCTGGTACTTCATCATCTTAACCACTTGGCTCATTAAATGGATACCTTGGGGAGATCAGAAGGTGCTTGCTGATAAGTCCTTCAGCACACAGGGCTTTTTGCTTATTTGTTTTTGTTTATTTTCATGTCCCATTGACCATAAGAAACATCATACTTTTATGGTTCCATATAAATAGTACACATAATAACAAATATGCTAATCAAAGTTTGAAGGGGGACATGGTGGCTTTATATTTTTCAAATTAAAATGGCAATAGTTTGTCCTCAAACATCAAGTCAACTGACAAATCCAATCAATTTCACTAGCAGAAAACAAACTGGGTGGGTGTGGGAGCTGCATTAAATTCCAGTACGATGTGTATTGTAGAATATGTACAACACAATGAAAGAAAAACTCTAGGAAGGCTGTAAAATAATCTCTCTCTAGTGGTGTCTCAAATGAGACTTTTAATGACTAGAGCTGAATTCCAAGTATTTTCTTAATGTGTGCTGTGACTCTTTGTGTGTGTGTGTGTGTGTGTGTGTGTGTGTGTGTGTGTGTGCGTGTGTCTGAATGCATCTGTCTCTGTGTGTGCACATGCTCACATATGCATGCATGCACACAATGCAGACAGTCTTCTCTAAACGTGAATAACAGAGCTTTTCTGTCCAGCTGGAGGATGAAAGCAGCACTAAGGTTAAAAGTGGCAGTGTCGTAGACAAGCCGTATAAGAGTGATCCACAGAAGTCATCTTTCTCTTACGTTTTCTTTCCTTTTTCTTTGTGTGGGATGTATCAGAAAGGAGAAGTTCTGAGGGGACTTCAGAGATAAAGGGTGGGGTTGTGCCTCAGTACTAAGCATGACCTGAGAGCCCTCTTGCTATTCACACACCGGGTTTCCATCAATGAACACTCAGTCTTTGGAGTTGGTTGTGGAGGGATACGATGCATAGGGGTTAAAGAAACTGACAGGGACACATACAGTTCTGATTCACGCAGGTGCTGGTTTATGTTTCCAACATGCTAAGTTTGGATGTTGGTCATCTTCCAAAGGCCACATGTTCCCCAAGCTGTGGTGGAGCTCGTAGAGGGTGAGATCTAGTTGACTGAAGTTCCCTCAACTAAGAGGTGCCTTTGAAGGGTATTTCGGAACATCCACTCTTTCTGTTCTCCCTCTCTCTTTTCTTCCCTCTCTTCCCCCTTCTCCCTCCCCTCCCTCTCTTCCTCTTCTCTCCTCCTCCTGCTTACACTATGCATGCCATCTCTCCCACCCTCCCTCTCTTCCTCTCCCTTTCTCCATCTCTCCTTATCTTCTCTCCCCCTCCCTGTTTCTCTTCTCTTCTCTCTCCCTCCTCCTTCCTCTCTCTCCTCAGTCCTTCTCTTCCTCCTCCTGCTCTCTTTTTCTTCCTCTTTCCTTCTCCCCTTCTCTCCCTTCCCCCCCTCTCTCTCTCCCCCTTTCTCCCTCTCTCTTCTCCCTCCCACTCCTGCTCTGTCCCCACCCCAGGTCTCTTGCTCTCACTCTCTGTCAGGGCTTCCTGACTGCCATGAGATGAGCAGCTTTCTTTTACCACACTCTTCCACCATGTTGTAATATACTAACACATCCCTGAAAACATGAGCCAGAGTAAACCTTTCTTCCTTATAGTAAGTTCACTCATCCCAAGTGTATTGTCACCATGTTGGAAAGCTGAGTAGCATGTAAGTGTTATCTACTGTTGTTTAATATGTTCAATGTGCAGTTATGTGTTTTATACCAGTAGAAGTATTTCTACAAAGTTGACTATGACTAGACTCTGTTCTTCCTACCAGAACTGCTAGCTTTTCAGTTTATCAATATCTAATCATTCTTCATGCCCAAGCTCAATGTTACTTCCTTCAGGAAAACTTACCTGACCCCCTAAATCTAAATTAGGATTCTTTAAAATTTTTCTCTGTTCCTTTCCTTCAAAGAATTGCCTATGTTTTATAACCAACCTTCTGTTGGCACCATGATCTGCCATTGCAAATTTCCCTTTTATTGCCAATGGGATTTCACATTTAAAAGGACTCAATGGTTATTTGTTTTGTAAAGAAGTCAATATATACTATATTTTCAATATATACTATTGAAAAGCTAAATATACTTGATCATAAATATTCCCTATATGCAGGGTTCCTCCAACCCCTTAAGCACACTCCAGTTCCAGCAAAGGGAGCTGTCACCTCCCACAATCCCCACAACACTGCTCCATGGGATTTGGGGGGATTTGTTTTCCCTTTGCTTCTGGCTGGCCACAGGCAGTAATTCTGTCCCTTAACCTCCAGATGCACAACAGCTATCAGCCCCAGTGCAGCTGCACAGTCCTTATTTAATACGAAGCACCGGGGGAAAGAGAGGCAACTTAATTAGTGCTAATTATCCTTGAGTCAGGAGATGGCCTCTTAGCATTCCAAGATACAATAAAATACCATACACAGTTCGTCAACTAGTTAGAAAGACAGGGCTACACCATCCAGATCCACACATGCTGACATATTCTTTCCTGGGAAACAAATGAAGCCACGTAAACAAACCATAGAGTCTGTCTTTCCTCTATTGTCACCGCTGGTTACCATCCAATTAGTCTTCCTGCCCTTTGATGCAAAGCATCTCAGATAATTGGATATCCAGTTAGAAGACATTCTGCCTGAATGCCTGGCAGATTATTGCTTAAAAAGTAAGCATGAGATAAAAAACAAGAAATCTGGAAACTGTTGTTTGCCCCTGCGTATTCAAGCCCTCATCAGGTCAGGTGCTTGTGTGGCTATGTCTGTGATGCCCAAATTCCTTCCCAGAAGTCTGTCCTCATACATCATGTTGAAGGGCAGGGAGTATGGACAACAAGCAACGGTTTCTCCTTTACTCTTATCTTTGATGAAGTAAGAGAGCTCTTCATAAGAATCTAGCTTCTGGTATATCAAGTTGCAGCAGGACTAAGTGTATTCTCTCTCAATGAGACCAGACAAGGCAGCCCAGCTATGGGAAAGGGATCCACAGGCAGGTAAAGAAGTCAGAGACAGCCTCGCTCTAATTGTTAGGAGGCCCACATGAAGACCAAGCTTGCACATCTGCTACATTTATGTAGGGGACCGAGGTCCAGCTCCTGCATGCTCTTTGGTTGGTGGTTGGGGGAACTCCCTTTCTCTGAGGAAGAGGGGATGGGGATGGGTTGAGAGGGTGAGATTGAGAGGAGAGGAGGACAAGGATCTGCGATCAGGATGTAAATAAATCCATTAATGAGGAAAATGCTGAATAAACTTCAATAATCACAGGGGGAAAGCTGTGTAAGTCCTGTCAATGCCACATATACTTCATTGGCCAGAAGTGGATTCCATAGCCACCACTTCTGAAGCAAAGGAACGTGTCCATTCTTTTGTTTGTAGGTGGCAGAAAGTTGAGAACTGCTGTTGAGGGGTTTGACTGGTCCACTGGGCACCTGGCAGCCTCTTATGGACTGACTTCCTGGTGACAGTCTGCTCACCCTTGACTGCCTCATCTTCTCTGATGCCATACCATTCCGTCTGAATTTTTCTAGAAAATATGAATGTTTTTGTCATGATATTACATCTTTTTTTTTCTTTTTTTTGCAAATGCTTCTCTCTGTAGCCCCCACAGAATGGTGGTTTGTTCCTGGGTATGTGCAGCTAGCCCACTACCAGGCAGTTGTTTTGAGAGTCTTGCTGTGTGGCCCAGGCTGGCCTTCAACTTTCTGACGTGTGATCCTCCAGCCATGGCTCCTGAGACTGGGAACTTGTATAAATTAAGTCAGATTCAGTATTCGATGATTCATGACATTCAAGGGAACTATTCTGGTAGATTTTCTTTTTGTGGTATGAGGGTTGCATTTAGGATCTGGTGCATATGAGGCAAGCTATCTACCCCTGAGCTATTGCTCAGCCCTCTGCCCACTTTTCAATTTGAGACAGGATCCTACTGAATTGCTCAGGCTGTTCTTGAAATCATTCTGTACCCTAGGACAACCTTGAGTATGCAGTCTTCTCGCCTCAACCTGTTATAAAATACAATGAAGCGAGGAGGGGACTTTGGTGGACCCATGCCAAGGTGTGCCCCTGAATACACGTGCAACAGACCTGGTGTAAAAGAGATCTAATAGCGAGGGAGGGAGAAGAGTGAGAGATTGAGGAAGGGACAGAGGCAGACAAGTGGACATGCAGACAGGAGGGAGACAGACAGACAGACAGACATGAGCAGAACCATGAGGGAAGATCAGTGGGGGCACCCACAAAAAACACATAGAGGGGTCTCTGGGAACAAACAGTGGAGTGACAGACTGGTCTTTTTTATCTGTAGGACACACATGTGGCACTTGGTGGCAGTGGCAGATCATGACATATGCAATTGCTAAGTTCCTGAGGGCAGGGCAGGGGAATCATCTGTACAGTAACATAACCTCCTCAGTAGCTGGAATTACAAGAGATTGAGATATGGAGATAAAAGTGGAGGTGGAGATGGAGATGGAGAAATAGAGAGGGGGGAGGGAGAGACTCCCCAGCATACTTGCATTAAAATCTATATATTCCAGGGGATAATATCCTATATTGGGACCCACAGTCGGTAGAGATACCATCCTGTTCCAGGAGCCCAAAGTCAAGCCAGAGATACTCTCCTGTGTTAGGAGACCCAAAGTCCACCTACACACATATCCAATGCTAGAAACTCACCGTGACTCCATCCAGAGCTATCAGCCTCCACTAGGGAAGTAACTCTCCCTCACAGCTTTTTAGTCCCATTTATCAACTCAGACTTCGTAATCTGTCCTTACCTCCTTACCTGTGGAACTGGAAGTTGCCAAGTGTCCCTGCAGGATGATAAGATTCTCATTTCCCATCAGCAGTAAAGAGAAAATAAGTAGACAGACATCCTTGGTAATTGTTCATAATTCATTATGCGATGCTACCAAGTTACTCAGCACATTAACCTTTCATAGGAAAGAAAGAAAATAGACTATGTATAATCCTATAATTATGATTAGGTGAAGAAATTGACCTGAACAATTTCAAGATTTTTCATCTGTACACAATTAATAAATGTACTCTGCAATTGAACATTTTTTTTTTAAAAATGTATTTATTAGATAGTCTCGCTTTGACCTCTGTGAAAACACTCTGTTTTTTATTTTGCTTCTTGGATTAGTCTTGGGCAGTCACTCATGCATAGAAACTCTTACTGACACCCCAGTGACACTGTCCATTTTGCATACAAATCCTTTCTCTGACTTATTTTTTGACTGCTATCAATTATCCCTGCTTTGTGATCTATAAATATGAAGATGATAAGCACACAAAGATCAGCGTTTAACTAAAATATATAACAGAGTTAATGTGACAGAGACTTAATGATGTGCATAATTGTTACTGGGCTGCATGATAATTGAGAATAAATGGCAAACTATTTCTGTCACAGCAATGGGAAATATATTGGTAGAGATGGAGCCAGGATTGTTACACTCAGCAGTAGAATAATGGAGGGAGTAGAGGGGATTGAGAACCAAAAAGCAGCTTTTCCTTTAGCAAGAGACAGCCTGGTGCTTCCCTGGTTCTCTCTCTCTTACAGATGAACCACCATGCCCACCCATGTCCTTTCTAGGCATTAAGATACAGGTTTCCTATCTTGACATATTGGAAAGAAAAGAAACTCATTTGGCAGCTAGGGTGTCAGAGAGATGCTAATGGGATAAGTAGAAAAGGAAACTTTTTATACATCTAGCTATCTGGTCACAAGTCCATAGACACAGTACCCTTTTACCATCACATGTGGGTAGAAATTTGCATCATCATCCTCAAAAAGCTATGAGTTGGCAGCTGGGTGCATAAAGCATTTCATAGGCCTGGGTAATAATTGTCTATGTCTGCTGTCTCTCATTTAAATGGTAAAACAGGCATCATTTAAGGCTAGTTCCACATTTCCTACACCTGTCTCCCATAGAGATATATTTTTGTCATCACCTCCACCCAAACAATGGAAGATTTGGAATATTTTGAGATATCACTCCTTTGGTTAAATTATATAGCAAAAAGGAAGAGCTTTTGAAAACATTAGTTCCCTAATCAGTTGAGTTTGAGTTAGTGTGGAAGGTGCCTTCCCTGAGCATGGGACATCATTAAGCGAGCCTTCCTCATTCAAAACTTTCTCATTGTAGTCGGTTTGAAGTCTAGCTCTCAGGAACACATCAACATTCTTTACTGCATCCACTACTCACCATTGCCCATACTGACTAATCCCACTTGCCAGTGGAGGGAGCAGGCTCTTTCAATCGTGCCTTCATGCTCTCAGCTGTGAAAAGGGCAGCCTGGATAATGACCACTAAGTTGTCACTGATCCTTCCTCTCTGATCACAGCATGGGTGCCTGCCTCCGAAAGTAAATGATGTAGGTTATGGTCATTTATCTCTTGACCTTACTTGGGTTTCAAGCACTCCCTGTCTCCCACAGCATTGCTCTGCCTGTCTTCATGATTGCATGCTCTAGCTCAACTCTTGCCTAAGAGTCTAGTACTAGATGCCCTGGTTCCAACCCAACTGTTAGTCACACTTTCCCCCTTCCGTTATCCATCTCCAAAAGGCATGTAAAGGAAATTAGCGTCTTCTAGATTCTTTAGAAGTTCAGGAACCAAATAGTTAAGGATTCAGCTCGGTGCTGTACCCAAGAGAGGAAATGATGCTATCTGGTTAATTTTGACGAAGAAGATGGGACTGAATTGTGTTCCATCTGGTTCAGGGAAGTCTGAGGGTGGGAAACTGAGGCCAGTGAGGACAGAGTGATCAACACCAGGAAAAATAACTATCCCAAGCAAACAGAGAGAAGATGCATTCCCAGCTTTTGGCAATAGGAGCATAAGCCTGCAGGAGACCCAGAGGTGAAAGAGCTAGTCCTCAGACTCACAAGGCCAAGCAGAATCCCCAACCAAGAAATTACTAAGTTGCTGTACAAGAAAAACAAAGACAGATTATGGATAGATAACCAGATGATGAGGGGCAAGCACAAGAAAATAAGCAACAGAAACCAAGGTTGCTTGGCATCATCAGAACCCAGTTCTCCCACCATAGCAAGTCCTGAACACCCCATAACACCGGAAAAGCAAGATTCAGATTTAAAATCACTTCTCATGATGATGACAGAGGACTTTAAGAAGGACATAAGTAAATCCCTTAAAGAAATACATGAGAACATAGGTAAACAGGTAGAAGCCCTTAAAGAATTACAGAAAAACACAACCAAACAGGTAAAGGAATTGAACAAAACCATCCAGGATCTAAAAATGGATATTGAAACAATAAAGAAATCACAAAGGGAGACAAACCTGAAGATAGAAAAACCTAGGAAAGAGATCAGGAAATGGAGATGCCTAGTCAAGCATTACCAACTGAAAACAAGAGATAGAAGAGAGAATCTCAGGTGCAGAAGATACCATGAAAAACATTAACACAACTGTCCAAGAAAATGCAAAACGTAAAACATCCAGGAAATCCAGGACACTATGGGAAGACCAAACCTAAGGATAATAGATATAGAAAACAGTATAGATTCTCAACTTGAAGGGCATGTGAATATCTTCAACAAAATTATAGAAGAAAAACTTCCCTAACCTAAAAAAATGAGATGCCCACAAAAGGCCTACAGAACTCTAAATAGATTGGACCAGAAAAGAAAGTCCTCCAGTCACATAATAGTCAAAACACCAAATGCACAAAACAGAGAAAGAATATTAAAAGGAGTAAGGGAAAAAGGTCAAGTAACATTAAAGGCATCAGAATTACACCAGACTTCTCACCAGAGACTATGAAAGCCAGAAGATCCTGAACAGATGTTATACAGACCCTAAGAGAACACAAATTCCAGTGCAAGCCACTATACCCAGCAAACCTCTCAATTACAATAAATGGAGAAACCAAGATATTTGATGACAAAACCAAATTTACACAATATCTTTACAAATCCAGCTCTACAAAGGATAATAGATGGAAAATGCCAATACAAGGAGGGAAACTACACCCTAGAAAAAGCAAGAAATCATCTTTCAACAAATCCAAAAGAAGATAGCCACACAAACATCAAAAATTACAGTAAGCGCCGGGCAGTGGTGGCACACGCCTTTAATCCCAGCACTTGGGAGGCAGAGGCAGGCGGATTTCTGAGTTCGAGGCCAGCCTGGTCTACAGAGTGAGTTCCAGAACACCCAGGGCTACACAGAGAAACCCTGTCTTGAAAAACCAAAAAAAAAAAAAAAAAAAAAAAATACAGTAAGCAACAATCACCATTCCTTAATATCTCTTAACACCAATGAACTCAATTCCCCAATAAAAAGATATAGACTAACAGGATAAATAAAGGATAAATAAACAGATCCTAGCATTTTGCTGCATATAGAAAACACACTTCAGTTACAAAGATAGATATTACCTCAGAATAAAACTCTGAAAAAGGATTTTCCAAGCAAAATGGTCCCAGGAAACAAACTGAAGTAGTCATTCTAATATGTAATAACATCGACTTTCAATCAAAAGTTATCAAAAAAGGTAAGGATGGACACTTCATACTCTCAAAGGAAGAATCTACCAAAATGAACTCTCATTGTGAACATCTTTGCCCCAAATGCAAGGGCACCCACATTCATTAAAGAAACTTTACGAAAGCTCATAGTACACATTGCACCTCACACAATAATAGTGGGAGACTTCAATACCCCAATCTCATCAATGGACAGATCATGGAAACAGAAACTAAACAGAGACACAGTGAAACTATCAGAAGTTATGAACCAAATGGATTCAACATATAACTATAGAATATTTTATCCTAAAACAAAATAATATACCTTCTTTTCAGCACCTCATGGTACCTTCTCCAAAATTAACCATATAATTAGTTACAGAACAGACATCCACTGATACAAGAAGATGGATATAATCCCATGCATCCTATCAGATCACCACAGACTAAGGCTGGACTTCAATAATAACAAAAACAACAGAAAGCCCATATATACTTGGAAGCTGAACAATGCCCTACTCAATGATAACTTGGTCAAGGAAGAAATAAAGAAAGAAATTTAAGACTTTTTAGAATTTAATGAAAATGAAGGCACAGCATACCCAAACCTATGGGATACACTGAAAGCAGTGCTAAGAGGAAAACTCATAGCTCTGAGTGCCTTCAAAAAGAAACTGGAGAGAGGATATACTAGCAGCATAACTGCACAGCTGAAAGCTCTAGAACAAAAAGGAAAAAATACACCCAACAGGAGTCCATAGCAGGAAATAATCAAACACAGGGCTGAAATCAACCAAGTAAAAACAAAGAGAATCGACGAGACCAGGAGCTAGTTCTTTGAGAAAGACAACAAGATAGGTAAACCCTTAGCCAGACTAACCAGAGGGCACAGAGACAGTATCCAAATTAACAAAATCAGAAATGAAAAGGGAGATATAACAACAAAAACTGAGGAAATTAAAAAAATAACCAGTTCCTATTACAAAAGCCTATACTCAACAAAACTGGAAAATCTGGATGAAATGAATAATTTTCTCGACAGATACCAAATTAAATCCAAATCAGATAAATCGTCTAAACAGTCACATAACCCATAAAGAAATAAAAGCAGTTACTGAAAGTCTCCTAACAAAACAAAACAAAACAAAACAAAACAAAACAAAACAAAACAGCCCAGGACCAGATGATCAGATGGTTTTACTGCAGAATTCTATCAGACCTTCAAAGAAGATCTAATACCAATACTCTCCAAACTATTCCACAAATTAGAAATAGAAGGAACCCTGCCCATTTCATTCTATGAAGTCAAAATTATACTTATACCTAAATCACATAAAGACCCAACAAAGAAAGAGAACTTCAGACCAATTTCCATTATGAATATTGATGCAAAAATACTCAATAAAATTCTTGCAAACCTAATGCAAGAACACATCAAAACAATCATTTATCATGATCAAGGAAGCTTCATCCCAGGGATGCAGGAATGGCTCAATATACGGAAATCCATTAATGTAATTCACTATATAAACAAACTCAAAGGAAAAAACCACATGATCATTTCTTTAGGTGTTGAGAAAGCATTTGACAAAACTCAATATCCCTTCATGGTAGAAGTCTTGGAAAGATCAGGACTCAAGGCCTGTACCTGAACATAGTAAAAAGCAATATACAGCAAGCCAGTAGCCAACATCAAAGTAAATGGAAGAAACTTGAAGCAATCCCACTAAAATCAGGGAGTAGACAAAGCTGTCCACTCTCTTCCTACCTATTCAATATAGTACTGGAAGTCCTAGCCAGAGCAATTAGACAACAAAAAGAAGTCAAAGGGATACAAATTGGAAAGGAAGAAGCCAAACTATCACTATTTGCAGATGATATGATAGTATACTTAGGTGACCCCAAAAGTTTCACTGGAGAACTCCTAAACGTGATAAACAACTTCAGCAAAGTGGCTGGATATAAAATTAACTCAAACAAATCAGTAGCCTTCCTATACTCAAAGGATAAACAGGCTGAGAAAGAAATTAGGGAAATGACGCCCTTTACAATAGTCACAAATAATATAAAATACGTTAGTTTGACTCTAACCAAGCAAGCAAAATATCTGTATGACAAGAACTTCTAGTCTCTGAAGAAAGAAATCAAAGATCTCAGAAGATGGAAAGATCTCCCATGCTCATGGATTGGCAGGGTTAATATAGTAAAAATGGGAATTTTGCTGAAAGTAATCTACAGATTCAATGCAATCTCCATCAAAATTCCAACTCAATTTTTCATAGAGTTAGAAAGAGCAATTCTCAAATTTATTCAGAATAACAAAAATCCCAGAATAGCAAAAACTATTTTCAACAATAAAAGAACTTCTGGAAGAATCACCATCCCTGATCTCAAGCTGTAATACAGAGCAATAATGATAAAAAAAAAAAAAAACTGCATGGTATTGGTACAGAGATAGGCAGGAACATCAATGGAATAGAATTGAAGACCCAGAAATGAGCCAACATACCTATGGTCTTTGATCTTTGACAAAGGAGCTAAAACCATCCAGTGGAAAAGAGACAGCATTTCCAACTAATTGTGTTGGTGAGCACATAGAAAAATGCAAATAGATCCATACTTATCTCCTTGTACAAAGATCAAGTCCAAGTGGAGCAAGGACCTTCACATAAAACCAGATACACTGAAACTAATAGAGCAGAAAGTTAGGGAAAGCCTCGAACACATGGGCACAGGGGAAATTTTCCTGAACAGAACACCAATGACTTATGCTGTAAAATCAACAGTAGACAAATGGGACCTCATAAAATTGCAAAGCTTCTTTAAGGCAAAGGACACTGTCAATAGGACAAAATGGCAATCAACTGATTGGAAAACGATCTTTCCCAATTCTACATCTGATAGAGTGCTAATATCCAGTATATACAAAGAATTCAAGAGCCGGGAGATGGTGGCGCACTCCTTTAATCCCAGCACTTGGGAGGCAGAGGCAGGTGGATTTCTGAGTTCGAGGCCAGCCTGGTCTACCAAGACAGCCAGGACTACACAGAGAAACCCTGTCTCAAAAAAACAAAACAAAAACAACAACAACAACAAACCAAAGAATTCAAGAAGTTAGACTCCGGAGAATCAAATAAACTTATTAAAAAATAGGATACAGAGCTAAATAAAGAATTTTGAGGAAACTCAAATGGCCAAGAAGCACTTAAAGAAATGTTCAACATCCTTAGTTATCAGGGAAATGTAAATCAAAACAACCCTGAGATTTCACCTCACACCAGTCAGAATGGCTAAGATCAAAATCTCAGGTGACAGCAGATGCTGGTGAAGATGTGAAGAAAGAGGAACACTCCATTGCTGGTGGGATTGTAAGCTGACACAACCACTCTGGAAATCAGTCTGGCAGTTTCTCAGAAAATTGAACATAGTATTACCTGAGGACCCAGCTATACCACTCCTGGGTATATACCCAGAAGATGCTCCAACATGTAATAAGGACACATGCTCCACTATGTCCATAGCAGCCTTATTTATAATAGCCAGAAGCTAGAAACAACCCAGATGTCCTTCAACAGAGGAATGGATACAGAAAATGTGGTACATTTACACAATGGACTTCTACTCAGCTATTAAAAACAATGAATTCAGGAAATTCTTAGGCAAATGGATAGCACTAGAAAATATCATCCTGAGTGAGGTAACCCAGTCACAAAAGAACACACATGGTATGTATTCATTGATGCATAGATATTAGCCCAAAAGCTTGGAATACTCAAGAAACAATTCACAGACTACATGAACCTCAAGAAGAAGGAAGACCTAAGATTTAAGTGTGAATGCTCTAGTCCTTAGAAGGAAGAACAAAATTCTTTTTTTTTTTTTTTTTTTTCTTATTTTTTGATTTTTCGAGATAGGGTTTTTCTGTGTAGCCCTGGCTGTCCTGGAACTCACTCTGTAGATCAGGCTGGCCTCGAACTCAGAAATCTGCCTACCTCTGCCTCCCAAGTGCTGGGACTAAAGGCGTGCGCCACCACCGCCCGGCGAAGAACAAAATTCTTATGGGAGAAAAATGGAGAGAAAATGTGAAGCAGGGACTGAAGGAAGGGCCTCCAGAGACTGCCCCACCTGGGGATTGATCCCATACACAGTCACCAAAAGCAGGTGCTACTGTGGATGCCAAGAAGTGCATGCTGACAGGAGCCTGACAAAGCTGTCTCCCGAGAGGCTCTGCCAGAGCCTGACAAATACAGAGGCAGATGCTCACAGCCAAGCATTGAACTGAGCATGGGTTCCCCAATGGAGGAGTTAGAGAAAGGACTGAAGGAGCTGAAGGGGTTTGCAATCCCATATGAAGAACAATAATGTCAATCAATCAGAACCCCCCCCCCCCCCAGAGCTCCCAGGGCCTAAGCTACCAACCACAGAGTACACATGAAGAGACCTATGGCTCCAGCCACATATGTAGCAGAGGATGGCCTTGTTGGGCATCAATGGAAGGAGAGGCCCTTGGTCCTGTGAAGGCTCAATGCCCAGTGTAGGGAAATTCAAGGGCGGGGTGGCGGGAGTGATTGGGGGAGCACCCTCATAGAAGCAGAGGGAGGGGGTGAGATAGGAGATTCTTACGGGGATACTGTGGAAAGGGATAACGTTTGAAATGTAAATAAAGAAGATATTTAATAAAAAACCATGTAAGACATTCAGAATGGCATTGGGCACATGGCAAGTATATGATGCTCTTTGCTGTTCCTTATACAAAGTAAGCATAGATGTTAAAACAAATATACAGCTTTTCCAACCTGTAACTACTAGGCATGCCCTTTTTACACACACACACACACACACACACACACACACACACACACACGGGGGTGGGGTGGAAACAAAGAGACAGACACAAAGAAAGAGAAGGAAAGAGATGGAGACAGAGGCAAAAGAGATATTAAAGAGACAAAGAGAGATAGAGAAGGAAGGAAGGAGAGAGAGAGAGAGGAGAAGGGGAAGGAGAAGGAGAAGGAGAAGGAGAAGGAGAAGGAGAAGGAGAAGGAGAAGAAGAAGAAGAAGAAGAAGAAGAAGAAGAAGAAGAAGAAGAAGAAGAAGAAGAAGAAGAAGAAGAAGAAGAAGAGGTACAGAGGTCAGAGTTGAAAATACTTGCAAACATAAAGCCAAAGGCAAAAGTTCCAGGTTGCCAGGAAGAACACTCAATAATTGTTCCCTCGGGTCTGGATACAGAGTCTGCTCTCTAAATGAACCCAGCCTGCCCTTGTAGCCCTAGAAGCAATCCTATAAAAGGCCCATGAAAAACTCCAGCCTCTGTCCTTGGAATAGTTCCAGGCCACTCCAACCATTAATGCTATTCCTTGATCTCTTGGGGGCTGTCTCATCTTTTCGGCTATCAATTTATTTGGCTTTTGCCCTAGATTATTTTTCTTTTTCCATGCCGCTGGTCAGCTTTCTCTTCATTCCTCTCTCCGTTCTCTACCCCAACCCAAACTGAGCTTTGATTTTGTATGTCTGACTCAGTGACTCGTGGAAACAGGGAGAGGTTGGGGGTTCGGTTAGTACGCTAATCATCCCTGCTCTGTCAAACATCTTGACCCATTTTTGCTAACAATCTAAATTCATAAAACAATTAGTAGAGTTGTAAAGACTAAACAAATAAGGGGGTAGAAAGACTGAATGATTCTATAGGTCTGAGATGTTTATAAGAATACAAGAAGAGAAAGTCTTGAGACCATGACAAAGGATTCTATTAAATTGCAACAGGGTTCTCATTCTGCTCTGTTTTCCAGTAAGAGTCTTGAATATCGCACACTGATAACGCTGTGGGCTGCACAGCAGATGGGGCATTGGTCTCAAAAGCACTTTACTGATGTTTTCACACAAAGCTAAAATTGGATATGGTAATGAGCCAGCAGGAAGCGGACACATGGGCAAAGAGACAGTGAAGGAACAATGCAAGTATAATACACACATATCTAAGTCATCCAGGAGGTCACAGTCCAAAGTGTCGGACCCCAGTACACAAAGCATCAATGCACCAGGCTGTGGAAATGTATCAGAATGGCTGTTTGGAGAAACTTCAAGACATAACAAGCAAGGTTTCCAATCTGACCTGTGAGGTGGGGCTTAAACCTGACCTGACAGACATTTAATGTTAACACAATATAGAAGTATCATGGCTCTAGCTGGTGTGTTTACTTTGTGGAACTTGAATCCTCTGTGACAAGGCCTCTATCTCAGTAGGGGAATTTGCTCATTGTTGGTTTGAAGAGATACAGTGGAAATTTGAGTCAAGTTTCTATGTCTTCCTTTAGCAAATGGAAAAGGCAAAAGACTCAAATTAGACCAGTCTCTCCGGGCCTTTGATTCTTGAGCACCGTTCTTACAACCTGTAACCTCACAGTTGCGTGGGTTTTGCCATTTGCACGGTCAGATCTTTAGGTTTGTGTTTGCTCCTAAGCACTGTTCTGTGTCTTCCCAATGCATCCCTTAGCCAGAAAGGAAGGCTTTCAGTAGACTTACAAAGCTAAAAGGAATTGGCATACTGTTGTTGTTGTTGTTGTTGCTGTTGCTGTTGCTGTTGCTGTTGCTGTTGCTGTTGCTGCTG
>JANHMN010000018.1:9060872-9076766 GCA_030674055.1 Rhabdomys pumilio | reverse complement strand
TGCTGCTGCTGTTGCTGTTGCTGCTGCTGCTGCTGTTGCTGCTGCTGCTGCTGTTGCTGTTGCTGCTGCTGCTGCTGTTGCTGCTGCTGCTGCTGTTGGTGTTGCTGTAGCTATTGCTGTTGCTGTTGCTGTTGCTGTTGCTGTTGCTGTTGCTGTTGCTGCTGCTGCTGCTGCTGCTGTTGCTGTTGCTGTTGCTGCTGTTGCTGTTGCTGTTGCTGCTGCTGTTGCTGTTGCTGTTGCTGCTGCTGCTGCTGTTGCTGTTGCTGCTGCTGCTGCTGTTGCTGTTGCTGCTGCTGCTGCTGCTGTTGCTGCTGCTGCTGCTGTTGCTGTTGCTGTTGCTGCTGCTGTTGCTGTTGCTGTTGCTGTAGCTGTTGCTGTTGCTGTTGCTGCTGCTGCTGCTGTTGCTGCTGCTGCTGCTGTTGCTGTTGCTGTTGCTGCTGCTGCTGCTGCTGCTGCTGTTGCTGTAGCTATTGCTGTTGCTGCTGCTGTTGCTGTAGCTATTGCTGTTGCTGTTTGTTGCTGTTGCTGTTGCTGTTGCTGTTGCTGTTGCTGTTGCTGTTGCTGTTGCTGTTGCTGTTGCTGTTGCTGTTGCTGTTGTTATATCTCATAAACCCATCAGCTCTAGTGACTGTCCTGACTGTTGGATGACAGTTACAGTTGGCCTAGACTCTAAGGTATGTGTGCTGCTATCCCCTTCAGAGATGAACACGGACACTTCTAAGAGGTGGCTCATCTTGTTTGTTTCAGTCTTAGAAACTGATTGCTGTGCTGATTCTCTCTGAATCTGCTTTGAAGGATGAGTGCCAGGGATTGGCTAGCCTGTACACAGTGCTTTGACCCACCTTTCTCTGTACAGGCCTTTGCTCTTTTAATACCTGTCTAGCAAAATACAGGCATCGTCTCAGTGTTTTTGATCAGCGGCTGATGTAAACAATTGAATTTGACTTTTGTCCCAAAGAGAAAAGTGATTTTTGCAATTTTTCTCCCACCCTTTGTAGCAGTTTTTAACCTGGGCTATATAACTTTTGCTTAGCACTTTAACGCCAAGCTGGGATATTTCTTTTCTTCTTAAGAAAGATTACCTATCTCAACATATTAGTTAGTTAATAACTGCAGTAAAATTTTGACTATCTTTGTTTAGTTTGGGTGAGAAATTTAATTTGAGCATATAACAGTATTAATTTGCATTATCCAATAATAAATTTAATTTTATATAATGTTTAGTTTTACATATTGAGTGTTTCCATTAGCTGCCCCCATTTTCCACAACTGACCATGTATTGGTTACTTTTTCATTGCTGTGATAAAACACCAGACAACACAGCTTAAGGAAAGAAGGGCTTATTTCTAGCTCACAGTTTCAGGGAACAACTCAGCATGGTGGAGAGGTCACACCCACAGGAGCTTGAGTCAGTTGCTCACACTGCAGCAGTAGTCGGGAAGCAGAGATGAGTTATGGTGCTCAGCTCACACTTTTCTTTGTGTTTAACTTTGTGTGTGATCCAGGCCCCCAGCCTATAGAATGGGGCCACTCACATCCAGAGTGTGTCTTCATCCCTTATTTACCCAATCTAGAAGCTTCCTCACACACTTGCCCTGAGATTTGTCTCCCATGTGATTCTGAATCCTGTTGGTTAACAATCAATACTATCACAATCAACTTATTATTTCAGTATATCATCTAAGAGAAGCGAGAAGATAAAACATGCCTTACATTTAATTTTTTTTTTTACATTTTTATTTATACTTTGTTATACTGTGGGATAATCTATTTCTTTAAGAATAAGATAAGCTAAAAAGTTTCTCATATTTTGTCTCCAAATTAGCTTTCAGTTAATCTTTTTGAATTTGCATTTGCAAAGACAGTGACCAAATTTTTATAAATGATCTAAACAAGTTTGGTGCCCAACATATAGAAAGCGCTTAACTCAATATTTATTGAGTTAATAAGAGAATTCAATTTGTTTGCTTTTTCTTTATATTAATGAGTAAGCAAGACAACATACTATATATATATCTTAATATTCACAATGATAAGTCCAGAAATCTACAAAAAGATGCTTCAAAGTGCGAGTCTTTTTTTTTTCCTCTTCGACACAGGGTTTCTCTGTGTAGCCCTGGCTGTCCTGGAACTCATTCTGTAGACCAGGATGGCCTTGAACTCAGAAATCTGCCTGCCTCTGCCTCCCAAGTGCTGGGATTAAAGGCATGTGCCACCATTGCCCAGCTCTAAGTAAGAGTCTTATAAACAGCAGACATTTATCCACATACTTTTGGAGGGCTGAGGTCAGAGCCCCTACACGGCTAGACTCTAGTGGGGACCCTTCTGTGAATTATACATGGACAACTTCTTGATACCTGAAAAGGGCTAAGCAAGAACCCTGGTGTCTCTTTTATTTAGGCACTAATACTTTTTATTAATGCCCCACCTTTAAGAACTCCTAGCCTCCCAAACACCCCGTCTCCTAGTACTGTCCCAGTGGAGTTAGGTACCAATGGATGGATTTCCAAAGAACACAAACATTTAGTTCATCCCAATCTCTTTTGTTGAAACTTTTGAAAATGAAATACAAAGACAACACACATGGAGCTGCCCAGGACACCATCCAGAAAGTAGTTAACAGTGAGACAGCAATCTTTTGAAATTGTTTATATTTGTTTTTGTGTGTATGATTTGTGTGGGAGGAAGTGTGCATAACACGACTCGTGTAGAGGTCAGAAGGTGACTTTCAGCAGTCGGAGCTTTCATTCCACCATGTAGGGCCGAGGGATTTAACTCCAGTTGTAAGGCTCAGCCGTTGGGTGCCTTTGCCTCATGAGCCATCTTGTCGACCCTGAGCAAACAAATCTCAGCCACTTATCCTAATCTATGGGATCTCTGGGGTTTTCATTGAACTTTAACAATGCGTCTAAAAGAAGTTGAGCAAAGCAGGCTTCTAAATGTGGGGAGCTGACAGAAGGCAGCTATCATCCTTGCAGCCATCTTGAGCCATATACTCTGACAAGAGACTTATTTACAATAGTCTACAACAGCTGAGCACACTCTGATAACATCGTGTTTTAGATACTCAGGATTTTCCCTTGGGTGTGTGAGACTTAAAGGTGTGATTTAGAGCCGAGACTTAAAGGTGTGATCTAAAGGTATAATTTAGAGATAAGACTTAAAGGCGTGACTTAAAGGAGTGGCTTAGAAGTAAGACATATGAAAGGCGAGAGGCAGACAGAAGAAATTATTAGACACTTGTACTTGGAAGAATACCTGAGACTTGAGACTTGAGACTTGGAACTTGGAACTGGGAAAGAGACTAGCAACTTGGAACAGAGATTAGGACTTGAGATTTATTACAGAGGAACTAGGAATTAGGACCTGAGACTTGGTACTAGGAACTAGGGACTTGGAAAGAGAGAAGAAGAGAGACTGAAGAATAAATGGGATTGAATCACACTCTGTCTGGTCTCCATTCTTTGAGTCCGTCCTCACTCTCTCTCTTGCTGAACCCCGACCTGCAGACTGGAACAGCTTGGGGCAGTGTGGGCTCTAATAATTTAGCCCCCAAGGCTTTTGGTAGTGCAGGTTCCAACATTGACAGAGCGGTTCTCAACATTTTGGCCCCCAATCATGGGGCAGTGTGGTTCTTGACACTAAAAGTTCCAGAGTTATGTGTGTTGGAATGATTGGCCTGTTGTACCAATCATGGCTTATCTGCTGCAAAAGACAGAAACACTGACTTGTCTAGATTAAGCGGGAGGGCAAACTGCTGTTCTACTGCCTGCTGAGCATGGAAACAGAAAATGAAGGAAATAGGAAACAGACCAAATCATTACAGCTGAGTTATATGAATTAGACACCCTACTCTGTCAAACTTCCCAAATAATTTCAAATGTATGAGAAATTAAGAGGCATTAAATAGACAATCAGCCATTCTGTGGCTTTTGCATATGTCTAGGTATACCAAGACCCAGATAGATAGGATGCACTAAACTACATTATTTATAAAAAATAATGCCCTCTGACTACAAAACATCTCTATTTTGTATGTGAAATGTAACCAGCTCTAAATAACTTTCAATACTTGCTGCAATCTAAATGCCATGTAAATAGTTATTATTTTGTATCATTTAGGGAAAGCAATGAAAAGAAGTAAGTGTTCTCTATGTTCAACAAGGACATGTTATTTTGGAATATTTGGGTCAGAGGTTGGCTGACTCTTAAGGAGGTGGCACCCTTGAATATAGAGGGCTGAGAACAGCTGTGCTCTGGACCTTCTCAGAGACTAATCTTTTTGTTAAGAAGTTTGGAACAATGAGAGCAGTAGATCAGGGGAGTTGATTTGTGCACTGACAACAGCAATACTAGGTGAGTAGCTGATGGGATGGTAGCCATTCAGAAGCTAGAGGCAGTGATCTGTGGGTCAGGAAGCCTGGTTTGTTAAGATATTAGGACTTTGCTGTACAAACTGTGAGGTCCTTTCAAAATAGAGAGGCAACATGAGCAGTCTGTGGTTTTTGAAGATAAGAGGATTTTGAAGATAAGGTCTGGCTACAGCTAAAGAGCAGATATAGGCAAATCCATCAGTTAGAGACAAGAGCAAATCAAAATATCCCAGGATGCCCCATGAGAATAAGGCAGAAACCTAAGTTTACAGAGAAACCACCACAAGAAGGGAAGAGTAAGTGCTTAAGAACAACTAACCTGGACCCACTGAACCTCCAACCAGAGAGCATGCATGGGACTGACCTAGGCCCTGTGCATTTATGTACCAGTCATGTAGCTTGGTCTTCATGTGGGAGTCTTAACAGCGGGAGCAGGGGCTGTCTCTCATTCTGTTGCTTTCCTTTAGATCCCTTTCCCCTAACTGGGCTATTTTGGTCTAGCCTCAATAGGAGAAAATTCACCTAGTCCTATTGTAACTTGACATGCCAAGGTGGGTTGATCTCCATGGGAAGTCTCCCCTTTTCTGAAGAGAAAGGAAGGAGGAGTGTATAGGGGTAGGGTGGGGGGAAGGACTGGGAGGAGAGGAGGGAGGGCAAACAGCGATCAGGATGTAAATTAATGAATTAATAATTATTAGTTAGATAATTATTGGCTTCTTTTTCCTTTTTGATAAAAGACAAAAGTTTGTATTTACATTTTCATTTCTAGTTTATTATTATTATTATTATTATTATTATTATTATTATATGCTTACATGGCATTAATTACATACCATCTTCACTCTTTCCTTTCTATGTGAGCCCTTTAAATTGAGCAGTTTCTTCTGTAAGAGGGAAGAGATATCTTAAAACAACCAAGGTGACTGGTGTTGCAGCCCGAGCTGCCCCACGTTGGGTGCCAAAAATGTTGAGAACCGCAATAACCCATGTTTGGGGGCCAAAATGTCGGGGACTGCTCTATCAATGTTAGAACTCGAACTGCCAAAAGTCTTGGGGCCTAAATTGTCCCACACTGCCACAAGCTGCTCTGGTCTGCAGGTTGGGGTTCAGCAAGAGAGAGAGTTGGACTTGAAGAATGGAGACCAGACAGAGTGTGATTCAATCCTGTTTATTCTTTAGTCTCTCTTCCTAGTCCAAGTCCCAAGTCTTGAGTTCCTAGTCCCTAGTTCTTAGTCCCTAGTGCCTCCAAGTTCCACGTTACTTCTTCCAAGTTCTAAGTGCCTAATACTAACACCAAGTTGTACTATGTCAAGTAATCTGTTGTCTGGTTGTACTGTCTAATTCCAAGTTCTTCCTCCAAGTGCCAAGTGCCTAATACCTAATTCTCTGTTCCAAGTTGTACTGAACTCTAATGCCTAATTTCTACTCCAAGTTGTACTCACTCTTCTTCTCTCCAAGTCCCAAGTTGCAAGTCCCTAATCCTAGTGTCAAGGGTCTGATTCTCTGATCTCTCTTCTGTCTGCCTCTTGTCTTTTATATGTCTCACTTCTAAGTCATGCCTCTAAGTCACGCCCTTAAGTCATGCCCTTAGGTCATGCCCTTAGGTCTATCTCTAAACCACACCTTAACTCACGCCCTTAAATCTCAGCTCTAAACCACACCTTTAAGTCTCACACACCAAGGGAAGATCCTGGGTATCTAAATCAAGATGTTATCAGAATGTGCTCAGCTGTTGTAGGCTGTTGTAATCAAATCTCTTGTCAGGGTATATGGCTCAAGATGGCTGCAAGGATGATAGCCACCCTCTGTCAGCTCCCCACAGACTGGCAGTGCTCTCAGAAGCTCCTGGGACTCAGGCTTTGAACCTTGACCCCTGACTTTCTTCATTATGGCAACTAAGGTAAAATTCTCAGGAAACAGTAAAGTTCAACAGAAAGGTAAAGATTGTTTTTATGCACTTTGGCACATTTATGCTTGCAGAGTTGGTCCTAGAATATCAATACATACTTTTAGGGTCAGAGATATGAAAATTCTCATCTCAGCATGGCTGCAAGCTAAGACTATTCATTATTTTAAAGAACCTTTTCACATAAGCAAAATCCATCAGTATTTTAGAGTGTACAGTTTTGGCAAGGTCGTCAAAGCTATTCCTATAAATGCATGCCTTCAGGTCTTTTCCAAATATGGTTAACCCATTTGGGATAAACATTCTAAACATAAAATAATTTCACATCAAATAAATATCGACGTGCCTTTTAAAGGTCACCTGACACACGGCTGGAATATCAACAGGAGACTGACTGACGTGTGTTCACTGGTAAGTGAAAACCACTACATTCATTTTACAATATAAGTTTCAAGTATTAAGAAATTGTATCACTTTATTTGAGTTTCTGTGGTTTCTGTTGTAAAAGAACCCAGGTAGAAGCACACAGGTTATTCACATATTTTGCTTGTAAGATGCTTGCATACCCCACTGTCCCCCTATGAATAAATGAAAACCAAAGAACTTGAGGAGATAAAGTGGATTTTTTTCAAACTATTACTTATCTTTTCAAATTTCGCTTTTTTCTATGTTGTGTTTCATAGCTTATAACAGCAACAGAAAGAAAGAAGATTGGGCTGGGAAAAACAAAGAGAGAAAAATAGTTTGTGTTATTGAGATAAAGGATAGATATATAGGCATATGATAAAAGACCCAATGATTTTTCTAATAGTTTTCTAATTGTTTCACATCGAAGCACAAATACGTCTCCAGGTTTGTGTGGTAGGGTAGACTCTATGATCAGAATTGTTTGACCTCGAGCCAGACCAATGACTCCTTGCAACGAGCATTTGCAAGTAAAGCTGTTTGGGCAAAAGGGTGTGCAATGTGACACACCATGACACACCATGACACACCATGACACACCGTGACACACCACGACACACCACCGCTTCCACGGTGAGATGGTTTTTTGTTTTAGTTTTTGGGTTTTTTTTGGATGGAGGTTGTAAGGGAAGATGGTGGATATGATGAAATGGGAAGATGAGTGAGATTGGGCTGCATAGTGTGAAATTCACAAGGAATCAATAAAAAGCTAAAAAAATGTTCTCCCAGGTGACAATCCTTGGGCAGTACGTGTCATTTTCTTAGGCAATACATCTTATTCTGTTATAGAACTAAACAACACCAACCAAATTGTCTATCCAGAGTGACTGGTCATGTCTTAGCACCCGTCAGAGTAAGTTCTTCCTTCTTAGATCTAAAAGGAAAATCTTCAATCCTTTTTTCCAGTTTAGAAGAGGCTTTGGCTCAAATGGAGTTTTTTGAGATGTACTACATTTCCAATTTTACTGTTTTTGTGATGGGTATGTTGGAAGGGGGACTGCATAGTTAACAGGTTAACACTTGTGACAGGTTGATGGGGAAGTAGTAGGCTTAGTTAGCATCTTCACTTTTAAATGAAGCAGCTATAGGTCTGCCTCTGAAAGAAGTCCACTTTCCTTGAATCCGCATATGCAAATTTGGCAGGGCTTGTACATTACAATTCCCCAGGGTCTGCATTGTTGTTTCTCCGTTTGCATTGGTAATTTCTCCCATCTTTCCCTCTCAGCTACTTAAAGAAGTGTCCCTAGGGACTAGGCTTATCAGTTAAGAGTGCCCACTCTTGCCGGGGGGCGGTGGTGGCGCAAGCCTTTAATCCCAGCACTTGGGAGGCAGAGGCAGTCAGATTTCTGAGTTCGAGGCCAGCCTGGTCTACAGAGTGAGTGCCAGGACAGTTCAGGCTATACAGAGAAACACTGTCTCGAAAAACCGAAAAAAAAAACCAAAAAACAAACAAACAAAAAAAAAAAACAAGTGCCCACTCTTGTGTTCAGTTCCCTGCACCCACGACACATCACTCAAACCACTTGTTCCTGAAGCACCAGGAGATCTCACTCTCTTTTTGCTTCCTTGAGAACCTTCACCCACACCCATAGAGAGAGAATTAAAAATAAAATCTTGTTTTAAGAAGGTTTAAAAAGAAACCAATAGATTATTATATGCAAGAGAAGAGACTAGAGTTTTAGACTGAGGATGCCAGAGGAGAAAGTATAATCAATAAATGAGATGCAAATAGATTCAAATTGCATAGATGGTCTCCTCAGGAAACACACTCATGTGCCGCTCTGTGATTTCTCTAATCTTGAGGACATATGAACACATTATATAGTAAAAGAGACTTTGCAGATATAATTAAAGATGAATTGTAATGAGGAGATGACCCCAGGTTATCTGGATGGGATCAGTCTGTTTGTTCAGTCGCTTAAATACAGAGCCCTGTCTCTGGCTGGAGTCAGATGCTGAAGGAGAATCAGAGATGAGAAATGACTGACACTTGACCTAACTGGTCTGTTGCTGCAGGAGCCAAATGGAAAGTAGAAGCAAGAGACAGAATATGAAAAGGTTTTGCCAGCAAAGAGCAGAGGGTGAGATGGTGCAGAAAGAGGGGTTTGTGCTGCAAATTTATGGAACAGAACCTCACCAACAACTTGAATGTTCTTGAAGGATTCTTCCTCAGAGTTCCAATGAGGAGTCTCATCCTGCTGACACCTCTTGTTTTGTATTATGAAATCTAAAGCAGAAAGAGTAAGCCCATCCAGAGAGCTTACCCACAGAAACTGGTTTTGTGTGTGTGTGTGTGTGTGTGTGTGTGTGTGTGTGTGTGTGTCTGTCCCTGAGTGTACATGCACATATTCATGTTCATGTCTGTGTGTGTGGATACCAGAAGCTGGCACTGGATAGCTTCCTCAGGGTATCTCGCTAAACATGAACAGGGCAGATTCCCTAGACTATAGTCAGCAAGCCCTAGTGATTCTTCTGTCTCTGCCTCCCTAGCAATAGACTATGGATGCACTTCTATGCTTGGGAGTTCTGTGGGACTGAATTTAGGTCCTCATAATTATACTGGAAGCACTTTATTGCCTGAACCATCTCTGTGGTCCTGGGTTTTTTTTTTTTTTTTAAAGGTGGTGTTTTATGTCCTAACTTTATAGTAATTTTCATGGTAGCGCCAATGTAAATGACAAGAATTACAATGCAATTCTGGGTGCTGTTACATTTTTACAATTAAAGCTTCACATCCTAAGGGAAGTTAAAACCTCTCTAGGCTTTTCTTTCTGACTCTTGCTTCTTTTAGCTGAAGGGTTCGGTTAGGCCAAGAGAAACCACTGCAGCTATTTTAAGAAGGAAGGACTAAATAAAGATACTAGGTGCTTTAAACACATGTATAAAAACATAACATTTTGGGAATAAAGATTATAAAAACCATCTCATAGCACGAGGAAGTTGCTGCTGGTGACATCTCAGTGGTTCTCAGAAGCACGTCTAAAAGGCTAGTCTGATGTCTGTTAGATCTGTTTGCTTGCTGGAAGAATAGAAATGGCTCTCCTCTCCTCTTTGTTCCAGATCTCTCATGATTGCTTCTGCCTGGTGGGATCTAACCCAGAGCCCACCAACATGGATAAGAAGCACAAAGGATAAGTGACCCCAGGCATCTTGCTTCCACTTTATCTGTTTGCATCTGCCAACAGTTATGTACGGATAAAAATAAAAGGTACCAGCTGCCCCAGCGCTTGATCGCTCAAGAGTCATAGACTTGCAAAGTGACATCATAAGTTTGATGTCCACATCTGCACTATAGTGTATCTGGATGTTCCTCCCCTTGTGTATTCTCAGCACAATGTTCTCTAGCTGTAAGTAAAAACTGCTCATCGAATGTTAGAGGTTATCTGTCCAATTCTCTCACTTTATATAAAAAGAATTGGCACTTACTCCATGGAGGGTTCAGATAGTCCATGTCCACAGAGTTAATTAGCTACTAAACTAGGTCAAGGGTATTTGAAGTTTCTCTTTTCTCTCTAAGTACTGGCAAAATCTACAAAGAGTTTGGGATTTGATCCTACGGACACAATGCCAAACTGGCCTGTTACTTTTGTGAAAGCCTAGAGAAGACACAGACTTTGAGGTCAGTGACAGAGAAGTTTTATACTTGTGACATACCATAGTGGAAGTTTCTGCATGGTTCTATCAGACCTCCCCTTAATTCTCAAGTCCATACCAATGGTGTTGAGGAACCAGGTAGCCACTCTTTAATAGTAGGCTTGTATCATGGCCAAAGAACCCCGAATAATACATGTGATGGATTGTACATGCTTGGCCCAGGCAGTGGCACTATTTGGAGGTGTGGTCTTGTCGGAATAGATTTGTCACTGTGGTGTGAGCTTTAAGACCCTCTTGTCCTAGCTGCCTGGAAGTCAGTATTCTTCTCCAGGCTTCAGATGAAGATGTAGAACTCTCAGTTCCTCCTGTACCATGCCTGCCTGGATGCTGCCATGATCCTGTCTTGATGCTAATGGGCTAAACCTCTGAACCTGTAAGCCAGCCCCAATTAAATGTTGTCCTCTAAGAGTTTCCTTGGTCATGGTGTCTGTTCACAGCAGTAAAATCCTAACTAAGACAATACATTTGTATTTTTATTTTTTTCCGGCAAGTGAAATATATTGAGGCAGGCATATTACCTCAGTTTTCGTAGATGCTTCCAACAAAGACAACACTAAAGGAATATCATAGTTAAAACTTTGTATCTGGAGGTTAGAAACATGGCTCAGTGGTTAAGAGCACTGACTTCTTCCAGAGGTGCTGAGTTCAATTCCCAACAACCACATCCACACACCATCCTCACACCCATCTGTAATTGGATCTGACGCCCTCTTCTGGTGTGTCTGAAGACAGCTACAGTGTTCTCATATAAATAAAATAGATAAATCTTTTTTAAAAAAAACACATTAGATTGTTTTTCTAGTATCAAACAGTGAAAGAAGTATTGAGAAATACATAAGCAACTGTTTACATTTATAACTAAATATTTAATATTTTCTCTATGAAAAATAGCACTGAAGCTATTTGCATATATTTTATTTATGCATCCATAGTTTGAATATTGCCATACTCCATTAATTTTCATTATCACATCCCATTACAGTCGGTAAGTACGACCAGTTTGTTAATGATGGCTCACTTGATTCTTGAAGCTGGTCTGCAGTATTTTTCTATTACAGCATTATGTATGTGCTTGCATACATTTCCTATAATATATGTGCAAAAGTTTCTCTAGAGGCTTCACTAGTTACAAAACTGCTTGATTATGAATGAGGTTATGTTTAACTCCTTGTGGTTCCTCACAAAATACTTTCTTTAATCTGTGAGTTGTCTCTCATATCCTTTGTCCTTTTTTTCCTCTTAAGTCACTTTTTTTTTTGAGACAGGGTTTCTCTGTGTCCTGGAACTCTCTTTGTAGACCAGGATGGCCTTGAAGGTCAGAGATCTGCCTCCCTCTGTCCCCCTCCCCATCAGTAGCATTAAAGGCATGTGCAGCCACACCTGGCTTTTACTTACTTTTTTAAAAATGTATTAAAAATTTATGATTTTGTTACTGATTCAGTTAAAAACCCCATCTCTTTGGTAGCAGAAAGTGACAGAGCCAACTTCTACCTGCCTCTTTTTCACCATTTTAATGGACATTTAATCAAAGCATTCCCTTCAAAGTGACCAGACAAGAGTGCCTTGATGAGGTATATTCTCTTCAAGTCTTTGGCGTGATCAAGCACACTGGAGGTTCTGTGGATTCCTTTTGTGTTAGATTTCTCTGTGGCTTTCTTGATCTTTTACTGTGACTTCCCACCTGGCTGAGTTCAGTCTGGGAAGATCTTGGGACTAAGTAAACATCTCTTTCCTCTCCTGTGTATTTGTGTTCTTTTCCTGCTGGAGTCACAGAGCCCCAGGACCACACAACTGCAGGAGCTGCCTTCAGGTTGGTTACATGTGGGTGCCCAACCCTCTGGAGCACCTTTCAGCTGTGCTTGCGAAATTTCCCCACGGATGTTGGCTTTAACACTTAGGTTTTACTTAGCAGCTCATGTGGAACATGGGACTTGCACTCTGGTTTTGCTCTTCTTGTTTTGTTTTTTGTTTTTTTTTTGTTTGCTTGTTTGTTTTTCAGGGAGAAGCCAGTGAGTGGTAGTAGCTTTTCCTTACTCCATCGGCTCATGTAAGAGTTTCCTTTCTCCAGGCCTGCTAGTATAGATTTTTATCCCAGTCACTTGGGAAGCAGAGGCAGAATGATCACAAGTTCAAAGTGTGCTTGAGCTATGGAGCTCATTCTGTGCCAAAAGAGAAACTCAAAAGAAACTGGCTATATAACTCAGTGCTAGAGTGCTTGCCAGGTGTGCACAAGGCCGTAGGGCCAATCCTCAGTCCATCATGCCATCAATTAGTCAATCAACCAACCTTATATTTTATACAGGATCAAGATTGCTTTGTACTTGAAGAGAACACTGTTTTCCACTTGAACTTCCATTGTTTTAGAACATATTTATATTTTTTTATTTCCCATCTTCAGTATAAGACCTAGCCAAGACTGATGGTCTCTTACTGGATAAGAGAACCGCACCCCTGCTTCTTATTTGGGGCTGCAAAGTAACCGAGTTACTGTATAAGGCAGTTTTTCCAGCATCAAGATCTGCTCAGCGACTTGATTCTCGTTAGCTGCCTGAAGCTAGAACCCTTTGCTGATTTTCAGGAAGGCATGCTGACAGTGATCAATTATGTAATGTAAACATGGCCTCTTTTTTCCTTCTAAAACGTTGATTGGTGAGGACTGTCTGTGCAAGTGTGGCTGACTGTAAAGGCCAGAGCCACTGTCCTTGTACTGGACTTCTTGAGCTATGTGGGAAATGTTGGGAAATGGTTTTAATGCTTTGTCTGATTTCGACTCCCAATAATCTGTGCATCCAGACCTGAGGGTCCCTGCCTCCAGCTGGCTTCGATAAATATAAAAGAATTGGCATACAGCCATTGGCTGAGCAGGGTAATGGGGCAGGGCTTTTAGATTCTTTGGGTTAGAAACTGAGAGAGAGGAGAAAGAAGAGAGAGAAGAGAGAGAGAGGTGAAAGTGGAGAGAGAGGAAAGGTTTCGCAGTGACTGGGAAGGAGAGAGAGAGGAAACTTAAGGGCCTGCTGGCTCGTAAAAATCCTGAAAAATGGCCCTAGAGGCCACTCCCCCGATTGGGTCTGGGGTAGCAGAGATGAAATGTTGATTTAGCAAATTGACTCACGAAAGTTGCAGGGGAGAATGCTAGCCAAGGGAAGGATTAGACATGACCAGCCACTGAGATAGTCAAGGAGTATCAAAATTAACTGGCCTGTGTGTCTCTTTTTAGGGAGTCCAGAGAGCTCTTGGGCGGGTGCAGCGAGTGCACAACCCACCGGGAGCTGAAGTGGTTTAGCTAATTCACCACTACAGGGAAAAATATAAATATACTTTTTATAAAAGCACAAATAGTTGAGTCAACTGTCTCTTGGGATTTAATTACATTCGAGTACATTAGTTCCTAAGTTATGGACTTGATAACTAATTTTAATGTCGTGCTTAATTGTTCATTGTCTTAATATCTTAACTAGCAGACCTTACCAAGAGTCATTCTGACAAGTTGGGTATATTTTAGATGTTTGGCAATTTCAAGTGGGCTTTTACCTTGCTACCGATGCTTACAGAAGCATCTGGAGATTTAATGTATCTAGGCTTCTTATTTCAAGAAATCTTTACTGATGCTATAAACTGATTTGATTCAACAACAACAAAAAAGGAAGGAAGGAAGGAAGAAAGAAAGAAGAACCTAATTTAAGTCAATAGTTACTATCTATTGTCAGATATTTATCATGATCAGCAGATTTTATAATCCAGATTGCTAGTAAAGAGGTTTTCCCACTGGCCTGCTCTCAGGGACCTAGCAGCAGCTTATGTCACCATCTGTCACCTACAGCTGCACCAGGTTTGCACATAAAAGGGTCCTCAGCCACCCCAGAGCTCTCTCTGCCCTCTCTACCTTCTCTCATGTGTCTCTCTCTGTCATGTCTCTCTTTCTTGTCTTTCTCTCCCTTTTCCCTCTCTCTGACTGTCTGCCTGTCTGCCTCTATCTCTTCTGCATGTCCCTAGTGCAAGATGGCCTTTTACTCTCCCTCCCCCAATAAATCTCTTACACTAGTTCTATTGCTTGCCACAATTTCTCAGGGATACACCATAGCTCGACCAGCCAGGGGTACCCCCATCCCTTGTTTGATTTTATCCTATTACTGATAAGGAAGGGATTTGATTGAGTTTGTAACAGCCCTTCTACTTTTCCAACCGTAGGCATTCATAGAACTCAGGCTGAGCTTGGCAGGGCCTCCTCTCTTAAGTTATGTACGCAGGGTTGTTCCACTCCGTCTCAAGTAGAAAGAAGAATGGACTATCTCTTCACCATTTTCATTAATTGAATTCACACTAATTTTTGTTGGCCATCTGGCAGCTCATGCCATCCAGATGGTTTGTCCTACATAAAAATCCCATCCTACACTCAAAATTGATGGCAAATGACTTCTCAGGTTTGGACGATGGGGCAGTTTGACTTTGTGGTATAATCATTACTGTCAATATTTTAATCAGTTCTGAAATACTTGTTCTGCCTTCAATTCCATTCTCCGGAATTGGGCAGTGATCATCCCTGAAGTGGAGGATCGAAGTTAGCTGACAGGAAGCAGTGCTTCGCTTTTGAGTGCCTCCATTTCCTCCCTTCTTAGTAACTCATTGCGTTTAGTGCTGTGACAATCTAGCTATCAAGGCATCATAAGGGTGGAGGGTCATCTATGTTGCACAGTTAGCTGTGGACCCAGGCCCTCAAACTTGATGGTGCTCTCAAGTCTACTCATGTAACAGGGCCTCAGACCCTAGCACAACTAAGTCCATGATGGAAGTACCATTCAGGCAGTAAAACTCAGCAAGTAGAGAATACTACCTGCCAAAATTAAAACCATCCCATTAAAGTCCATATAGTTCTGGGAAAGTAAAGTGTATTAACCTGGCTTTTTGACTTCTGTAGTCCTGCTTCTGGCTAAAAGTTCTTGTTAACTACAGTATGTCAACCCCAAGCATATTTTTATGCTAAAAACATACCCTGAGAAAGGCTCAGGGCTACATTGAGATCCTGGACACCCAGTGTTGTAGCTGGCAGGCTAACGAAGATATTTCTATTGGCTTAAACCATGTCTGAGCTTCTTTGGTGAACATCCCACAACATTTCTGGAAGTCTCACCAAGACCCAGAGACTAGACTTCAAGTCAGTGGGGGGTCCCAGAAACACTTGGATCCAGGAAAAGTGGAATAGTCAGGGCACTCCTAGGGAGTGCATAACCTGAGATAATCCGGGTCCCTAGGGCTCCCTTTAATCAATCTCTGAAGTTAAGGCTGGTTAAGGTGACTTCTGTTTGGACACATAGGAGAGGTACTTGGCTGCTGACCCGGTGTCCAGGATCCATGTGAGACATCACTTGTCACTAGATACTTCTCTCTGTTCAGGTGTATGAAATGTGATGGCCACCTCTGGTTGTCTTCACTGTATCTCTGTGTGGCCTCTGTGTGTGTGTGTGTGTGTGTGTGTGTGTGTGTGTGTGTGTGTGTGT
>JANHMN010000018.1:9029847-9057048 GCA_030674055.1 Rhabdomys pumilio | reverse complement strand
ACACACACACACACACACACACACACACACACACACACACACACACAACCACACACATTCTTTTGAGATAGTAATACAAAGTTTACAATTCTTTATATGCCCTATGGCTGGCCTCCTGATTACCAGCAACAAGGGATTTTTCATTACAAAAACTGGTATTGTAAGACTCAGGCTTTTTAAAAAAATTTCTTTCAAAAGATTCTGACCTTTGGGCGGGGGTGAGGAGGGGAAACAAACCTGAGTCATCAGACTCTATGCTACAAGAAGGGACCTTGGGCATAGAATTAATCATTCCCCCAAATCAGCCAGGATTTCTGGCTATGCATAGACACCTGGCCCCCATACTACATTGGGATAGGAACTAACCAGACTGATACCCATCAACTGACAAAACTCACCTCCACAGGGGGAAGCTCAAATTAACATCAGAGGACTCATGCGGGGCTAAAACTTGCCTAATATCCAAAGCCTTTAACTTAGGCCCTTCCCCTAATTTTGATGCCTGCTATTTTGATACATCCTCTTCAGATGCTTTCCAAACTAAATATACAGGCTGATCAGGATCTAGAGGTATTAAAAGAACAAGTTCCCTTATAGAAATGATCCTACAAAATTGGAGAGGCTTAGATTTACTTCTCATGAGATTAAAAAAAAAAATGTCTGGCTTAAAGACAACCTGTCATTACTATGCTAATTGATCAGAAGTAATTTTTTAAAAATCTTGCCATGATTGGGGAAGTAATTGGTATCAGGCTCTGTTCTCTTGGCCCCTGTGACTAACTACTCTGCTATGAGCACTTGCTGGGTCTTTAATTCTCATTCTGATTGGATTAGCAACAAGGCTCTGCATCTTAAACTAAACCAGTATGAGTTCATGATTTGACTCATTCACTAAGACCCAGTGGGGAATATAACAAGGCCGCAGACCTTAGCATAGTTGACTCCATAATGGTAGTAACATTCAGGCTGTAAAACTCAGCATGCAGACAGCACCACCTGCCAAAACTAAAACAAAGGTCTAATGCCTCAAATTCATATAGTTCTGGGAATGTCTTTAAGTGTACTAACCTTGCTTTTGGCTTCTGTAATTCTGTTTCTGGCTAACTGTTCTTGTTCACCGAAGTAGACACCTAGTGTAGTAGTTGGCTGGCTAATAAAGACTTTATATTGACTTAACAGTCTTCTTTAGTGGGTACCCAACAATACTCAACCCTCAGGCCTGCCTGACTTCCTCCTGTCTGCTTCTATGTTCCACTGTCAAATACCACAAAACCTTAAGAAGCCAAACAGATCCTATAGCTTGCTAGACACCTCCCAGAAATAGAACTGAGCTGAGTTAGTGTGCTTGACTTAGAATCTGAGGATCAAATTGCAAAGCCTTAGTGGTTGCATCAATGGGTTCAGAGAGATCAAAGTGTCTAGATTGTAGTGCTCTGTGTTCACAGACCTAAGGAGGAAGCATTCGTTCTTTGGGAGATCTGACAAATCTGATTTGATTTGATGTAATTTTTTTCATGTGTGTGGGTGTTTTGCTTCTATGTATGTTTATGAACCACTCTGTATACTTAGTGCCCAAAGAAGGCAGAAAAGGGCATTGGACATCCTGGAATTGTATTCTAGACAGCTCCCACCCTCTGGAAGAACAGTTAAGACTCTTAACCACTGAGCTGTCTCTCCAGGCCTGTAGTGGCGTGCAAAAAAAGTGGCCCTCATAGGCTCATATATATGAATGTTTAGTCATCAAGGGGTGATACTACTTGAGTATTAGGTGTGGCTTTTTTGGAATAGGTGTGGCCTTTTTGGAAAAATTGTGTCACTGAGGATGGGCTTTGAAGTTTCAAAAGCCCCAAGCAGGCACTGGTGGCTCTCCTTCTTCCTGCTGCTTGTTGGTTCAGATATGGCATTCTTAGTGATTCTCCAGCACCATGTCTGCCTGGACACTGCCATGTTTCCCACTATGATGATAATGGACTAAACCCCTGAAACTAAATCCACTCCAGTTAAGTGCTTCCATTTATGAGTGTTGCTTTGGTCATAGATTCTCTTCACAGCAGTAGAATGCTGACTAAAAAACTCCCCCATACTTAAATTTTAAATACATATTATTTATGATGATAATTATAACTGTCTTTCAGCTTCCTTTTTGCAAACTGTAGATAATATCTACTCTAAAATGGAGGTTGTATAGGTGATAAATATCATAATGTTGAAGTAAGTCTGAGAAACTAGAAAGAACTCTAAAAGTATAAGACATTTATAAACCTGAATGGTCATGGAGATACTTGATATCTGCAGTGACAAACTGGACCAGTGGGTAGAAAAGAGTGGTAACCACAGAAAATGGAAAAATAAGTTAATTGGTTCTGAACAGTATAAAGCTTTTTTTTTTTTCTTATATATTATAAGCTTACCAAAGAATCACCAGTCAGCCCAACTGAGCACTGGGATGCCCGGAGCAATTGTAACAGAGCATTGCAACGGCTATTCCTGGTTGTCAGCCTGACTATATGTGGAATGAACTACAATCCAGAATTGGAGGGCTCACCTGTGATCCAGATCTTGAGGCTGGAAGACACAAGTTTCTGACCTGTATCTTGGCATGGAGATCTTGAGGCACAATGGCTATGAAAATCTTAGGCCCAGGTAAGGTAGTACATGCCTTAATCCCAGGAGACTAAGGCAAGGAGATCTCTGAGTTCAAGGTCAGCCTTGGACAAAACAAGTCCCAGATCCAGGTGTGGTGGTACACACCTTTAATCTGGGACACACCTTCTGCTGGAGACATATATAAGGACATTGGAAAAAGTGAAAGATATAGAAAACTTATGAAAAATATAGAAAGTTTTTATGACCCCTAGACCTGAGCCAGAAATGTAGGCCACCTGGTTCACGAGTTCCACAAAGAAAGTAGAACTAAATGTGAGATTTTTAGATCTTAGAATTCACTGCCCCGGGATACATTCTGCATTCCGGGAGGAGTACATTATTCCTGAGTCAGAAGGACACTTGCTGGATTAACATTCAGGAGAGGAAGGGAGAGGCTAATTAACATTCCTCAGACCTCAGGGAAGAGAACACACCTGCAGGTGGAAAAGGCCCAAAGCACGGGGAGACACATTCCAGGAACCAAGAATACAGGTCAGCTGGGTTGTTCCAGGAACTGGCTGACCACAAAATATATAGTTGAAAATATGTTCCCTTTGGTTACCCCCTCATCCCCCCAGTTTGTGGTTTTTCCCTTTAAAAAGCCCTCCACTCCCAGAGGCTTTTTGTTAATTCTTCTGCTCCTGAGAGAGTTATGAGTTGACCATCAGGCAACTGATTCCCAGATTAAAGCCTCTTGCTGTTTGCATCTAGATTGGTGTCTTGTGAGTTATTGGGTGGCTGTGACATTCTGAGACTTGAGTGAGGTCTTTCAAAAGGAAGATTTGCTCTTCTTCGCCTGCCTTCATTTACTTGCCAGCACATCTGCTGCAATCTACTTCTATAGAAGACAAGCTGAAACAACTAGCCTCGTGGGACTGAGCAACCACTAGATTCTTGGACTTCCTATTCACAGATAACCATTGTTGGGGCAGTTGGATTACAGACTGTATGTCATCACAACAAATTCCCTTAATAGATAGAGACATTCCATAAGTTCTGTGACTCTAGAGAACCCCGACTAATACAGCAATTCAGTCCTTTTGTGGATAATGGATTCAGCCCTGGAACAAAGGGCTGAGGTGCATATTTTACAAACCAGCATCCCTCAGCCCCTACCTGTTACAGGGCATATTTGGCATATCCTGCCCTCTATGCTGAACTTTCCAGCCCAAGGACTGGACTTCCTCTTCCACAGAAGCTCTTTCCTATATAATCCAGTCTCTCTCTCTCTCTCTCTCTCTCTCTCTCTCTCTCTTTCTCTCTCTCTCTCTGTGTGTGTGTGTGTGTGTCTGCAATTTCTTTCTTCCTGTATGCTCACATTTTTTTCCTTTTTTTTCCTCTTCCCCAAGGCAACTTCCCTGGCTGGCCTCATGTGAATATGTCACTAATCATTCACTCATTGTCCTGACAAGGGATGATTGAATTATTTAACTTGGAGTTTATTGCAATAGGGTTGCTAGGAACATTCTTTTACATAACACTTCAGTAAATGCATGTATGAATTAGGGGTAAATTATACAGCTGTTATATATTTAAATAATTTGCTCTGTATCTGCTTCAAATTCCACTTCCCATACTATTCATATGTCCCCAGTTAAGATGCTCTCTGTCTTCACCAGCACTAAGTATTGGTCTTTTTTTGTCTTTAGCATTCTAGTGGCCTTGAGTTGGTATAGTTATGGAACCTAAAACTCTAGCTAGCATCCCATATAGTCATTTTTCCTTTTCTCTCCAGAGGATCAAAGCTGGTATGTACCATTTCTAGGCATGTTTTCACACTTTTGTTTAGTCTATTATATATGAATAAAAAATGCACACAAATTTTGCTTACAATTTTACATATGTAATATTTCAGTTTGCCTTTTCTTTAACCTATACATAATTATTGTGATTGCCTACTTTGATTATTAAAGATTAAATTTATGAATTTTTAGTATTATATTACATAGATAGCACATAACTTAAAATGTTGCTATTAGACAGTATTATACTTGTGTGCTTTTTCTGTTAGACACCTAAGAAAATGCAGTCTTTGGTTTTGCACATAATTTATTTCCTTCAATATAGCTAGCACAGGTATGACAACATGTACATCCACCAGGTTTAATATTTCAGATTGCCAGTCTTTCAAAACTCTGGTCAATGTGATAGGCGTTAATAGTTCATTAGTTACTTCTCTGTTGCTGTGATAAAACACCATGACCAAAGCAACTTATGGAAGAAAGTGTTTATTTGGGCTTAAGATTCCTGTGGGTTGGAGTCTATGGTGGTGGGGACATCATGGCAGCATGTGGCAGACATAGCAGCTGCAGTGGAAAGCTGAGGGCTCACATCTCAAAGGAAAGAAGCAGAGAGAACAAGTGTAAATTTAATTTTCAAAGCTTTCACTCAGTGACACGGCCACACCTCCTAACTTCCCCAATCAGCACCAGCAATCAGGCTCAAATGCTCTTCCACATAAGCCTGTAACCATCACAGTCTAACCATCATGAATGACATCCCACTCTGGTGCTGACCTAGATATTTGAAATGTAATTAGAATTCTTCGTTCTACCAAAATTTATATTCTTTGTCCATATTCTTTGACTATAATTCCTTAGGGTTTTCTACAGTGTTCTCACCAAGTAGAGTTATTTCTCCTAGAAGTGAATTTCTTGTCAGTTGGATTGTCAAAACTCTCTTTTTTCATTTGGATTTATACTTTTCTTATACCTATGATGACTTTGATCATATAGAAGTCTTATGTTTGAATTCACTGTGTTTCTATTGCTTTTCCTATTTGTGTTTATGTGGGCATTAGTCCTATTTCATTGTAGATGTCCCCCTTGAGTTTCTTATGCTGCCTTTGTATTTTTGTTTTGTATATTTAGCTATTTAATTTGTCTAGAATTTTAAAAAAATTTAAATATTGTATTTATTTTAATCTTATGTGTGAGTGATTGCCTGCATGTATATCTATGCCTTATGCATGTACAGTACCCATGGGTAATAGAAGATGGTGGTATATCCTCTGAGACTGGAGTTATAGATGGTTGTGAGCTGCCATTTAGGTGCTGGGAATTTAACCAAGGTTCTTTGGAAGAGCAGCAAGTGCTCTTAATCACTGAGCAGTCTTTCTAGCCCCTCACCTGGAATTTTTATGTGTTGTAAAGGAGGATTCTACTTTCAGTTTCTTCTATATGAGTAACCGACTGGGTCACCTTGACAATGGTTCTCCTCTCAGTGATAATGCTGTGATTCCTATTCTCCATGTACCCCACTGTCTGTGAGTTTTCTTTAAGCTCTCTATGCAGGTACACTTGTTTATTTATTTGTGACCGATACTATAAAATATTGTCTTAATTAACATGTTGAAGCTTTCAAATACATAATGATATCCTCCTTCTGCTTGGGTTTAAATAGCCTAGGCTTTGTGACTATCCCTTTAAGTCCATAAAATTCCATTAAAAATCTGTCATCATTCGACTTTAATTATATCTTGGTGATATTTTATTTCTGTGTATTTTCTATACCAAAATTTGAATTTTATAGTTTTGTACTTATGGTTTAGAATTATCCTATACATTAAATGAATTAATTATATATTTGGCATATAGATCCCTCCTCTCCTTCAGATTCTGTTTTCTTGCTTCTAAAGCACACCATTTGGAGTTCTTTTATTGAGGATCTGAGCTTTTGAATATTTATTTTGTTATCAATAAATGTCCTTCTCCAGAGGTGACAGTCTGTACAGCTGAGCTGACTGGAGTATAGCAGGCTGACTCTAGTCAGCTGTCCAGTCTCTTTATTAGTGGTGTACCTCAGGACATCCTCTTTCCTTTGGTTGTCCTTATGCAAAATTGACTGTCAGAGGCTACACAGTTCCAGTTCATCTATTCTAGTCAGGACAATACTGAAGAAATGTCTCAGATTCAGAGCCAAGACCTTCACTGACAGGATCACTTAGGTCATCCCTTCCCTCTGTCCAATTCATTACCACATGTTCCACACCTGTTATTCCCAGATGCTTTCCCAAGCAAACTGCCTCTACTTAATGCTGACTCTGAGTGTCTTTCCAAGGCAGTTAGTGCCAGACCTGGTCCATAAAAGATAGGATTTATGACTTGAGTCATGGCAACTTTACTGCTCTGAGGACCTCTTACTGGTGACAGGCTTAAGACAGATAATCCTTGGCACAAGGTAACAGTGCAATGGTTAAAATCTTCATCAGTAGTGGGTTGACATTCTAATAGAAGGTAATATTCTAATGAGTACAATGTATCAAACACTTGGAAAATATGAGACAAACTGTAATCTTAAGGACAATAGCAATACCTGATGCTAAGTAAAATTAATTGAGAACAGAAAAAAAAAGCCAAAATTGCTTAATTGGATTTAAAACCTAACAGTAAAATGGAGTGGGTCTCTGCTAGGAAAAAAAATGAGGCTTTTATTCTACAGTGGGAAGGCAGAAAAAACCTGAGGAACCAGCCCAGTTCTTAATCATAAGTGTGGCTGAGCTCCAAAGGAGATTAACCACAAAATTCAAGGAGCATAGATGTCCCAGCATCAGAGTCTCTGTCTGACACACATTAGCGTGTCGGTCAGACAGAGACTCTGATGCAGTGGGCTAGGTTGTGACACTGAGAGTCCTACATTTTCAGTTTGCCTGAATTCTCTGAGCCTGACTGTGGCCCAGTTATCTATTTAATGGTGGGTGCCTCTGCAACCTTCATGGCCAGCAGAGTGTTGCTCATGGAAGGCCCATTTGCCTCAGCATGACTCAGCAGCTGGTGTTGGTTCAAACTTGGGGAGTCTGTCCCTTAGTTATTTTAGGCAAATTTAATCACAGAACAAATTGATGATTATCTGATGATAATTAACTCAATCCTTCATTCACAACAAAGTATCACAAATCTCCCTGAAGAACAAAGTAAGTTAAATACAGATCGGACATGACTACATGGAAGTACTTGGTAAAGTCCATAAAGATAGGCTGACTATCTATAGATTGGCAAGCAAACAAAAGGCTTTTGATTGGCCAAGAAAAACATATATATGATAAAGGTCTGAAGAGAATCCGATGCCTGAAAAGTATCTGGCCACACAAAAGTCACTTAGGTTGAAAAGCAGTGCACTATGGCCTTCAGGGTAGATAACAGGTATTGCATTTCTTCTCTTGAAAAAACAACCCTGTGAGCTTAGTCTTCCAGGTTCCTCCAGTGCCTACTGTGAGCACAAAGACCTTCATGTCTCCCATGGTTAATGTCTAATCTTCTCTGTTACTTGGAGCCCACACAGATGCCTCCTTAGAGTCATGCCCCCAGCTCCATCTAAACACTAGGCATATGGCTAAGGTTAAGTTAGAACATGTTACTATCTGCAGAAGGCTAAGAGGGAAAGACTGCTAGAATATGTGTTCCCACTGACAGGGTGGATGGGCAATAAGTCAGGATGCTGCTCATTTGGTACAATTATGAAAAAACCGAAGAAGCCAAATATGGTAGCCAACATCTCTAATCCCAGCCCTTGGGAAGCTAAGGCAGGAGTGTAGGCTATATGATTAAGACTATAGTGAAGGAAGAGGAACACTGTGGTGGTGAAGGGTGCAAGAGATTTAAATTTTTAATCAATTTTAAAGTATCAACTGTCCTTCTGATGCCAGTCAGAAACTCAACCACTGACCTCTGTTCCAAGCCTAAGAGAATAAATACAAACATTCACGCCAAAATAGCTGGATACCTGTGGATCAAGTTGTGTCTTATCTCCTTGTTTCCTCATGGGTTACGCTGTAGGGACACACAGGCAAAGTGCCTAAAATGCAGGGAGTCAGCACATGATCCATATTGTCTGCTGCTGACATTTTGTGTTTGTGAAAGAGTATCAGGTCTCAAAGAAACTGGAGATGAAAGGAAAGCTGTGGCCCCTATTAGCATATCAAAGCACATGCTGGCCAGACCACTCAGTACAGGGCTACAATCAGCTCTTCTCACCTCACCTCCCCTAAACTTGTCCAGATCATGGACTTCCTTTCCCTCAGCTTCTCATTCTACTAGAATGCTGCCATTTTGTCTGTGAGCTCTCTTGTCCTTCTGGTCCCCTCTTGGCTCTGTCTTATCGTTGTTCTTTTTCCTTTCCCTCTCCCTTTCTCCCTCTCCTCTCATGGCTGGTTCAGTCTACTGACCATGCTTAGTTTACAGCTTTCTCTCCCTGCTCTGGACTCTTCAGATGCCTCTGAAATCCTCTCCTTACTCATACTTGGAATAGTCATGAAGAGGAGATGGTGAGGTCTGTTGAAACTGATACAGGTGGTGGAAGCGTGAGGAAAGCAAGGATGTTTTAATTAGATATCATGGTAAATGGGAATGAGAGCTCAGGGAAATAGGACAGAAGAGGAATCCTGAGAGGCTTGAGTCTAGTGGCATAGACTCCTGTTTATGCATCAGCACCCCACTCCCCAAAACCCCACCCAGAAAATCAATACAGGAAAAAAAAAGTACATCGTTTAATTTTGGGAGTAGAAACAAAACCATGGTAAATCGTGACTGATGAGATCGGACTGTATTTTATTAAGTGGAACTTGTGACCAAAAAAACCAAACCAAACAAACAAACAAACAAACAAACAAACAAAAAACACCCCCAAACCAAACAAACAAAACTTGAAAAGGATAACTAACTAAGAGACTACAGAACAGAGAGGACAGGTTAGGAGCCTAGTAAGCCAAGACATTGGAATTCGGATTTCATTGACCAAACGGCTCTCTTTGGAGATAAGCTCGAGGTGTGGTTATGAAAGCAGATTCCTGGATGGGGATGAGGAAGACCAGGAGACTAAAACGAGACCTCTTCCATTGGGATGTGAATGTGATAGAAGGTAAGGGCAAAACTATGGGTGGCTATAAAACAGCTCCACTCAAGTATAGAAGGTGACAACAGGCAGTAAGTGATAATCGCATGTGGTTCTGGGAGTAATGTCAAGGATTTCCTCCCAAAAGGTAAGGGGGAGTGACAGTGGAACATTTACCTTCAGTGTTATTTAAAGCCATCAGTCTTGTGGGAAAGCATAGTCAGATCTCAGCTTCAGACCAGAAGCAGAGAACGTGGGAGGATTTGCTCACAAAGGAACAGAACGCACACAGCAGAGCACAAGCAAAAGACACCTCCGAACTCAGATTAAAATAAAAAGGAGGGGTCGGACCTGTGGTCTCTCGTGCGCATGCCTATCTATCTATATATATATATATATAATACTAGCGCTGAGAAACAGAAGCAGGGTAGTATTCGCTTCGAGGCCAGGCTTCCATTCATTACGTCTCAGAAAACAACAAAGAAAAGTAAAAATGTGAGATGCGAGGCTTGTCAGGCTCACAGAAAGCAAAGAATTTCAAAAGAGTCAGGCAAAAATTGCTAGCAAAGTAATTTTTCCCCCTCTCAAAATTTTTTGTGGGTTCGTCTTCCTCCTTTTTTTTTGACTTTTCAATTCTCTGAGTAAAATAATAAAATTAGAATGACATAGCAGAGGCCTTGAGATCCAGTAGCTTTCTGACCCCTATTTTCTTCGCAATGCTGGCGTCTCTTTTCTCCTTAGCAAGTCCACTTCCGGGAAGGCGAGCCCTCCCCCTCCTCCTCCAGGGGGTGAGGTCGGGGCGGAGTTTGGAGAGCTGGGCGGGGCATGCTGGACTCTTCCGGTTGACGTGTGCAACTTGGGCGCTTTGACGTAGCCGGATATCCGGTCTCGCTCCCGCTGTTGGAAACGGGTTATCTGCCGTTCTGGCCCGCAGCTTGACCTCGCCTCTCGTCCTCGGCCACTGCGGTGAGCGGCACGTCCCCCGCGAGGTCGCGCGACGTGGGTGGGCCGGGAGGTTGTGAGGGACCCGGGGGAGGCTGGCGGGTCGCGAGCCGCGTGAGTCTCCCCGCGCCCCCGCGTCCGGGCCTCCCAGAGCTCGGAACCCAGTGTCGCTGTGCTGTCACTACGGTCCAAGCTTGAGCTGAAAGAAATCTCTCGTCGTTAGCACAAATAGATTCGAGGAAAAAAAAAAATATATCTGAGATGTCTCAGTGGGTCAGCCACAAGCTCCAGACTTCAATTTTAAATACTGACTGAAGGCCCCGAGGCATGGCCACTGATTAGCTCTGAGGACTGTCCTGCCCGAAAGGATTGGGCATTAAGAAGCCTGGTTGTCTATCGAGCAGCTTTTCTGAGTGCTGAAAACCAGTTTTGTAAGATTTGATGTCTGTATGGGAAACAAACTCCAAAGCATCCGACTTGTTAAAACTGTTGCTTCTAGGCACGAGGGACAAGCAGCGAAAGCGACTGTAGGTCCTTCGTCTCCTCAGAGAAAATGGGTTTGTTTGCAGTCAGGCCTTGGCTTGCGGGATATTTGTTTAGATACTATGTAGGCGAGAGTGTACTGTATAATACTGTATATTGACAGCATTAGGGATGAGGCTGTGTAGCTCAAAATGGTTATTTCAACTTGGTACAAAACGAATATTTTACATTTACTAACGGTGCATACATAGGTTTTTTTGAATGAAGATGAGAATAGTTAGGGTGAAAAAACAATTACTCTGGCACTTACGGTGAGGTTCTTGATGCTTCCACTGGTTGAGAGTTGTTAGGAGGTGCAGAGAAGGGCTTTATCTTTGGAGGCTACAGCTGGAATAATGCGTATGTAATGTTAAAGACTTCAGACACGTGATGAGGTGTATTCAAAATTGAAAGATTGATTTAATATTTAAGGACAGTATAAACGCTGTGTAACTGAACCCAGCAATTATAGCTTTTCTGTTTTCTTGTTTAGAAAGAAGGAAACATGCCGAAAAAGAAGACTGGTGCAAGGAAGAAGGCAGAGAACCGTCGAGAACGCGAGAAACAACTCCGAGCATCAAGAAGTACTGTGGACCTAGCCAAGCACCCGTGCAATGCTTCAATGGTGAGAGCTTTTTAAAATAATGGCTGGTGGTTGAATGGGAGGACTATATAGTACCATGTTTAAGATCTATCTGAAAAAAATGATCAACTATACTGTGCCCATGTGCTCACTGTATATAGAGGCATGGTTAGTATTTTTACTGAGTAACGATGTTTTTGGTTTTTTGTTAAAGTATGTATTACTTATCAAGCCTGGTGTATCACCTCATATACTGCTGGTGACAGTAGGTACTGAAGGCATGGGTAGCAGAAACTGAGTGAGAGGGTCCAGCTTTTTGATGTATTCTTTAGCTTGGTTGTCATCATTTTCTCTTAGCCAGTCTCCTTTCCCTGATTTCTTTCTTGTCGAGCACCCTGACTTCTAGACATGTGTCATGTTCTTAACTGATTTGTCTATGCTAAGTAGGTTGGTCTTGAGAATGTGTGATTGTTTTTAAATACTTCATTTACATGACTTAATTTAACAAATGTTTATCATTCAGGGGAATGTGTATTCTGCATCAGCTCTGGGCACAACCATGATGGCAGATAGCATGTCTCCCTCTTTTATGTTTATAGGATTCTCTAGGGTCTTGTACTCCGTAGGACTTGTTTGTGTATGAATGACAGAAACACAATTTAACTTAGGAAAAAGTACTTCACTAAAGTAGTACCTTCAAGGAGTGGGAAGAAGAAAGGATATAGTCAGATTTGGGGACAGCTAGACCTTGGGACAGTCTTTGCTCTTGTTTCTTTTCCTGCTTCTGCCTCTGAGGATTGGCATGCTCTATCTGTTCAGCTGCTTGGTTTCTGGTAGCGTGCTAATATCACGTCTCATACTGTGGAGGTCACAGAGGAGTTGGGCTTGTGTCCTCTTTTGTCTCAGGACTGATGGATGGTGTACTCCTTCAGATTTTGTGGTACAGATGTGACGGGGAGCTGTGTGTGAATGTCAGGTTCTTTTGAGAAAAGAAGAGTGCTAACAAACAAGACATGGCAGGCGTGCATTGTGTGTGTCATGGAGTAGATGTTGGTATTTCCCTCAATAAGGGAAAGGGGTAGAGCAAATGAGGGGGGAGAGGCTGGAACATACCGATGAAAGCCCGGACTCCAGAGAGCTACAGACTAGAGAGTTTTGAAAGCTCCACTTGGAGTTTATGGTCTTTATCATTTCCTGTCTTTTATTTCTAGCATCCACTCAATATTGGCAAATAGGATGCTTTTCAAACAATCCGAAAGGAGTCTGCTCTATTTAACCTCTTTTGTAATACGGCTTTTTTTCCATCGTTGATCACAGTGTAACTTTTTTGTTCACTTTTGCTAGTGGAGTATGTACAAGAACTTATACCCATGGATACTCTTGTACCCAAGAGCTTGGAATTAGGATGTAGAACCAGTTGTATTTTAGTTTGGGAAAGAAGATAGTCTTTATGATATAAGTAAAGGTTCCATTTTCAGCCAGCAGAAAATTAATGTTATGCTTTATATTTTACAGGAATGCGACAAATGTCAGAGGTAAATTTTCTTTATTTTTTCTTTCTGTATGAAATTGTCCTTGTGTACTTTTTGTTGCTGTTGGGGAGGAAAGGGTTCATTCCATCTTACATCGATGAGGGAAGCCAAGGCAGGAGTTCAAGGCAAGAACCTTGGGGCCGGAACTGATGCAGAGGCAATGGAGGAGTGCTGCTTATTGACTTGTTCCAGACTCAGGTTTAACTGCCCTTCTAATAAGCCCAGGACTACTTGCCAGGGTGGCACTGCCCATGCACAGCACAGTAGGTCCTCCTCCACCAAGTAGCAGTTGAGAAAATGCTCTGCAGACACCGGCTACAGCCTAGTCTGATGGTGACAATTCCTCAGTTGTTGCTCCTCCTCTTATCGAGTTTATGTCCAGTTGATTAACAACGAACCAGCACAGGGGTAAATCAGTCTCATCCTTTATCTGAAATTGACCCTGTTTAAAATTTTTGTTTTACATGACAAGGCGGCAGAAGAATAGAGCATTTTGCTATTTTTGTAATTCTGTTCAGAAGTTACCAATTTGTGCACAGTGTGGTAAGTATACAACCATGAAGGCATGTCTTTATCAATCAAATGTTTGTGTGGCAGTTACCAAGTCTAGGTGGAGCTATTTCCCTAAAGTCAAAATAAAACTAAATGGTATTTCCTAGAGAAGAAACATTGGTGTTTCCTAAGTAGCCGCCACAGGCTCTTACTGTGCTAATACAGCTGATCAGAAAGCACACTTACACCAAGACTGGCAGTTTTTGCCGTGTCTGTCTCATCTTGAGATTTCTGCTGTGTCTTCATGGAGACTTGACTTAGGGAATCTAATCAGCTTTACTCCAGATTTACCCTAAGCTGTTCTGCTTGAACAAATCATATCCTTTCTACTTAGGAGGGGAAAGTTTCAGTGGAACCATTTGGGGGTGCCATTGGTATGTGCTTGTGCAGGGCTGCAGGTTAGTGACGAGTGCTACATGTGGAATATTTCTAGTGTGGTTCTAGTTTTCCAAGAGGTCGTTTACTCAGTTCCACAGCTAGTGGAGAAGAAAGACTCAACTGTCTTTGCTGTATTAAATGCAAGTGGATGTAGGCTGAGAAAACAAGTTTGTGGACAGGTGGAAGGCAACCCCTGCATGTTCTGTGTCTCTAGGTTTGGACTTAGAGACTCGTGTACAGACGCATTTTCTTTTGCAGTCTTACACTTTGTATTAGACGTAGAACAGCTAGGTAGCTACTGCCCTGCATCCAGTTTTCCTTTCTTCCTTTCCTGTTACCTAATTCTGCTTCTCAGGAAACAAGGTGCTGGCACATCAAGCATCTTCTGTTTGTCTTGTGTTCCACTCTGTAGTCTGGTGGGCAGTTAATATGTCATCACTAATCTTGACATACTGTCTGATAAGCAGATTCCTGGCCACATAGGGCTTGGTAACTTGTCGATGAGCACATTTCAGGCTCCATGGTGATTTGTATATTTGTATATTTGAATAATTGTGCAACAATTAGGCTTTATAGTCTTTCACTGTGCCTTTTGATAGTATGTGGCAAGAAATAACTGGTACAAGCCAGGCAGTTTGTATTGTTATTTATGAATATAAAATTCATTTTAAAGCTTGTTTTTGCAGTGTTTTAATTCACTTGAATTTCATAAGATTTGAAACTGCCAAAATGATCATCGGATTACAGTGCATAACCTGGAACTTCTGCTTTTATTACAAGCATGAATTAGCATGTTTCATATAAATTATTATACAACAAATTTTATGGGTTAATACATTTCTAATCTCTCAAGATCTGACTAAAGTAATGAGATATATATCTATGTAATTTTTCTGTTTGTATAAGTAGATAAATAACTGCTTTCATTTTTAAATTTTTGAAAACATTTCCATAGGCACTTGAGTTAGGTCAAAGAGGAACTAGTGAACAGTTTCTGTATGTACTAATGTATAAGTCTAATAGTGTTTATGTACTTTCTTTTTAACCAGGGAAAACAAAGTGTATGATGAAGTCTTCAGACTGTGTCATCAAGCATGCTGGTGTGTACAGTACTGGCCTTGCTATGGTGGTAAGCTGCTTTTCATTTCTTAGTGTAGTAGGTTTCCAAGGATAAGATTAAGTCATTTTAACCCATATTTTAATCTGTTTCAAAAAATAGTTTTTACTAATTCCTAGAGAATTTCATATATTTCTACCATATTGACTTCCACCTCTCCCCAGATCTGTCCTCATCTCTATCCACCCAACTTTGTGTTCTTCTTATAATTTTATTTTGTACTATTTTAACCTATTGAGTCCAATTTATTTTGTCAATACTATTAGAGGTAATGCCTACCGTAGAGCATGATCAGCCAACCAGGGATCACACCCTCAAAGAAAACTGATCTTGTTCCAGCAGCTTATCAAATACCAACAGGGGAGTGACCTTTTGCTCATGTCTCATTGCCATGCTGGGATAATGCTGCCTTTGAGCCGCTTGCACAGGTTTTCTGTGCATTCTGTCAAAAGTTGCTGTGCTTTCTCTCTGCATCTGCCCCGTTGTGTCTGGGCACACTTGTTTCCTCATAGTCCTCTGCTGTCTCTGGCTCTCACACCCTGTCTTTGTTAGAGATCCCTGATCCTTGAAGAGAGGGATATATTGTAGACGTCTTTCTACTTTCTGCAGTCTCTTACCTCTGCGGATTGACCTGTTTAGTCTTTATGTTAATTACCATTATTGTAAGAAAAGAAGCTTCTCTGATGAGGCTTAAGAGATGTCCTGATCTATGTATACAGCAATAAGTCATTAAGAGTCATTTTAATTCTGTGTCGAATTAGCAGAATAGTAGTAATGTGACCCATGACCCATGGAGCCACAGGTTCTTTGGTCCTGATGATAGCGCCAGGCATGAGTTCCATCTTCTGGAGTAGGCCTTAAATCAGTCAGGAGTAGTTGGTGGTTCCCAAATGTCCAGCCACTGTTGCGTCAGTGGTTTGCCAAGACAGCCAGGTTGTAGCTTACAGGATTTGCGTCTGGGTAAGACTGATGATCACTCTCTCCTAGCAGCGTGCATAGGACCGTCTAGCACTGAGTGCCGGCCAGGGGGAATGAAGCTTGTAGTATCTCCCCAGCCGTGTGCAATGCTTTCTGTGTAATCTTAGTTGGTCATCCAAATAAAGGAACCTTTCTAAAATGTTAAACAGCTTTCACAAATTAATTTCTTGAATTTATAAGACCTTCATCAACATTCAAGCCTTTTGGTTAAATAAGGTTCAAAAGAATTTAAGGTTTAAATATTAAATCTGACAAAAAGCATACATTAGTTATCCAGTACCTTTACTTGATAGGATTTTGTAAGGAATTTTAGTGCCATAAATAAAAATAGGTGGATTATTTGATATGTTTTATTCTTTTTCACTAGAAGATAGTATTTTAAGTCTGAGCTATGGTTTTGCTATATTGTGCAGTGTTGTTTATTATACGTTGTCCAGATTATATCTTTGAGGAAGATAGTACTGTTCTCTTTGTGTTTATGAGCACTCTGTCTTCGTATGCACCCGCATGCCAGAGGAGAGGGCATCATCCTAGTACAGACACTTGTGAGCTAACGTGTGGTTGCTGGGATTTGAACTGAGGTCCTGTGGAAAAGCAGACAGTGCTCTTAACCCTGAGCCGTCTCTCCAGCCCCAGTAATAGTAGTTTTATGTATATTGTTTATGGTAATTTCCCTAGCCTGTGATTTTCCCTGGGATAGAACTTTGTTCTCCAGACATGAGTCCTTTGCCCGCTCTTCCTTTCTGTGCTGATAACCACTTGCTACCCGTCCATGTCCTTGTGTGGGGTGAGCAGGAAGGCAACTGAACCATCCTTGAGTGTTTTCCCTGAGCCCTTTGCTATGTACTTTTGAGTTCTGTGCCTTAACATCTTCTGGATTGTGTAGTTGAGAGCCCCTCTGTTTATTGCTATGTTCCTAGCTGATGAAGGAGAGAGAAATGGAAGGTTTTCTACACTGGATCTCACAAGTCAGAATGAGTACCCCTACTTGCTGTCTTTTGTAACAGCCTTAGTGGCTGCAGTGGTCCTGTGGGAACTGATCTGAAGCTCTTGTTTCTTGTTGCAGGGTGCAATATGTGACTTCTGCGAAGCTTGGGTTTGCCATGGGAGGAAGTGTCTTAGCACCCATGCCTGTGCCTGCCCACTCACGGATGCAGAGTGTGTGGAATGTGAGCGAGGAGTGTGGGACCATGGTGAGTGATTAGGTGCCAGCCAGTCTTAGTTATGAGTGAATGCTTGCTCGGTCACTCGCTTGCTCCACATAGAGACTTTCAGGTTTTTAGCTACTGGTACAGTTTCGGCGGCAGTTTGGTTGGAAGGGGATTAGGAAGTATTAGCAGTATTAGGAAGTGCCGGTGCTCTTCATCCAAACAGCTGGAGAAGGCAGTTTGGGGAAGGACAGGCACCTCTCTTCAGCCTGTTCCTGCTCTGTGAGTGGGCAGGAGAGCGGAGACCCACAGTTGGATGGCTGAATGGGAAGCACATCAGTGGCTCTCTTAGCTGCTGCACACACACTGTTGATGCACTTCGGAATTTAGTTGCCATCTTTGACAAGCAGTTTGCCATGTTACATTTGTGGGTTTTATTTAATCTCACAGGAGGCAGAATATTCAGCTGTTCGTTTTGCCATAATTTTCTCTGTGAAGATGACCAGTTTGAGCATCAAGCCAGCTGCCAAGTTTTAGAAGCAGAAACATTTAAATGTAAGTTGTTTTGTTAGCTGTTCTTGTACCTAGGATTCTGAATAGTGTAAATGTGAAATTTAATTAGAAGGAATACATTTTTTAATGTTACCTCTTAATGTGTTGTGTGGTGTGTATATTTTGTTTAAGGGAAAAAGCCTCCAAACATTAGCGCTGAATTTTTCTGTGGGGATAATAGTGGTATGCTGACTGAGCCCTTTTGTGGCCTTGATGACATTCCTGGTCCCGTGTACCAGCTGGCATTTCCACCTTTAGGTTCCCTCTACCAACTAAGCTCAGCCTCTCCTTCCCCTCTCAGTGCCTTTAGCTGTGTGATCCCACTCCTAGTCCATCTCAGCCTCTCCTTCCCTCTCAGTGCCTTTAGCTGTGTGATCCCACTCCTAGTCCATCTCAGCCTCTCCTTCCCCTCTCAGTGCCTTTAGCTATGTGATCCCACTCCTAGTTCGTCTCTAGCTGGGCAGGACTGGGACTTGGTCCCTGAAGAGCTCTCTTTCGGGTTGGCTGTCTGAGTTAGCTAACCTCCACTCACGTCCTGCATTTTTTACGTGAGAACCAGTGTTACTAATTGGGTTAATAGTAACAGTACTAGAATTATCTATGGATAATTTCAAAAGTCTGTTGAAATGAGAATATGCATAAAGTCTTTACATTGTGAAGCCTGATACTGCCCCTCATTAAATAGTAGTTACCATCCTAGAGAAAAGACTGGCGTTCTCCTTCTTAGTGACTCTCTGCTGTTGTACAGTTCTTATTCTGGGAGAGTTGCTAATCCAACACTCTTCTACAGATTTTAGTTGCTCAGTCATTGATCTGAGATATGTACTGCACACTGTATGTAAAATTCAGTATTTACACAGAAATTTTCATGAGTATTTTAAAGTACATTGCATTAAATACCGCCCTACCCTCATTTTAGGCTTTGGCAGAATGTATAGGACAAAAATAAAGTTATCTGTGGAGGAAGCATGGGTGCTTTGTGTGTTTATGGTACTTGAACCATGCATGTCAGCAGCTGACTGATTCGGCTATGAGGCCATTGAGCGAGCATCCACTCTTATAAGAAGTGGCAGAAATGTATATGCAAGGCCGAGTAACTGACAGGATGTTAAGATGAGTCTTGTTTGTCTCCACAGGTGTTTCTTGCAATCGACTTGGCCAGCATTCATGTCTCCGATGCAAGGTGTGTCTGCTTGCTGTCTAATTTAGAGTTTGATTTGAATCTCTGTACTCTTGCTCCAGTCTTTGGATACTTACAGTGCTCATATATGTGTAACTTAAACTTGTGTGGCTTTTTATTTTATTTTTCTTAAATTAATGAGCTAGTTAATTAATTGGCACTAAGTCTTGCTGCAAGCTCTGGGCTGGCCTTGAGTTCACAGTAATTCTTCAGCCTCTGCTTCCTGAGTTTTGGGGTTTCTGGTCTGAACTGCCATGTTTGGCTTACTCTTAGCTTTAAGATTTGTGGCGTGGCAATTGGTAACTTGGTGGCTTTCCGCTTGCTTGTAGTGGTTTCCTTTACTACATGTCCCCAGGCTCCCAGCTCAGTGTTTCTTGTGCCTCCTGGCTGTGGAGAACATTGTGAACCGAGTCCTGGGGCTGTGAATTCAGCTGTACCTGCTTAGGAGAGTGTGCATGGTGAAGATGTCTGTATTTCCCTTGGCTGTCACCAGAATTTTTGATCACTAGACAGATAATAACTCATTTATCTCAGAAACGCTTCTCTCTTTGTAAACTTTATTGTCCATGTCCTGTCTTCTTTCTCTTCCGGTACTGCGTGAGTGCTATGGAATGCCTTTCAGTTTGTCAGCAGAGCTTGTGCTGCAGAGATTGTAAGCGTTGTCTGTGCTCTTTTCTGCTGCGTAGAGCATGTCTGTCTCTGCTCACTTTACCCTGTTCACCTTGTGACGTCAGCTAAGACTCCATGTTGTTCAGTGGCCTTCTCTTTTTTTCTCAATACCTAGGACTTTGAGATTGCCTTTCCATCCCTTAGTTGGGTGGTGGCATACTCTGAAGATGAATTACCCACGTTTTGTTATCAAAAACCTCAAACATAAACGAGTTGATAAGCCACTTTCTGTGTCATCCTTTGTATAAGTGTCTGCTTTGTGTTAGGACCTATTTCAGAAGAGTCCTGACAAAATCCATTTCCCATTAAGAAATTGAAATCAAGAGCATGTGACCAATCCCAGTATAATTAACTCTTCTTTAAGCAAAACTGTCTTCAAATTTTCTTGCAATACTGGATGGTATCTTTTTATATCTAAAACTAAAATTGTCTTATTTCTGCTTCTCTTGTATAGGCTTGTTTCTGTGATGAACACACAAGGAGCAAAGTGTTTAAGCAAGAAAAAGGGAAACAACCTCCTTGCCCTAAATGTGGGCATGAAACGCAGGAGACAAAGGATCTTAGCATGTCAAGTAAGGCTTCTCAGTGCAGTGGTTGGCTTTCATGCTTAGATTACACTCATCTTTTTCTCTTTTTTTCTCTCTCTCTGTATATGTATATATACACACATATATTTATGAACTCTGTTTTTGTTTGAAAGGAAATGTATTGTCATAAGCAAGTGTGGTTTTATAGCTTTGAAAAATGTGTAGTACATTTTTTTCAATTTGATACAAGAAACATACTAATATTCACTGAGGTCCAGTGTTTGCCTTATTTATTTGTGATTATGTTGTATAGATTTTTGTGAGAAAATGAGGAAAATGCTTCTTTTTTTCATTTAAGCGTAAGCACCGCTGTAACAGTATCCCATGGTAGTGGGCTGTGTGAGCATTGGCACTGGTTGATGACGTGGATGTGACTGTCTTTTGTAGCACGCTCCTTGAAATTTGGCAGGCAGACTGGAGGAGAAGAAGGAGATGGAGCTTCCGGGTATGATGCTTATTGGAAGAACCTCTCATCAGACAAGTATGGCGATACTGGATACCATGATGAGGAGGAGGAGGATGAAGCAGAGGATGATGAAGAGGAAGACGATGGGAAGGACTCAGATGCTGAGTCATCAGATCTGTTCAATAATTTGAACTTAGGAAGGACCTATGCCAGCGGCTATGCTCACTATGAGGAACAGGAGAACTAGGAGCCGCTCCTTGTTGGCACTGTGGGAAGAGCAGACTGAATCACAAGGATGCTCAAACATACCCTCCCTTGGCCTTGTCCAGAAGGCTAGTTACACTAGGCTCAGGGGCAGGTTCTAGCAGTTTTATAGGAACTGCTGTGTGAACTTGTAGTGTACGTAAAATGAGTCAAGTGTAAGACAAATGGAGTATCATGGATTGGATTGTTACTGAGTTCAATAATCTGGTGGGTTTGCCAGTTAGAAACAATAAAATACATGATAAAGGAATAGAAAGGAAATATATTTATTTGAAATTGAATTACTGTCTTTATTAAAGGCACTGCTTATAAATTCATGTCTCTGATTTTACAAAGTATTATGGATAAAATTACTGTATTCCTCATATTTTGATCTATAAAATGATAGTCATGTTACATTCTGTCTTTCACTGACTTCATGCTGTGTAATAGTCACATCTGCATTAGTGGTTGAAATGTTCACCGTTTTCTTATAATGTATGTCCTCTCCAGTGCTTGTTACTGTCTCACTGAACTGAGAAGTCTGTTCTCATCCACATAATGGCAGGACTAGTGTTGCTGATGCTTCACCCAGGGAATCTCATTTTAAAATAAACTTAGTATTATACTTGAATACTTTTGATATTGAGTTCTTGTTTTATCAACTTATTTTGGAAAATATTTAGGTATTTTTCTATGAACTGATGAGTTTTGACCTAATGTTGGTACACTAATCTGAGATGAATCCATGCCACAAAGATAAGTATGTAGACCCATCTTTAGTAATAAATGAAGATCTGACAGTCGGGGCACAGATGTCTGTTTCCTCCTCGTCCACAAAGATAAGTATGTAGACCCATCTTTAGTAATAAATGAAGATCTGACAGTCGGGGCACAGATGTCTGCTTCCTTCTTGTATCAACAGTGACCTAGAATATAGTACTCAGAGCTCAGCTTCTCTGCTGCTGCCATGGGATCCTTTTACCAAAGCAACTCTGGAAGAGAGGGTTGATTTTGGCTTCCGGTTCCAGAACGATTTAGTCTGTCAAGGCAGGGAAAGCATGCTGGTAGGAGCATAGAGCATTTTGTCCTATTTTGTCAGTAGGAAGCAGAACAGGAAGTGGGATGGCTTGTAAGGCCTTCAGGCCCACAGTGATGTACCGGGGCTCTACCTCCAAAAGGAGCCATAACCTTTCCAAATAGTAGCACCAGCTGTGACCAAATTTGAACATGAGTGTCTAGGGGGATTTTATGTGGAAACCACAACCTTAGTTGAAGGGAGAACATTAGACTGCTGAATTACGGGTATTTGGAGAAATTTGGGTGACAATTCCTACATCACTGTTATAAAACGGTACAGAAGGACATGAGCTATGCACGGAAGCCAGAGGACCTCTGGTTTTATAGGAAAAGGCTTTTCGTGTCTTCCAGTCCAGAAGAGTGTGTCATACAAAGGTCCCAGCACTCTGGGAACCCTGAGCAACCCTGACTGGTGAGACGGGCATGTGGGTGCTGTAGAAGATCTTCAAGGATGAGGAGCCCCTGATGCAGAGACTTTCCCAGAGAGCATGGCCTTTTAATATGAAGCCTATGCAGCTCAAATAAAACACAGGGAGGCTCAGACCTGAGAAAACAGGCGCTATAAGAATTAGACTGGGAAGGTGCTGCTGCTGAAGAGGGTCAGAGGAGAAAATTAGTGTGATGGCATGAGCCTGCCACTGGGGTCTGAGAGCACACAGTAGTCCTTTCCTTACAGGATTTAACACCATGCTTAGGGGCCTGGGAAATCGTCTGAATTCATTCCCAGGATGGCTTCTAGAAGCATAGTTAAATTAATAACCCATTTTGTGGCCAGGCCTTCTTAGGTGGATGGGAAAGGGAATGGGGAACACCAAGACTGATGTCCTGAATTCAATCCCTTGGATCCCACATGATGAAAGGAGAGAACTGATTTCTGCAAGTTGTCTTCTGATGTGTGTGTGTGTGTGTGTGTGTGTGTGTGTGTGTGTGCGTGCTCTTTCCTTCCCCTTCCCTCATGTTCTACAAGAAGGTTCATTGGTCATCATTCAACAAAGCCATGGAGACATGCACAGATGACAAAGTTTAGAAAGTTCCTTGTAGGCCAATTTGGCTACCAGGGAAACGCAGAGCTCAGTGTGCTGATTTGTGTCAGTTTTCTGTAATTTTAGCAGTGGAGAAAAGACCAAAGTTTATTTAAAAAAAAAATCTTTCAAGGCTTAATATCTTTTCTACATAATAGACTCTGTACCAACATTGATATTCAAAACTGTTTCAGTGAGTGTGACATCACAAATGGAGGACTTTTGGCTACATTTAAACTCATTTCTTTTCCTTTTTTACTGTATTTGTAGAAGAGTGAGTAGAGGCCCTTAAAACTGACTGTGTTTTGTATCATTCTAACAAAACCTGAGATACTCTACTGATGAGAGGAAAGGCTTCTGGCTCATGGTTTTGGAGGCTTTGGTCCATGGATGGGTTGTCTTGTTGCTTTTGGGTCTGCAGAGAGGCAGAACATTATAATGAGCATGTGTGGTTGAGTAAAACCTCAACTCGGAACCTGGAAGCAAAGGAGAGAAAGGGTTGAGGTCACACTTTCCTCTTCAAGGCTTCTTTCCCAATGACATCAAGACTTGTCTGTACTTCTTAAAAGACTCCATTATTCTGAAAAGTACCACCCTGAGAGACAAACACGGGCCTTTGGGAGATATATGGTGTTCAAATTAGAGAACTATTCTCATATACCCTCTTCACTGTAGACAAGGGGGACTAACAATATGTCACCAAGAGTGATGGTGGAGCATGGTGTTTCTTTTCAGGAAAAGGATGCAGAGATGGTGATCTTCATATCTATATATCCATGCTTCTGGGTACTGGTTACCAAGAATTTTGTGTCTTCAAGAAGTGACTTTGGGCAGAGGACACAGTAAATGCCCTTTGTATTACAAACTATGCCTGCCACTTCAGTATTTGCAGGTCTTTATGTCCAGGATGTGAAAGACAGCTGAGAACCCAGTATCTTGGCAGGGATGAATGACTATCCACCAGAAGGAGGCACAGACCTGATGGAGGAATTTCAGAGTATCCCAGGGAATTCTTGGGCTTTCAAAGGATACCTATGAATAACCACGGGTGGACATGGCCAAGGTGTCCACCCGTGAAAAGCATAATGCCTAGATGCTATGTAGATAAGTATTTGAGTCATAGCATCAGGTAAGTCACCCAAATCAGCAGACTTGAGAGTCACGAGGCAGTTTATGGGTTGGCCGCAGCAGCCGAGTGCAGTTTTGAATGAATGTAATACAACGTTTAGGTGCCATGTTTTGGCACAACATGGCCCAACTCTGACAAATAACTATTAAGTTAATATCCTTACCCGGGATCTAATCATGGTCAGTAAAGTACATGAGCAAATGTATTTTACTCCTCTGCATATTGTGTTTAGTTTGGCAGAATCTCTTCCTGGAATATTATATTGGTATATTTGAGGGTAACCTTCATTACTCACCCACAAGCCTCTGCTCCTGCAGAATATATTAGTCCATTTTAGAAAGTGCATAGAGCAGATAGTGGGTGGGCACTACGGTGCTCTACAGGATGTCCCTGGTTACTTATTTGCCTAATGAGAACTATTCAAAGGACAGAACAATATGTTAAGTTCTAATCATATTTTGTGGGATCAGAAACAGCGCAGTGATAAATCAGACATATTAAAGATTCTTCATAAGGATTTAGAGCAAAACCGATACACATTTATGTGAGGGGGCTTTGCTAAAGAGATTTTGTGAAAAGACAAAGTAATGTACTTACAATATGCCATGGCTAACTCATAATCCAAAGTGTGAGCAAAGAACTGCATTTTTACCTTAAATCAAGGTAAGGGTGCAGTTAGCATTTGCCACACACCTATTGCTAAAATAGAAACGAAAGGTTTAAGGCTAAAGGAGGTGTCACTGAAGTCCTTAGAGCTGGAAAATGAGAGGCAATACCAAGCAAAGGGCACTACTGTCCCTCCCCTGCTCCTCCTCAGCGGTGTTCCTCTGGAGTTACATGTTTAATAAGGATTTTTCCAAAGAAACTGAACATCCATAGGTAGGAGTCGCTAACACCAGGCCAACTGTATGCCTGATAAAAAGTAAAAGAAAACCAAAGCAAAGCAAAGCAAAGCAAAGCAAAGCAAAGCAAAGCAAACCAAACCAAACCAAACCAAACCAAACCATACAACCAAACCAAATCACCAAACCAAACCAAACCAAACCAAACAACCAACCAAACCAAACCACCAAATCAAATCAAACCATTCAACCAAACCAAACCAAACCACCAAACCAAACTAAACCAACCAAACCAAACCAAACCAAACCAAACCAAACCAAACCAAACCAAACCAAACCAAACCAAACCAAACCAAACCAAACCAAACCAAACCAAAAGATACAGAAAGGCACAAATGAAATCTAGGGCAACTAGGAAAAACTCTAATATCAATCCAGACATAGAAGGGTGAGCCACATGTGAGGAAGCTAGACAGAAAGCAAAAGAAACAATCTTAAAATTATTGTTTAAATGTCTGAGTGAATTTATATTACGTGTGTGCTCGTGCACACACACACAGATGAGGAGAGCCATATCCCCTAGAGCTGGAGTTAACACATGATTGTGAGCCACCTGGCATGGGTGCTAGGAACCAAACTTGGGTCTTCTGAAGAGCAGCACGAGCCCATTAAAAGTAAAATTTTAAAAAGTGTGTTCGTTACTTTTCTGGGTTACTAGGATCAAATACATGACTGGCAGAAACATAAGCAGAGAGGGGCTTATTCTGGTTTATGGTGAAGGTCAGCCAATCAAGGCGTGAAACAGCAACCTATCTATCGTAGCAGGAGCAGTAGGCTGTTCACGCACATGTGGGGTGGAGGATGGGGAAGCAGGAAACAGGGAGAGACCGGTGGGGAGCAAGGACTGTAACACATCAAGGCCCACCCCCTCATGACCCACATCCTCCAGCTAAGCCCCACCTCCTGACATTTCTTCCAGCTTAGCCCCACCCCCAGAAGGTGTGGCTATGCGAAGCAACGTCAACAGAAGCAGGTGTTTAAACATACCAGCCTGTGGGGTTTTTCCACCACATCCAAACTGTGACAATAAGGAAATCTAAAATGTGTTTCCTAAACTCACAAATCCTTTTAAAGACCTGCTGCGGGGACTGCATCCCTCTTAGTCCCACTTGTTCCACTCATTATTTTTGAGAAGCCATTTGTGTTTTGTAGATGTTACTGTAATTTTTATTCTAAATCAGTAATACTATCTCTATTCAGCTCTATTTGTTCAAAATGATTCTTGGCGTTTTCAGAAATGAAGTATAATAATGTTTGAAGAGTTGAGATTTGTAATCTTTTTGAAGATAGTTGTGTAGAATTATGAAAGGGAATTTTAAAAAGAGATCTCAATACCTTTAGAATTAATGACATTCAAAACTGACATTAGGGGAGCAATAGAATTTTTTTTTCGTGAAATAACTGTTTATATGTATTTTGCTGACTTACATTTTAAAAATTCAAGATCAAACGATGTGTCAAAACCTGCATTTGCGCTGGTTTTTTTTTTTTTTTTTTTGATAAGCTCTCATGTAGCCATGGCTGACTTTGAACTTGAAGGTCTGCCTCCGTTTTCCAGGCGCAGGGGTTATGGATGTGGCCACCATGCTGCAGTGATTTGTGACTTATAAAATGTGAAAGGTGTTTCCTAAATTCTTTCATTCATAAAGAAGGTGTGCTGGTTTGAATATGCTTGGCCCAACAAGTGGCACTATTCAGAGATGTTGTTTGTTGGAGTAGGTGCAGCCTTGTTGGAGGAAGTGGGGGTGGTGGGGTTTGACACTCCTGTGCTCAAACTCCACCCAGTGTGGAATGAGAGTCTCCTTCTCTTTTGCATCAAGATGTAGAAAACTCAGTTCCTTCAAGAGCACCATGTCTGCCTGTGGGATGCCATGCTTCCCACCATGATGACAATGGACTGAACCTCAGAAACTGTAGCCAGTCCCAATCAAATGTTGTCCTTATAAGACTTGCCTTGGTCATGGTGTTTCTTCAAAGCAGTAAAACCCTAACTAAGATGGAACAACAGAAAATGCTTTAAACAAATGAATCCAAAATTTGGGTGAATTTTTGAGGTATAGTGTATGAAAATCTCATAATTAAATTTTTGATCTTTCAGAAGACATGACCCTGACTGAAGAACCCACTATACCAATTCTCTGCTGTGAGTGTGTGTGTTTGTGTATAGATATATGTGTGTATATGGTATATGAGTGTGTATAGTGT
>JANHMN010000018.1:8990512-9029837 GCA_030674055.1 Rhabdomys pumilio | reverse complement strand
TGTGTGTGTGGTGTGTATGTGTGGTATATGAATGTGTGTGTATGTGTTTATGTGTGGTGTATGAGTGTGTGTATATGTATTTGTATGTGGTACATGGGTGTGTGTGTGGTATATGAGTATGTACATAGTATGTGTGTGGTGTGTGTGTGGTATATTAGTGTGTATGTAGTGTGTGTGTAGTGTGTGTGTTGAATGTGTGTGTGTGTGTGTGTGTGTGTGTGTATGTATTACAAGGTACTGATTTCAGCCTGATATGGTACAGCTGACGTCAGATTTTCACTTGCAATTGCTATGTTATTACTTGCAGAAATCTGGTTGTTGTATTTGTACTGGATTTCATTTTTGAGGTGTGAATCCATGTGGTATGTGCATGTTTTTCCTCTGAGTGTTTTTCCCTTTTCTCTCCACCTTATTTTTTTGAGACAGGGGTTTTAAGAAGCTAGAGTTGGCAACTTTGGGTAGACTTTCTAGTTAGAAAGTTCTGAGGTTCTGCAAATTTTTAAGCCCTCAGTACTGGCATTTCAGGTGTGTAAAACCATGCTCACCTCTTCTATGGATGCTGGAGATTCAAACTCAGGGCCTCAAGCTGGTGCAGCAAGCAGATTACCTTCCATGCCCTCTGTCACTGTCTGTCTCTCTTTCTGTCACTGTCTGTCACTGTCTCTGTCACTGTCTGTCTCTGTCTCTGTCACTGTCTCTGTCACTGTCTGTCTCTCTCTCTCACTGTCTCTGTCTCTCTTTCCCTTTTTCAGGTTTTTTTTTTTTATTTATTTACTTTAGGTACCACACATCTCAATAGCTACTTTGAGCCTTCACTATCCTCTGAAATTCTTGCTGGTCTTTGAATGATAAGGTAAACTGTATTTAGTGTTCAGGTTGATAAACGTGGAAAAGTGTATACCCACAAAGTCACCGCTGTGGTCACTCCCCAAACTTTCCTTCAGTTGTTTGCTTAGTACAAGTAAAGCTTCTGTGACCAGTCTGCCTTCCACTCGTTAGAGTGGAAAGACTGGATGACGACGACGACAACAGCAACAACAACAACAACAACAACAGCCTGTCCAGCCATATTTTAATCGTTTTACATGTGAAGGCCCTTCTTGTTTCCTCCTCAACATTTGGTATATACTTTTAAATTTTTCATCCACTAAAATTGTGTTATGGTTAACTGGACCCTTAGCGATTATAAAACAAAATCCTTCATTTTAGCAATATTCTTTGCTTTGAAAAAGACAATCCCACTTTCTATTGATTAGTTTAATGTGGTTTATTGTCATTTGAAAATTTTTTTCTTTTCTGTGTTCAGGACTGAAGCAAGACCTCACGCCTGCCCACTTAGCCACATCACCAGCCCCAATCACATTTAACTTGCTGTGTGCGCATATTTAAAGTGAGCTTCTTGTATGCAGTATGATAGTTGGATGTTATATTTTAAACATTTTTATGGTATGTGTGTATATGTGTGTGTGTGTGTGTGTGTGTGTGTGTTTGCATTTCAGTAGATATATATGTATACAGGTGCCTGCAGACGACAGAAAAATGTGTCAGATTCCTTGGAGCCCAGTTACAGGTGGTTTTTGGTTGCATGCTCAATGTGAGTGCAGGGACCAAACTCTGGTCCTCTGTTAACAGGAACAAGTATTTTTACCCACTGAGCCATCTCTCCTTCCCTGGGCAGTCCATGTTTATTTGGTCTGAAAATACCTATCTTTTACTCGGGGTGTTTAATATGACTGTCATGTAGTTCGACTTATATTTGTTATCTGGCTCTGCTTTTCAATGTATACTATTTTTTATCTTTTACTGGGTCTGTCGATGGTGGGTTGCCCTGCCTAGGTGTTGGCTTGCAGCACAGAGGGTTCACGTCTCACAGCTCCTGAACTCTTACCACTTCTGGCACCGTGTAAGACCCTTCCGCTAAATTCTTTCCCCAGCTGATCCCTCCTGATCTTTGTAATGGCTCCATCGATACCTTACGTTTTACACAGTGAGCTATGTAGCTGGATGTCTCCCGATGGCTCACTTCTTTCTCTCGCCTCAAGGTGGCACCCGTGCTCCACATGGATTCACCGTTGCTCTGTTCTGTACTCAGGCCTGCATAGTTTATTAAAGCAAAGGTTCTGGGTTGGGGTAATTGCATGAGTCCCCTTATTTATTGCTTAACTCTTAGAGATCAGTGTCCCCTTTATTTCTTCCCATCTTGAAAACTGTCGCTCCATATATTTTGTCCTGTTGTTCCTTGCCAATGAAGAGTAAATCTTTTTGCTGCTGCACTGTTCCACCTGTAGTGAGCAACACAGTCCAGATGCATTATAATACAGACTAGTTCTTTTATTTTTCTAAATTGTGTATGTTTCTTCACACCTGTGTAGGTACTGTTTACCATTTTGAGTCTACCAAATAAAAGGTGCATGGCAAAATTCAATTTGCAGCACAGTATGTCTCTATTCTAAATCAATAAATTTAGTTATAATAATAATAATAATAATCCTTCTTTTAAAATGTGCCACCAGTGCTAACTACGGTGGCTGTGCTGGTTAGTTCTTGTCAACTTGACATAGACCAGAGACAGTCAGAAAAAGAGTAATTCAAATGAGGAATTACCTCCATCTGATTGGCCTGTGGGCATTGTCTTGATTGATGACTCATGTAGGAGGGGCCAGCACACAGTGGGTGTGTCACCCCTGGACACGTGGTCCCGGGCTGTGTAACAGTAGGGAAGCATGCCAACAGGCAGTTCTCCTCTCTAGTGTGGTCTCTACTTCAGCTCCTGCCTCTAGGCTCCTACCTTGAGCTCCTGCATTGACTTTTTGTGGTAGTGGTGAAGACTCCCAAATTCGGGAGACCCTTACTCAAGTCTCGGGAAGTCGCAAACACCCACAAACTCCAAGACACCGTACCTGGATGCAATTAGCAGAGGTTTATTAGGGAAGAGAGCTGGCAGCCAGCGTTCAAACTGCACACTCGTGCAAGAGTACAGTTTGACCCCGCGTGGTAGGCTAAGGAACCTTTTATAGTAGGGGGTAGGGAAAGGAAGGAATTTTCGCGCGGTTACACATGATTGGTTATTTCAAATATCAGCAACTTGCAGAGGCGGCAGGATGGCTAGTTAGGACTTGTCTGGGCATGCCTTTTTACTTTTCTTTGTGGCCAGGAATGTGTCTTCCTGCTTTGGGCCTACCCCACCCACAGGTGGATTTTCTTCCCTGAGGCTTGAGGAATGTATGGGGCAGTGAAGGCCTGAAATCCTACATTCAGTTCCGCCTTCCTGGAACTAATGAGCCTGTATATATTTTATAAAATGGTCTTTATAATTTTTTACTCTACAGTGGTAAGCATAAGACAGAGAAATCCTTCCCTTCCCTGAGTTGCTTTTGGTCAGCAAAAGAGATGCAAAAACTAGAAGAGTAGAATATGTTTGTAATCCCAACACTATGGAGGTGTTGGTGGAAAAATCAGGATTTCAAAGCCAGTCTTGTCTACATAGCAGCCAGGATGTCATGGGACTCTGCCACAAAAGACTCAATCTTTTCCAAATCCAGCTAATGGTTTTCCACCAGCAAACTAGGAAAATTTTTACCATGGAGTTCTTGGTGAATACTTACATTAAAATATATCTATTGGTTTTTTTTTATTTTCCCAAGCAGGTTTCTCTGGGTAGCCTTAGCTCTCCTGGAACTTACTCAGAAGACTAAGCTGGTCTGGAACTCACAGAAATCTGTCTGCCTTTGACACCTGGGATTAAAATCTTGTATGACCACTACACAGCTATTTTGATTGATTTTTAATTTCCACGTTTTTCTGGTCTGGGTTGGTATACAACTTTTATTCTTCTGTCTTTGCCTTGCCATGTGCTTGGATTATGAGATTACAGTTATGTACCAAGATGCCCAGCTTTTATAGAAATTTTCATGTGAAGTGTGTTTTGGACTTTATAGAAGAGACCATGGTGATCTTTGACACACACACACACACACACACACACACACACACACACACATATAGTTAAAGTTTTGGAAGCTCCTTCCTTCTCTATACATAAAGAAGGCTTATGAGAATCTTGTAGGTTTTTATTTTATTTATTATAATTAATTAATTAATTAATTAATTATTAATTGACATTCCAAACACTGTCCCCCATCCTGGTTCCCCTTTCACAGAGTTCCTTCCCCTACCTCCTCCCTTTCTCCTTTGAGAGGTTGGGCCACCCTGCCTCCAGGTATTCTCTGGCACATCAAGTCTCTGAAGGATTAGGCAAATTCTCTCCCACTGAGGCCAGACAAGGCAGCCCTGTTGGAGAATAAATACCACAGTCAGCTCCCAGCTTTAAGGGAGAGCCTCCACTGTTATTGAAATCCCCACATGGAGACTGAGTTGCTCATCTGCTACATATGTGCGGGGTGGGGGTGGGGTGGGGGGTAGGGAGGGTTAGATCCAGCTCCTGTATGCTCTTTGGTTGGTGGTTCAGGCTCCGAGAGCTCCCAGGAGTTCAGGTTAATTGACTCTGTTGGTTTTCCTTTGGAGTTCCCATTGCCTTCGAGTCTTTCAATCCTTTCCCTAACTCTTCCATAAGAGTCCCTGACCTCTGTCCAATGTTTGGCTGTGGGTGTCTGCATCTGTTTCAGTCAGTTGCTGGGTGTAGCCTCTCAGAGGACAACTATACTAGGCTCCTGTCTGCAAGTGTAACAGAATATTATTAATAATGTCAGGGATTGGTTCTTGCCCAGGGGATGGGTCTCAAACTGGGCCAGTTACTGGTTGGCCATTCCTTCACTCTCTGCTTTATCTTTGTCCCTGCATATGTTTTAGATAGGACAAATTTTGAGTGGAAAGCTTTGTAGGTGGATTGGTGTCCTTATCCTTCCACCGGGGGTCCTGCCTGGCTATAGGGAGTGGCCTCTTTAGGTTCCATGCTCCTATTGCTAGGCATCTCAGCTAAGGTCATCTGCACTGACTCCTGGGAGCCTCCCCTGAAGTGGAGATTTCTGGTTTCTTTGGAGACTCAGTTGTGTCACACGATGCTTTTCTGGAAACTGTCTTATTAACGGATGTTTTGTCTGGAGCAGATACATGATAGGATGTTTTGCAGAGAACAGACACTTGGTGTTTTTCTGGAGGGAGCCTGGAGAAGGGCATGTGATGTTTTGCTAGAGCAGATGCTTGAGAGGACATGTGATATTTGGAAAGAGTATAAATGTAACCCAGCAGGCAGTGGATGATGCTGTGTGGCGTTGGTTCATCTTACCACTTTCTGCTGGTCTTTGTTGGGTTTTGCTGATGCTGGTCTTTGCTGTCCATGCTGTAGCATTGGGTTGTCTTGCTTTCTTTGCTGATCATCGTTTGTTATGAGTTTATATTAAGAAACATACCAAAGAACTGGTGGTGTTCCAGTGGTTTCTTGCTGCTTACTCTGGCTGGTTGGTAGAGCCTCCCGGTTTCTTCTGGATCAAACTGCCATTGCTTTTTGTGAGAATTATATTGAGTATTTTTACATTGATGTTCATAAATGAAACTGGTCTGAAATTCTCTTTCTTTGTTGAGTCTTTGTATGGTTTAAGTATCAGAGTAACTGTGGCCTCATAGAATGAATTAGGTAGTGTTTCTTTTGTTTCTATTTTCTGAAAGTTTTAATATTGGTATTAGCTTTCTGTTTTGAAAGTCTGGTAGAATTCTGCACTAAAACCATCAGGCCCTCACTTGGAGGCTTTTAATAACTTTTTCTATTTCCTTTGGGCTTATGAGACTGTTTAGATAGTTCAACCTGATCTTGATTTAACTTTAGTAAGTGATATCTGTCTAGAAAAATCATCCTTTTCACTTAGATTTTGTGTAAGATTTTTCAGTAAGACCTAATGACTTTTCAAATTTCCTCAGTTTCTGTTGTTATGTCTACCCTTTTCATTTCTGATTTTGTTAATTTGGATACTGTCTCTGTACCTTTAATTCATTTGGGTTTTTCTATCTTGTTGATTTTCTCGAAGAACCAGCTCTTGGTTTTGTTGATTCTTTCTTTGTATTGTTCTTGTTTCTAGTTGATTGATTTCAGCCCTGAGTTTGACTATTTCTTGCCATCTATTCCTCTTGGGTGTGTTTTTATTCTAGAGCTTTCAGGTGTGCTGTTAAGCTGTTAGTCTGAGAACTATCCAATTTCTTTTTGAAGGCACTTAGTGCTATGAATTTTCTTCTTAGCATTTTTAAAATATGTCACATAAATTTGGGTATCTTGTACTTTCATCATCATTAAATTCTAGAAAGTCTTTAATTTCTTTCTTTATTTCTTCCCTGACCAAGTGATTATTGAATGGAGAGTTGTTCAGTTTCCATGAGTATGTGGGACTTCTATTGTTTCTGTTGTTGTTGAAGTCCAGCCTTAATCCATGGGTGATCTGATAAAATGCAAGGGATTATTTCAATCTTCTTTTATCTGTTGAGGCTTGCTTTGTGCCCAATTTTGCCAAATTTCTGTCAATTTTGGAGAAGGTTCCAAGAGGTCTTGAGAAGAAGGTATATTCTTTTGTTTTGGGGTGAAGGGTTCTGTAGATATCTGTTAGGTCCCTTTGACTCATAACCTCTTTTAGCTCCATTATATCTCTGTTTAACTTCTGTTTCAATGTCCTGTCCATGAGAGTGAGGTGGTGAAGTACCCTACTATTATTGTGTGGGGTTCTGTAATGTGTGATATTTAGAAAAGCCACGGCATGAGTCGGCTATCTAATCATTGGGGAGGCTCTGCTTAGCTCTTGTTGCCATGTTCTGCACTAAAAGTGGCCTAAAGCCATGCATGCTAGAAGTGGCCAGAGGCTAAGCACACCACAACTAAACCCATGAGATGCCAGCGTGGTGGCTGGCTCTGCCAATCCACCACACTGCCCCCACAATGCTTGGCTGAGCCCAGACCATTCCTGCTATGCCCACGGTACCCAGTAGAAATGAGACTCTTAAAGCTTAAAGATTATCCAATGGATTTATATATTTGGAAATGCTCAATTAACAAGATGCCCACATAATTAGAATAGTTACCCAATATCTAACCTTTGATATAAGTTGCTATCCAGGACTGCTCTCGACCCATCTGTCCTCCTTCATGGCTGCTTGTTTCTTTCCCCTCCTCCTCCTCTTCCTTCTTCTTCCCACTGTTTTCTCCTCCCACTCTTAGCTCCCTGCTAATTACCAAGCTTTATTGCAAATATAATGTAGCAGAAAATTATCTTGTTACAGGGTTCAATGTGTGATTTAAACTTTTTAGCAAAGTTTCTTTTATGAATGTGTGTGCCCTTGCAATTGGAGTATGAATGTTCAGAATTGAGACATCATCTTGAGGGGAATTTTTTCTTTGATGAATATGAAGTATTCTTCCCTATCTCTTTTGATAACTTTTAGTTGAAAGTCTATTTTATTAGATTTTAGGATGACTACTCCAGCTTGTTTCGTGGGTATATTTACTTGAAAATCTTTTTTCAGCCCTTTAGTCTGAGGGAGTATCTATCTTTGTTGCTGTGGTGTGTTTCTTTTATGCAGCAGAATGAGGGGTCATGTTTACATATCCAATCTGTTGGCCTGTGTCTTTTTATTGATGAATTGAGTCAATTGATACTGAGAGATATCAATGACCAATCATTATTAGTTCTTGTAATTTTCATGTTGGAGCTGGTATTGTGTGTATGTAATTCTCTTTATTTGGTTTTTCTGTGAGATGATTAACTTCTTGTGTTTTCTTGGGTATGAAGAATGAAAATTATAAAAAAAAAATAGTTAATAAGATATATACAGGCTTTCCTTTAGGTTTTTCTTTAAAGGACATGGAAAATTTCCTCTGAAATGAGCCAGGCCAGTTTTGGGAACTGGCTGTACAGAAAAGGAAAGTAAAGAATGTAAGTCATCTAAGTGGGGTTGGGAAGCTAGTAGCACCATGATGACAGGGCAAGTGACAGGGTAACAACTGAGAAATAGTTGGGCAGAGTGACAGGGCAACAACTGAGAAATAGTTGAACAAGTGACATGACAAGACTACATTTTTGTGAGAAATGGGTGTGCAGAGTGCTTTCCACATGATCCTGTATCATTTAGGTTTGGGCTCCTCTGGAATGTTCCACTATTTTTATGTTATGTATCCTTGACAACCCCTCACCCCCCTTCCCACTCCCCTGGTTTGTGGTTTACCCCTTTAAAAACCCTCCTCAGACTGACTGGCTTTGTCAAACTCTACTCCTGTGTGAGTATGCAGTTTGACCTTGGCTAGCCAAATCTCATCACAATAAACATCTGCTGATTGCATTCGGGTACAGTGTCTTGAGATTTTTGGGTGGCTGTGATTTCCTGAGACTTGAGTAAGGGTCTCCCGAGTTTGGGGGTCTTCAGGTATAGTTATCTTCTTTGTGTTGGGGTTTTCCTTCTAGTATCCTCTATAGGGCTGGATTAGTAGAAAGTTTTTCTTGTTTTCTTTTTTGAAAAAAATATATTTAGTTTTGTCATGGAATTTTCTTTCTGGTTTCTCCATTTATGGTGATTGGGAGTTTCTTTGGGTATTGTAGTCTGGGATGACATCTAAGGTGTTTTAGAGTCTGCAAGACATCTGTCTCAGATTTTTTTTGGCTTTTAGTGTCTCTGTTGAGAAGTCCAGTATAATTTTGATATGTCTGCCTTTACATATTACTTGGCCTTTTTTCCTTGTCTCTTTTAATATTCTTCCTTTGTTCTGTACATTTAGTGTTTTGTTTATTATATGGTGAGAGGATTGTTTTTTCTCATCCAATCTATTTGGTGGTTTATAACGTTCTTGTGCATTTATCACCATCTCTTTTTTAGATTAGGGAAGTTTTCTTCTATGATTTTGTTGAAGATGTTTTCTGGTCCTTTGAACTGAGAATCTTCACCTTCTTCTATTCCTATTATTCTTAAGTTTGGTCTTTTCAGTGTGTTGCTAATTTCTTGAATGTTTTGAGTTAGGAAATTTTTACATTTGGCATTTTCTTTGACTGATTAATGTTTCCTATAGTATCTTCTACACCTGAGATTCTCTCTTCTATCTCTTATACTCTGTTGGTGATGCTTGTCTTTAGTTTCTGTTCTCTTTCCTAGGTTTTCCACATCCAGGGTTGCCTCCATTTGTGTTTTCTTTATTGCTTCTATTTCTATTTTTTAGGTCTTGGATTGTTTTGTTCACTTTTTTCTCACCTGTTTGATTGTATTTTTCTGTATTTTTAAAAGGGATTTATTTATCTCCTCTTTAAGGGCTTCTCCCTGTTTGTGTTTTCCTGTATTTTTAAGGGAATTATTTATATCCTCTTTAAAGGCCTCTAATATCTTCATGAGATGGGATTTAAGGTCATAGTCTTGCTCTTCATGTGTGTTAGGATATTCAGGGCTTTCTGTAGTAGGACAGCTGAGTTCTAATGGTGTCATATTGCATTTGTCACTGTCAATTATGCTCTCATGTTTGCCTTTTACCATTTGGTTGCCTCTGGTATTGGCTGGCCTGGGTGTCCCTGGTTGGAGCAGGCCTCCTGAGAGACAGGTGGAGTTGTATGTCTGGGTTAGAGCTGGCTTGGTGAGAGGCACTAATTTGGGACTGAAGGTGGAGGTGTAGACTGGAAGAACATTCTATTTTTTTCTGAGGAGTTTATGTTCATGTGAGTGCAGATTCTTGTGGAGGCCATATGCATCAGCTTCCCCCTCTCCTTAGAGCTGGAGCTACAGGCAGTTGTGATCAACCTGTTTGAGTGCTAGGAGCAGAAATCAGGTCCTCTGCAAGAGCAGCACCATTCTTGATTCCACAACCATGCTCTAGCACAGAAATGTGTGACTTTGACAGATCTCTCAAAGAGCATTCCATCTTTACTGTGTCCATCTGTGTCCTAGAATAGGCAGACCTCTTGTTCCCCCATGGTTACTTGAGAGGAGAGGACACAAGGAAACTCCATCTGGGAGGGAACCTCTAATGAAAAATTGTCTCCCTTAGATTGTCTTATAGTCTTTTGGGCATTTTCTTGATTAATGATTGACATGGGAGGGCTCAGACCACTACATGTAGTACCACTTCAGAGCAAGTGGTTCTGGGCAGAATAAGCAAAGAAGTGAGCAGCCAAAGATTAGAGATCTGACAGCTTCTGCTTCAAGACTCGCAGACCGGAGCTGCTTGGGGCAGTGTGGGCTCTAATAATTTAGCCCCCAAGGCTTTTGGCAGTGCGGGTCAAACATTGACAGAGCGGTCCGACATTTTGGCCCCCAAGCATGGGGCAGAACGGTTCTCAACATTTTTGGCGCCCAATGTGGGTCAGCTCAGGCTGCAACATTTTTGGCGCCTAACGTGGGGCAGCAAGAATGAGAGACCCAGTGAGGGACATTACTGCAAGAAGGATCTGCTGAAAATTCAGAAGTGAAACGAAGGTGATCACCGCGGGAATCTGCCGCATCAAGAAAGGTAAGTCATGTTAATGAAAATGGGGCAAGAAATAAGTCAGCCTGAACTCAACTCTCTGTTTTTATTTTGTTTGCTGCTCATGTGTATTAATTGTCTGCTTTTGTTTTGTTGTTTGAATGCTGTCTTTCATGTTCAAAATAAAAAGAAACATATTTATCCAAAATTAGAATCTAAAATACAACCAAAGGTTGGTGATGATTTGTCAGAGCCAGATTGTCCTGACCTAGAGGAAGAGGCAGCCGAACATTATGACCCTGAATGGCCCTCTTCCCAAAGCCCCTCTCCCAGTGCGCCTCTACCTCCAAGTGCTCCCGCAATGAAGATGGTGGTTATAGACCCTATAAGGGAGTTACAGGGAAAAATATCTGTTCTTAAACAACAAATAGAGTTAGAAAAAGAGTATCAGGACTTAATCAGCTACAAAAATTAAAGACAGGAACGATGTCTCGAGAGGTAAACTGTGAAAATCCCCCATCTCTTTGTGTTCTTCAACCAGGAGTCCAAAGGCAGCCCCTATCATCTAGCTTAAGATTAGCCACAGATCATCCAGAGAAGGGAGATGCTCAGGCTTTCCCTGTATTAGAGACCAGAGACAATCAAGGGGTTGCTTGGAGACATCACACAGGGTTTAATTTTCAAATTATTAAGGAATTAAAAAATGCAGTATCACAATACGATGCCACTGCTCCCTTTACTCTTGCAATTTTAGAGTCTGCCACAGAGGAGTGGCTGACTCCTAGTGACTGGAATATGTTAGTGAGAGCAGTTCTTAGCAGTGGTGACTATCTTATTTGGAAATCAGAGTATCATGAGAATTGTAAAGAAACAGTTAGGAGAAACATTCAGGCAGACAATGGTTGGTCCTTTGATGCCTTAGTAGGAGAAGGGCAATTTGATTCTAGTGATAACCAGATGCAATATGACCCAGGCTTACTCGTGCAAATTCAAAATGCAGCCATGAAGGCTTGGTGTAAACTCCCAGCAAAGGAAGACCCTGGTGCATCTTTAACAGCAATCAGACAAGGACCTGATGAACAATTTTCTGATTTTGTTCATCGATTAATGACAACAGCAGGTAGGATTTTTGGTAATGAAGAGGCAGGTGTAGATTATGTGAAACAACTTGCATATGAAAATGCCAATCCTGCCTGCCAAGAGGCCATTAGACCCTACAGGAAAAAGACAGACCTTACAGGGTATATCAGACTCTGTTCTGACATAGGTCCCTCCTACCAACAGGGCTTAGCTATGATGGCTTCCATGCAAGGAAATTAGTAAGAGATTTTTTGGCTAGTAGAAACCAAAAGGCCAGTTTTAAACTTGGCAAGCCTGGACACTTTGCAAGAGATTGAAAGGCAGAAAATGAGTTAACCCAGAGACAGCCCAGAAAACAGCCTGGGCTCTGCCCACTTTGCAAATGTGGAAGGCATTGGGCTAGTGAATGTAGGTCCAAAAGAGACGCCCAAGAAAACACCCTTTCCCATAATTAGGGAAACGGGAACAGGGGCCAGCTCCGGGCCCCCAAACCAACACAAGCCAAAACAGGCTTATGGAGCAGTTAGTTTCATACCAGCAAACAACAACCCCTTTCTGAACTTAGTCAAGCAACACCAGGAAGTGCAGGACTAGACCTCAGTTCTGCCACCTACACAGTATTAACCCCAGAAATGGGACCTCAGGCTTTATCCACCGGAGTGTTTGGACCACTCTATCCAAATGCGTTTGGACTGATAGTGTGAAGAAGCAGTACTACTATGCGGGAACAACAATTTTTTCATGGAGTTATAGACAATGATTATCAAGGTGAGATTAAGGTAATGGCACAGGCAATTCAGAATATAGTCACCATTCCTACAGGAAGGAGGATAGCTCAACTATTGTTACTTCTATTGTTCCCTACTAATCACAAATATAAGAGTCCTAAGAGAGGGGACCAAGGCTTTGGTTCTTCTGATGCATACTGGGTACAACCTATAGTTAAACAAAAACCTATGATGGCACTATGGCTGGATGGAAAGGCATTCCAAGGCTTGGTTGACACAGGAGCTGATGTGACTATCCTAAAACAAAGTGATTGGCCTGCCACCTGGCCTCTGACCCCAACCTTAACCAATCTAAGGGTATTGGCCAAAGTCAAAATCCACAACAAAGCTCTAAGGTGCTGACAAAGATAAAGAAGGTAATACAGGGAATATACAACCATATGTCATATCTGGGGCAGAGATCTATTATCCCAGTTGGGATTGATTATGTGCAGTCCTAATGAACTAATCAAGGCTCAAATGGTAAGCTCTGAGCCTTCCCCAGGGAAAGGATTAGGAAAAAGTGAAGATGGGATTACTCATCCTATTGAGGTTTATGGTAACACTAGAAGAAGAGGCTTGGGGGCTATTGATTCAGCTACACACCTAGGGCGTTGTACAGATCCCATCACCTGGAAGGGGAAGAGTTTGGGTGGATCAGTGAGCTTTAACCACCGAAAAATTACAAGCTGCTTAATTGTTAGTGCAGGAGTAATTACAGGCAGGATATTTAGAGGAGAGTAACTCTCCCTGAAATAACCCAATATTTGTCATTAGGAAAAAGTCAGGAAAGTGGAGACTGTTGCAAGACTTGAGGGCTGTTAACGCGACCATGATTAGGATGGGAGCCTTACAACCTGGGCTGCCCACACCAGTTGCCACACCTTTAGGCTATTATAAAGTAGTTATATATTTAAAAGACTGTTTTTTTTTTCCATCTCATTGCATCCGAATGACAGAAAGCACTTTGCTTTCAGTGTTCCCGCTATAAATTTTAGAGAACCTATGAAGAGATATCAATGGAAGGTCTTGCCTCAGGGTATGGCTAACAGTCCTACCTTGTGCCGGAAGTTTGTGGCTTCTGCCATAGAGTGTGTTAGAACTATGTGGAAGCAAATCTATATGATTCATTTCATGGATGATATTTTAATAGTAGGGAAAGATGAAAAACAGGTACTCCAGTGCTTTGATGATCTTAGAACAGCTTTACAGGCTTCAGGATTACAAATAGCTCCAGAAAAGGTACAATTACAAGATCCATATACTTATTTAGGATTTCAGATTAATGGTCCACGTATTATTAATAGTAAGGCCACCTTGAGGACTGATTCCCTTAAGACACTTAATAATTTTCAAAAATTATTCAGAGACATTAATTGGATATGATCATATTTGAAACTCACAACAGGAGAGTTGAAGCCTTTGTTTGAGATTCTCAAAGGAGATTCTGACCCTAAGTCTCACAGAGCTCTAACAGAGGAGGGTAGAAAAGCCTTACAGAATGTTGAGAATGCTATTTCACCCCAATTTGTAACTCATATTAATTATTCTAAGCCTTTGTATTTTCTTATTTTTAACACTAAACTAATTCCTACTGCAGTTTTTTGGCAAACTGCAGCCATATTATGGGTTCATCTTCCCTCATCCCCTAAGAAGGTTCTTTATCCATACTATGTTGCTGTAGCTGATATGATTATGTTGGGCAGAGATAATAGTCAAAAATATTTTGGAAAGGATCCTGATGTAATAGTACAATCCTATAGAGGGCATCAGGTTGATTGGCTTATGCAGAGTTCTGAAGTCTGGCCTATTGCATGTGCTCATTTGCTGGTCAGATAGATAATCATTATCCATCAGATAAATTGATTCAGTTTTGTAATTGCCATGAATTCATTTTTCCATCTCGTACTGCACATGCACCTATTGAGGAAGCATTGCTAGTTTTTACTGATGGTTTCTCATCAGGAACAGCTGCTTATGCTTTTCAAGATCAAATAGTCTCCTTTGCTATATCATCTGTGTCAGCTCAATTGGTTGAATTACATGTTCTTATTGCTGTGTTTCAAGCATTTCCAAATCAAACCATTAATATTTATTCAGATAGCTCATATATAGCTCAATCTATTCCTCTGCTAAAAACTGCTGCACAAATAAAGCATTCCTCAGAAGCAGCCGATTTGTTTTTACAGTGCCAACAATTAATTTTGAGGAGAACGTGTAAATTCTTTATAGGACACCTGAGAGCCCACACTGGACTACCAGGTCCTCTCTCTGAGGGAAACACCAAGGCAGATCTAGCTACTCGTGTAACTGCAGTGACTTTATCAGATCCACCATCTGACTTGGATCAGGCCATAAAGGCTCATGAGTTACATCACCTTAATTCTAAAACTTTAAAAATTATGTTTAAAATTACTAGAGAACAAACTAGACAAATTGTTAAACAATGTCAATCATATGTTACACTTTTACCAGTTCCTCATTTGGGTGTAAATCCAAAGGGACTGATACCAAACAGTATCTGGCAAATGGATGTTACTCATTATAATGAATTTGGAAATCAAAAATATATACATGTATGTGTAGATACATACAATGATGTCATTTATGCTACATTACAATCTGGAGAAACAAGCAAGCATGTGATCACTCATAAGATAAGAGATAAGACCTAAGGGCTGATCACTCACATGCTTGCTACAATTGCTGTATTGGGTGTGCTGAAACAGATAAAGACTGACAATAGGCCAGGTTATAAAAGCTCCAGTTCCCGCCAATTCTGTGAAAAATTGGGAATACTATATAAAATGGGTATTCCGTATAATCCACAGGGCCAAGGTATGGTAGAAAGGGCACATTGAACCATTAAATGTCAATTTGAAAAAATTAAAAAGGGGGAATGGTACCGTACCAAGAGATCCCCCAGAAATATCCTTCATCACACACTCTTTATTTTAAAATTTTTAACTTTGGATTCTGAAGGAAAATCCGCTGCAGATAGATTCTGGCATCCTGATACCAAAAGAATTTTGCAACAGTCCTCTGGAAAGACCTATTAACTGGAACCTGGAATGGGCCAGATCCAGTGCTTATCTGGGGAAGAGGTTCTGTCTGCATATATTCCCAAATGACAGATGCCACACACTGGCTGCCAGAGAGACTGATTAAACAGATAGACAACAATAACAAATCCAGGGAGGAGAAACCCCCTGAGAAGCGTATTTTTTCTTTGCAGGAAAGATGAAGATGCTTCTCAATTGCCTTCAAACTGGAACAGATCAACCAGCGAACCTGACCGGGGAAGTCCTCAATGTGGAAGGAGACATCACCACCTGTAACTCCAGGGTGGTTCTATTGGACTCTTGTTTCTCCAACTTATGACTTAATGGAGAACATTGTTTAGACCCAGGAGAAAACCCATTACCACAGTCAGTATAGCTGTTTTCTGGGTTTGAGATTGACTAGAGCAGGAACAGGGGTTTCCTTACTTGTTTTGTTAAATCAAGACTATGATCAATTCTGTATTTCTATAGACATAGATTCTGCTATAACACATTTGTAACAGAATAGAAGAGGCTTATACTTTTTACTCCTCTGATAGAGGGAGTTATGTGTTGCCCTTAAAAAAGAGTATTGCTGTTATACTGACTATCCAGGCATTGTTAAGTCTCTTGTCTCTGGGGTCCATGCTGTTCAACAAACTGATGGCTTTTGTACGACAACAGATAGACGCTATTCAAATGAAACCCACACAGGTCCATTATTACAGGCTGGAAGTAGGGGATTGTAAAACTTCTGTCATCAAGACTAACGAGTTATATCCCCTAACTTATGCTCTAAGCCGGATAGTTCATGATGGGTAAGAGAACACTTCAAGACCCTTGCCCCTAAAAAGGGAGGCCTCACCATCCTAAGACAGGAGCTCAACCAATGGCTGTTGAGTATCCAAAGATGGCAAACAGAGGCTGGGGTCATTTGTTCCAACCTAAGACAGGCACGGTTTCCGTAAGTTTTCCCAGCCTTCCCTTTTGAAAAAAAAATTTAAAAAGGGGGACCAGTGGGGAGCTGACAGAAGGTGGCTATCACCCTTGCAACCATCTTGAGCCATATACCCTGAGAAGAGACTTGATTACAATAGCCTACAATAGCTGAGCACACTTTGATAACAGCTTGTATTAGATACCCAGGATTTTCTCTTGTGTGTGTGTGAGACTTAAAGGTGTGATTTAGAGCTGAGACTTAAGGGCATGACTTACAGATCAAATTTAGAGATAAGACCTAAGGGCTTGACTTAAGGGTGTGACTTAGAAGTGAGACATATAAAAGGTGAGAAGCAGACAGAAGAGTACAGTACAACCAGACAACAGATTACTTGACACAGTACAACTTGGAACAGAGAATTAGGTATTAGGTACTTGGTACTTGGAGGAAGAACTTGGAATTAGACAAGTAAAACTTGGAGTTGGTATTAGGCACTTGGCACTTAGAGGAAGAACTTGGAATTAGACATTAGGCACTTAGCGCTTGGAAGAAGTAAGTTGGAAGTTGGAGGCACTAGGGACTAGGAACTCAAGACTTGGGACTTGGACTAGGAAGAGAGACTGAAGAATAAATGAGATTGAATCACACTCTGTCTGGTCTCCATTCCTTGTGTCCGTACTTACTCTCTTTCTTGCTGAACCCAGACCCGCAGACCAGAGCTGCTTGGGGTAGTGAACAAGTTAGTCCCCAAGGCTTTTGGCAGTGCAGGTTCCAACATTGACACAGTGGTCCACAACATTTTGGCCCCCAAGTGTGGGGCAGCTCGGGCCACAACAAAGTTTCTGTCTAGAATTCTTGCTTTGGGTGGCTGTTTGAATAGGTAAGGCCCCGATAAATAAATTCATGTTTTTGAATGCTTGGCTGTAGGGAGTAGTGTATTAGGAGGTATGGCCTTCAAGTAGACTTGGCCTCGTTAGAGGAAGTGTGACACTATGGAGGTGTAGCTTTGAGGTCTTAAATGCTTAAGCTATGTACAGTGTGAAACACATTTTTTTTTGTGTCCTTCTGATCAAGATGTAGAACTCTCATCAACTTCTCCAGCACCATATCTGCCTGATTGCTCCCATCCTTCCTGCCATGATGATAATGGATGAAGCCAGCCCTAATTAAATACTCTCCTTTATGAGAGTTGCCTTGGTCATGGTGTCTTTTTACAGCAATTGAAACCCTAAGTATGATGACCTTAGTTCCTTTGATGATGGGTCATAATGTGTAAACCCTTTCTTCTCCGAGTTGCTTTCGTCAATGATTTATTATAGTAACAGAGAAGCAAACCAGGACAGGGCCTTCAACCACATAGATATGTTATGTGATTGTAGGCTTCAACGTTATTACGTTAAATGCTCATACTTTCTAGACAGATTTAGTTTGCTTCTAGAGTATACCATGAAGGATGTAATAGTTACACTCTACATGAAGGGCAGAAATTTAAAGAAAAACTTAGCCTCTACCAATGTTAACACTTTGACAATTAGCTATATTAATGAAGTACTTTAAGATGAATGGTAATACAGGAAACTATGATCCTTAAGACATAGATGCCAGGCTACACAAAAAACAAAGGTGCCAAGCCATTGCTAGCCGCAGTAAATATGGCTGTGAAATATGATTTCTCTGGAAATCTTTGGTCAGTGTCACTTATAAGCATTTCTGGCTCATAGATGAATCCTCAGGGCACACTCATTCTAAGCATTGAGGATATAAGATTTCACTGCAGTTCAACTTTCTGGGCCACAGATGTACAGAGAATTATACTCAGGGGTAAACAGAAGAAAATGTGAAGAGAAAAGAAATGTCTCAGGACTGCTTGTCTTCTTGAACAGGAGCCTGGGGATAAAAATGGACATTCACATGCATCCACAGGATGAACCAGCTAAGAAGGGATGGCTCCTCCTGAGCAAAGCCTATGCATTTTTTACAGCTATGAAAGTCAGAGTGAAAGCAGAGGTAGGCTCTTAGATAAATAGCTTGCACATCTGTAAGGTAAAAATGCATTTTACATTGTTAGTGAAAGAAAATGAGTACTGTACAATAGAGTAAAACCATAACTAAAAACATGTAGCAGATATGGAAAGACATTTTAAAATTTAAGTCAATAGTTTTTGTGTAAGGTTCAGTAAGATATAGTATGTAATATATATAAAGGATTGAGAGAATGAATGAATGAATGAATGAAGTCTGGGGTCCTTATATAAAGTAATACAATGAGTCTCCTACTGTGGTAGTTTGAAGAAAAATAGTTCCCATAAGCCCTGTGGTGGTTTGAATATACTTGGCCCATGGGAAATGGCACTATTAGGAGGTATGGCCTTGCTGGAATAAGTGTGGCTTTGTTGGAGGAAGTGTATTACTCTATACACAAGATCTTGAGGGCTCCTAGTGTTCAAACTCCGCCCAGTGTGGAAGAGACTTTGGATCAAGATGTGGAGCTCTCAGCTTCTCCAGCACCATGCCTGCCTGGATGCTGCCATGCTTCCCACCATGATGATAATGGACTGACCTCTGAACCTGTAAGCCAGCCCCAATTAAATGTTGTCCTTTATAAGAGTTGCCTTGACCATAGTGTCTCTTCACAGCAATAAAATCCTAACTAGGACAGAAGTTGGTACCAGGAACTGGGGTATTGCTGAGATAGGACTAACCCTGCTTTTGCTTGGCTGAATGTAGACTTTGGGACTTTGGATCAGTAAAGCAGTTGAATACTTTAAGTATATTTAATGGAATATACTAGTCAGATCATGGAAGACAATGGTGCTAAAAATGATTTGAACTGTGGGGGCCTGGCTCAAGAGGTTTCAGAGGAGAAGAATGTTAGTTTGTGGCCTAGAGGCTACTCTTGTGATATTTTGGAAAGAATGTGCCTGCTTTTGCCCTTGTCTGAAAAGTCTTCCTGAGGCTAAAGAGTTTTGGATTAATTCCCTTGGCAGAGGAAAGTTTAAAACAGCCTAGGATTGACTCTATTGTGCAGATATTAGTGTTCGCTCTTTTGAATATCTATAATGAAAAGGAGCAAGCTGAGCAAAAAATAAAAATAAAAAAAAAAAGAGTACAGTTCAGAGATAAATGGGAACTAGGAAGTGGAATGGAGCTAAATCCTGTTTTCAAGGAGATAAATAAAAATTTAAAAAGCCCGATGTTAAATGGGGAAAAAGGGAGTGGTGACCTCAGGGCAGGACCCTACCACAGGTACATTCTTAACTTGTGAAAAGGAATTAAAGCAAAGGTTAGAGTCAGGTGTAGTAGTGAACACCTTTAATCCCAGCACTTCAGAAGGCAAAGGATAACCTGATCTACAGAGAGTTCCAGGACAGCCAAGCTTAAGTGGTGAAGGACTAAGAAAAGCCACTGACACCAGATGTGTGTCAGGAGTGTCCCTGCGTAGAGACCTAGAGAGTCTGTTGTGTGAAAGGGCGTCTGGAATCTCCCTTTAAATTTAAGGAAAGCAGCTGAGGCCAGGTGTGTGGCAAGGGTGTATCTGCATGAAGCTGAAAAGGTGAAGTCTGGATTGCCTTGGAGACCCAAAGAGATTAGAAATGGCAGAGTCATGGGATATCTGCTGAGGAAAGCTGCTAACAGGAAGTGGGACCAGCCGAAGAGAAAAAAGTCTGTTGCAGTCAACAAAGCTGAAAGGAGTTGGAGATCAGTAGAGCATTTTGACATCAGACATGGAAATGCAAAAGTTTGCCCAGTTGGTTTTCAGTCTTGCTTTGGTCCAGTTTTACCTCATTATATTTCTTTTCCTTCCTTTTGGAATTATAATGTATATATCTATATGCCTCTATCTTTATCTCTGTATCTATATATCATGTACCAGTATATGTCGGAAGTATGTGACTTGCTTTTCATTTTGGTTTTATAGATTAGGGTTAAAAGATTGCATGAGTCTCAGAAGAGGCTTTAAACTTTGGACTTTTAAATAAGTTTAAGATTGTTATAGACTATAAGGACTTTTGAAATTTTGCATTATAATATAGCTATAAGACCATGGGATCCAGGGAGTGGAATGTTGAATAAAAATGGCCTTCATAGGCCCATAGGGAGTAGCAGTATTAGGAGGTATGGTCTTATTGGAGGAAGTGTACCTCATTCTCTTTCTGCTGCCTGGGGATGAAGATGTAGAACTCTCACCTTCTCCAACACCATGTCTGCCTGCATGCTACTAAGCTTTCTGCCATGATGATAATAGACTAAGCTTCTAAACTGTAAATAAGTCCAAATTAAATGTAAAAAGGCAAAGCAAACCAAACCAAACCGAAACTGAAACAGTTTCTGTGGTCGTGGTATCTCTTCAAAGCGATAGAAACCCTAACTAAGACACTTACATGATACAAATTTATTTTAACTTCCAAGAGCAAAAGTAACAACAAAAGTAGAGCTTATGTAATCTATACAGTTGTGAGTTCTGACCTCTATGTATTTGATATCAAGCTAAACCCAAGGAACCCATCAAATTAAATTACTTGGTTGATAGTACTTCATGTTAAAAAAGAAATGCTGTACTTAATGTTATCAGACAGTTATAATAATAAAAGAGGAATGGTGTTATTGAAGTTTTATTTGCCTGGAAACCTTTTGGTTGCATGAAAGGAAAGTTTAAAGACAATATTTTACCTCTGAATTTCAGTTGGGATGCCACCCAGATCTCTCAATCCAGCTTTGAACTTGAGTCTAAAGAAAATGTTTGATCTTCTTTGTCTTTCAACTTGACAAAGTGTTCTTCTCTTTTGAAATACAGATTGTGTTTTATGTGTAATTGTCAACCAGTTTCAGTAATATAAAGCTCTTGGGGTTTAGATATGAGTCTTTTTTTTATTAACTGTCTGACATCCTTCTAAGTGTCTACCCTACTGAGGTGCAACTCCAAAAGTATTGTTCCTTAAACTTTTATTCTCCCTGTGCTGGTTTGGAAATAGTGGGAAACACTGGATTTGGTGTCTTCACTGGGAGGCTTTACAAATAACATTGCTGAGATCTCATTCTATGCAATGCACTGGTAATGGTTTATAGTCATTAAAAGACTGACATTCTGTCTTGAGAGATGGCTTTGTGAGTAACAGTACTTGCAGTCTAACCATAGAGATCCAAGTTAAAATCCTCCGAATTCATGTAAAAAGCCTAGCTTGATCTCCAGTCAGTGTCTATAACTTCTGTAGGGAGAGGGGCAGGAAGATCTCTAGCTGCTGGCTGCCAGATTGGCTTTAGGTTAAGTATGAAACCTTGTCTCAAGGGAAGTAGATGGAGAGTGATTGATGCATATTTGACAGCCTTCCTCTGGTCTCTGGTGTGTAACTGTATATGCTTGTGTACACATGCACTCCTACACACACACACACACACACACACACACACACACACACACACACACACACAGAGAGAGAGAGGGGGGGGGAGAGTGAGACAGCGACAGAGACAGAGAGACAGAGAGAAGAGTGGTAGGAGAAGGCAGGACGGGGAAAAGTTCTGTGATTGCAAGCAACTTAGAACTGGTCTATGGACTTGAAAACATACTTAAAGTTTTATGGGGGCAAAACCATACTTGTTCTCAAATGATCAAATGAGCAAGAAATACTAGATTCTAGATATTTCTAGAATAACTACTCATCTTCCAGTGAAAGGAATTCCAGAGAAAGAGGAAAAATACATATTTTGCTATAAAAAGTATAAATACTTTGCAGGGCTTTTCTAGGCTGAAACCTAAGAAAAACTTTCTGAAATGATTTGAGGTTGGCATTCATGTCCAAGGTCACACTCCTCCTAAGGTGGGTGAAGAATAGGACACGGGGGAACCATAATAAAGTTAAAAAGATACAAAGGAACAATGCAAAAGGGCCTGGAGAGATGGCTCAGTGGTTAAGAACACTGACTGCTCTTCCAGAGGACCTGGGTTCAGTTCCTAGCACCTGCATGGCAGCTCACAGCTGTCTGTGACTCCAAGGTCTGACATCTTCACAGACACACATACAGGCAAAACACCAATGCACATAAAATAAAAATAAATTAAAAAAACCAATGTAACAAAGAATGATAATTTACTAAAGCACACCACACGAGTAATACATAGAATAAAAGAGATAGCCACGCTCTTGTTTGAAATGATCCTTTGTGACGGAGAAGTTAATTTGCAGGAAGAGGCCTCTGAGAGAAGCGAGCCTATTCTGATTATAGACACAACCAACCTGCCCATCACCTTTTGCTTTGGCAGAGAGCCATGCCCATGACAATCTCACCATTAGGAAGCATGTATTAAGTGCTAACACAGTCATTAATAGGTAATAACATAATTAGGTGCTGGTCAATAAATGCATTTGCATTTCATACTACATAATGGTGGATAATACAGCACTAAATGATGAAATCAGATTACTTCCTCCTCTGGGCTTTTGTCACCTGGTCCTCATTTTAGAAAGGCACTTAATGTGGCTGGCTTTCAGAGGATTCTCGACTCTTCAGCTTATCAATCCTTTTAGTGCCAGCGTATGAGACACTGGCCTCCGTCTGTGTTTCAGTGCTGAGGGAATTGAACAAATGAACGAATGGACAAGAAAGCATCTAGCAAGCCTGTTGCTCTGTTAACAAGGCCCAGTATCACCGAGGTACTGCCTTTAAGGAATGAGCATTCATGGTCCTCAGCAGATGTGGAGAGTAAAGCGAGCCACAAAGGCCGTGACACAGAGACAAAGGGCCAGTCACCCCTCAGAGCGTGCAGAGTTGGAACCCTGCAGCCACCCATGTCGGGAGGAACCTTGGTTGTTAGCGGCAGGAAAGCCTGGAGGAGCTGGACACCCACATGCATCTCTCAGTAGCAGGAGCAACGGGAAGAGGATTTTTTGGTTTACGGAGTCACTCCATGTCCATTCTCCTTAGGGGCTCCCAGGGGACCCTACCTGCCACCGAGCTCCACCAGGTACCTAATGCTTGTCACTGTTCAGTTCCGCACTATCTTAGACACATAAACCTTCCACATCCGCCTTTGCTGTTAGTCCCCTCTCACCTCTGCAGCTCTTATTTCTCACTTTCCATGTCGGAATGTCTAAGTGCTCACCTGCTGCCTCCGTCTTATTCACCCTCCTGACTCCATTCTATCTGCCAAATCTATCATTGGCGTTTTCTTAGGTGATCAAAGAAAAAGTACCCATAGTTTTATCACCTGAAATGTGTGTATGTGTAGGTACTAGCTATAAATTCGGGTTTAGCTGCTGATGAGTGGAATACGTTAGAGACCCTGTGCTGTAGCAGAAGAGGGGCTATGGAAAGTGGCATCAAAACTAAAATGAAAAAAGTCAGTTGGCCAAGGATTCGGAAGTCTTGCTACCACGGCTGAGTGCAATAAACAACTTTGAGGACAAAGCCCTGGACATACAAAGAGCTGGCGTTGCCACGTGCTCTGTTAGGGTCCTGTAAAGGGTCAAGAGCCTTTTAAGGCTTGTGCTTTTTGAGTCCTTTCCCTAACTTGTTAGCTCATTCCCGTTGTGGAGAGTGCTCCGTCTTCCTTAACAAATTATTTCTCTATCTATTTTAAACTATGTATCCATGGTACAATTTGTTGTCCTGGGACAGGAGAATCTGGAAATTGTAGTGGGTTTTCTGGAGACTCAGATCAGAGCTTAGAACATTGTATCATCTTGGTATGGAGATATTGCTTCCTTCTGTTTTCACAGTTTATGACCTAATTATTTAGAAATGTATTGTTTTGCGGGTTGTTTATCAGTCTATGTCATTGATCACAGCTCTATTTGCATCTGTTCTCCATTTAAGGTATTTGTTTAGTGTGTGTGTGTGTGTGTGTGTGTGTGTGTGTGTGTGTGCCTGTATGCCTCTGTGTGTATATTGGCATGTCATAGCACATGTGTGGAGATCAGAAGATGACCTGGGTCCATGTGTCTGTGCATGTGTATGTGTGTATTTGTTCATGCATGTGTTTGTGTGTGCAACAATGTATTGACAAGTGTTAACTTGTGAGGTCAAGAGATGACATTTGATAGGGCTCAGGTTTTCAGCCTTGATGGCAAGTGCCTTTCCCCACTGAATTATTTCACTGCCCCAAGTCTTTTTGGCTTTGTTTTTAATTTATTTTGGCCATTTGGAATTCTGCTGGAACTACATCATAAATTCCAAATCCTTATGTTCTCAGTATTAGAAGTGTTTTTCTTATTTTCACCTTGGCACATATTCATGATCCCTATAGTGTGATCAGCACACTTTTAAAGAATTCAAAAGGTTTACTTACAAGTGTAATTAAAAGTAATTATATCACACTTAAAACAACTATATTTATGCTCCACTTCTTTACTTCCTATTTACAAAAAAACAAAAACAAAAACAAAAACAAACAAAACAAAACAAAACAAAAAACCTCTAAGAACCTGAGACTTGAAGTGATCGATGTATTTCTAAGGTTTGTTTAAATACTTGATTTGGCGTTATTGCTAATCAAAGCTATTGATGCCCCTGAGAATCATTTGTTTGTTTTTTTCCCACAGAAGTAGTTATTAAGATGTTTATTCTGGGTTTTAAAGTATAACTCTAACACAGAGCTATATTTTACAAAGCATTTTGTTCTCATATTTTAAACTACAAATTGTTGTTGGTATAGTAACTTTTAACACTCTATTTTAAGAGTCTTTGGGAGTGCCTTCTGACAGAGAATTCTGTTTGGAGTTACTGGAGCATCAGTATTGTTCCTACTCCATTGTGTTGGTGCTTTCTGTACACCTTGGCTTGGTAGCTCCTGCCACTCCACTGTGTCACACTATTTTAACTCTGCTCTTTACACTTGTTAACAAATATTTACAATTCCCATGTTTTCTATTTGGTTTCTTAAAAATACACACATAATTATATATAATGAATAGTATTTCACACATTAATCCATCTGTTCTTTACTATTGTCAGAGCTCTAAAGATGTGTTACACACTCATGGACATTTTTAAGAATGCAGCTCTCAGCCTGTCTGTTGATAATCTCTCTGTTCCCATGTATATCTCAGTTACAAACTTAATTGTTCTTTCTCCTTCATTCCCCGTGACAAAGGCCATCACTGCTGATAATGTTAAAAGACACATCATGGTTTTTAAAAAAATAGATAGATAAAGCTCAAATACAGTGCCTAAATGTGTGTTTTGGGATTGTTCAAGTTTCTTTAACTGTGATAAATACATTGGTAGAAAGCAACTCAGAGAGGAAAGGTTCTGTTTTGTTTGGTTTGTTTTTATTTTATTTTATTTATTTTATTTTTTTATTTTATTTTATTTTTTTTCTGGTTTACCTGTCACAGTTCATCCCAAGGGAAGTAAGGTAAGGGCAGGAACTCAAGGCAGGCACTCGGAGGCCAGAATGGAAACAGACCACAGAGAAGTGAGTGTTGCTTACTAGCTTGCCGCAGGCTAGTAAGTTCAGCTCTTTTTTTTTTCTTCTCCACCCATTAATTAATGTATTTATTCACTTCAGATCCAAATTGACCCCCCCACAGTCTCTCCTCACACAGCTCCTACCCCCATACTCCCTCTCCTCTGAGAAGGAAGAGGTCCTCCCTGGTACCAACCGCCATTGGGTAATAACTCACTCTGGCACCTCAAGTCACTGCAAGACTAAGCACATCTTCTGCCAGACAAAGCAGCCCAGTTAGGGGGACAGGATCTATAGAGGCAACAGAGTCAGGGTAGGTCCTTGTTCAAGTTGTTGGGAGACCCGCATGAAGACCAAGTTGCACATATGCTATGTATGTGTGGTGGTGGCGGTGGCAGTGGTGAGGATACGGCTAGGTTCAGCACATGTATGCTTTTTGGTTGGTGGTTCAGCCTCTGGGAGCCCCAATGGTACAGGTGAGTTGATTCTGTTAGTCTTTTTGTGGAGCTCTTAGCCCCTCCTAATTCCTTTTTTTTTTTGTGAAAATCTTTATTGAATATTTTATTTACATTTCAGATACCATCCCCTTTACCCATTTCCCCTCCCTAGAAAACCCCTATCCCACCCCCACTTCTCCTTTTTGCTTTTATACTATTTTTTTATGTTAATCAAAGGATTTATAAGTTTGGTAATGCTCAATATCAATCAGAAGTGTAACCCAATACCCAACCTAGATATATCAACTATCTTTAGCTGGCGGGGACATGAAAACATCCACCTCAGTGTCCCCCCTCCTCTTGTCACCTAGCTCCTCCTCTCCTTCTCCTCCTCTCCTTACTCCTTATCTTCCTCTTCTTACTTCTCCCACCTTAGCTCCTCCTACATATCACCATTCCTGTTAAAATAAAACTTTTTTCTTAGAATACAATTAGAGCATAACTATACCAACTTGTATCAGTAAGGTACAAGATAGACCTAATATCCAGTCCATCATTTTGTTGACTAAACAGAACCTCCTAACTAAAAGACTTAATTCTGAACCTGGCTTTTTTTCTTGGCTTTAGAATGAATGTCAGCTGAAAACCATCCTCTCAAACCTTTTCTCTCAAAGTAAATAGCTGGGATTGGCTATGAGACTATAAGTCTTCAGACCCGTCAGAAATCCAGAATGACTGAGTTAACTGAAATTATGAGAAGCACCAAGCATAGCTTCTAAAACTTAGCCAAATTATAGAGACCACTGAGCACCTGGACAGTCCCTATACTACAAAACATTGGAGCATTCAATCTTTAGCCTTCTGGCCCAGGATCATCTGACAGACCAAGTGATGCAGAATTATTAAGGGCTGATTACTCTGTCTTGGCAGATATAATCAGTAGACTATTCTGCAAGTGTGTCCTTTTCTGGACAGTGATTTGTCTGTAGATGAAAAGAGGCAATTCTTGTCTAGTGACTGTCTCACCACAACTGGAGTGACTTCAAAGATGCTCAATTTCTTCTTAGAATCTAAGACAGGAAGCTGTCAGGAGCAGAAAGATCTCTAATCAAAATGGACATTAATATAGAAATGTTTGTAATGTCAATTCTGTGGACTTCTGACGCTTTGAAAACCAACTATCCATGTAAGGCAATCTGGACTACTGTTTGTTAACTCCTCTCAGCTAAATAAAATATAGAAAACACCCTAACAATAAACTCAGAGCCATGAATTTGCTATAGGCCCTTAACTCACAGGCTAACCATCTCAAATCAGTTTAAAACCTTAAAGAAGGACTGGGTCTAAGCCTTGTATTCCTAAATGTGTTATATAGGCACAATGCCTATGAGAGTAACAATATTAATCTCACTTTATGTCAATAAGAAGCTCGTACCAATGAAAACCTTAAATTAGAAATCAAAGTAAATTTTGTACCATTTAAGAAATTATAACTTCATCTTAATAACAATTATACATATTTCTATGAATAGGTTATAGCTATGCAATAAATCCTAGCTAATCCTCCCTGTTCCAACAAAACCACTATTTTTCCATATAAAGACAGCCCAATATTAACCACCTCAGTCCCCAAGCTTACGGAATAGGGGTGCCGACTCTTCATTAACTTCTTCAAGGTGATTATGGATGTTGAAATATTAGAAGAGGGGCAGGGGGAAGAGTAAATTGATAAGCCTCGCCTGTGTCTTCACTGCATCCAGCTGGAATTCCAGGACATCAGAGGTTCGAGCAGGTCTGCTCAGCTCACTTGATGAGTAGATACACCAAGGCTACATATTCTGCAATATACAATTCTCAAAACAAATTTTAGTATCAAGATAATTTTTTGTTTGAATTCTGGAATCTAGTCTTCTGGCGGTCTGCCTCTGTCATGTCTAATCCATATAATTTTGGGAGTTTCTATGAGAGTGTACTCCCACCATCCTCCCATTTTCACCTCCCTGCTCTCAAATTCCCCAACACTAGGGAATCCAAACTTTCAGGCACCAAGGCCCTCTACTGCCACTGATGCCTAACCCCTTACCCCATCACCCCTCCAATTACTATGAGCACTATGGTGCTCCCACCATCCTCTCATTCCCACCTCCCTGCTCTTGAAATTCCCCAAACACTAGGGAATTCGAACTTTCAGGTATCAAGGCTGTCCACTTCCACTTATGCCTGGCAAGGCCACTCTCAACTACCTATACAGGGGGAGCCATGAGTCCCTCCCTTTGTGTTCTCTGGCTGGAGATTTTAGAACGGCTACTCCAGCTTGTTTCTTAGGGCCATTTGCTTGAAAAATTGTTTTCCAGCCTTTTACTCTAAGGTAGAGTCTGTCTTTGTCACTGAGGTGGGTTTCCTGTATGCAGCAAACTGCTGGGCCTTGTTTATGGATCCAGTCCATTAGCTTATGTCTTTTAATTGGGGAATTGAGTCCATTGATGTTAAGAAACAGTGATTGTTGCTTCTTGTTAATTTTGTTATTAGAAGTGAAATTATCTTTATGTGGTTATCTTCTTTTAGATTTGTTAGAAGAAGATTACTTTTTTGCTCTTTCTAGGGTATAATTTCCCTCCTTGTATTGAAGCTTTCCTGCTATTATCCTTTGTAATGCTGGGTTTGTGGAAAGATATTGTATAAATTTGGTTTTGTCATGCAATATTTTGGTTTCTCCATGTATGGTAATTGAGAGTTTTGCTGAGTATAGTAGCCTGGGCTGGCATTTGTGTTCTCTAAGGATCTGCAAGACATCTGTCCAGCATCTTCTAGCTTTTATAGTATCTGGTGAGAAGTCTGGTGTAATTCTGATAGGTCTGCCTTTATATGTTACTTGGCCTTTTTCTCTTACTGCACTTAATATTCTTTCTTTGCTTTGTGCATTTGGTGTTTTGATTATTATGTGACGGGAGGTATTTCTTTTCTGGTCTAGTCTATTTGGCGTTCTATAGGCTTCTTGTATGTTTATGGGCATCTTGTTCTTTAGGGAAGTGTTCTTCTATAATTTTGTTGAAGATATTTACTGGCCCTTTAATTTGGGAATCTTCACTCTCATCTATACCTATTATCCTTAGATTTGGTCTCTTCATTGTGCCCTGGATTTCCTGGATATTTTGTGTTAAGAACTTTTTGCATTTTGTGTTTTCTTTGACAGTTGTGTCAATATTTTCTATGGTATCTTCTGCACCTGAGATTCTCTCTTCTATCTCTTGTATTCTGTTGCTGATGCTTGTGTCTATGACTCTTGATTTCTTTCCTAGTTTTTCTATCTCCAGGGTAGTCTTCCTTTGTCATTTCTTGATTGTTTCTACTTCCATTTTTATGTCCTGAATGGTTTTGTTCAATTTATTCATCTGTTTGGTTGTGTTCCTTAAGGGATTTTTGTGTTTCCACTTTTTGTCTACCTGTGTTCTCCTCAAATTCTTTGAGAATGTTATTTATGTCCCCTTTAAAGTCCTCTATCATCATCATTAGAAGTGATTTTTAAATCTGAATCTTGCTTTCCTAGTACTATGGAGAATTCAGGACTTTCTTGTGTGGGAGAACTAGGTTCTAATGATGCCAAGTACCCTGGGTTGCTGATGCTTATGTTCTTGCGCTTGCCTTTTGCCATCTGGATCTCCTTAGTGCTACCTGCCCTGTCTCTGACTGAAGCCTGTCTTTCCTATTATCTTGGTTTTAGCAAAACTATGTGGAGTGGGTGTTGCTACTGGGGTAAGAGCTGAGGCCCAAAATCTGCTCAGGCCAGGAATGACTTCCTGGGTCCTTATGGGTCCCAGTTACTCCCTGTTTGGGGCAGGCGTTGCTTTCTCCTTACACAAGATAATGTCTGGGTGAGAGTACCTGGGAGCCCTGCTTCCTCTGGATTCCTAGAGATTGGGGGCAGAGCTGCCACCCTGGATCTGCTCAGTGCTCAGGCCCAGACCGGAAGCCCCTCCTGATTCCTTAGTCCTTCCCCCAACTCTTACCAAACTCTGTCTAATGTTTGGTTGTGAGTTTCTGCATCTTGTCAGCTGTTTGATGGAGCCTCTCAGAGGACAATTATGCTAGGCTCCTGTCTGCAAGCATAACAGAGTTTCATTAGTAGTGTCAGGGATTGGTTCTTGCACATGGCAAGTGTTAGCCTGGGTCAGTCATTGTTTTGCCATTTTCTCCATCTCTGCTCTGTCTTTGACCCTGAAGTTCTTGTAATAGGACAAATTTTGAGTGGAAGGTTTTGTGGGTGGGTTGATGTCCTTATTCTTCTACTGGAAGTCCTGCCTGGCTACAGGACGTGGGCACTTCAGGCTCCATATTATTGACTGCTAGGAGTCTCAGCTAGATTCACCCTCATAGACTCTTTGGTGCCTCCACATTACAGGTCTCTGGCAAGTCCTAGAGATATCTCATGCTGTGCCCTCACCCCTACTGATGCCAATTTTCATTCACTGTCTGGGCCTTCTCTCCCCAGCTCTCCCTAGCAGCTGTTTACTCATGCAACCTAGGCCTCTAGGGATGGCACTGCCCAGAGTGGACAGGCCCTTCCTGCATCGGTTACCAAATAAGAAAAATATCTCACAGTGGTGGCCACAGGTCAGTTCTTTAGTTGAGGTTCTCTATTTGCAGGTGACTCTGGTATGTGTCCAGTTGACAGTGGAAGCTAATTATACGGAGGTTTTAAGTTTCATTCGAAGTGATTATGATAGGCATGATAATGATAATGGTGACACTTTGGATGGCAGCATCACTGTGCTCTTGAAATTCTAAAAGCAGAATGAGAAGAACATGGGACCAAGATGCTCTCCTTGTGTAAAGCTGATGGCAATGACCCTCACTTGCCACCCCCGAGCTTCCAGGTTCCTTATTTTTCACTGTAGAGTTCAATCAAATGAGAAATCTGATGAGCTTTTTAAACCTGAAGCTTCATAGTAGGGGTTTTGCCACCTCAGTTTAGGACAGGGTTCTTCATTGCCACCCTATGCCTGTTGGTGTGAGTTGGTCAATGTCAGTCCTCCTTTGCTTTCTTTTGGTAATTTTACATCACCGATTACCTCTTTTCTCTTTGTCTACAGATTCCTACTTCTCCTTGTTGTATTTAGAGATGAGCTTGGCAGAGGTTCTCTTCTATAAACCTTGCTCTAGTAGCTCCCCTGGCATCTTTACTGCCTTTCTCAAGTACCATGGATCTTTTTACCCTTCTACCAAGAGAAATGACTCTTCTGATCTGGGGCAGGCAGGTATCACTTTCAGATTTATTTCTATGTTCTTGCCTTAAAGTCACGTCTTTAATACAATCTTCCAATTACAGAAGGAAAAAATATGTAAAATAAATGAGAATTCCAATCAGACGAGGATTAAACATGTCAGAAGGTAAAGGAGAGAGAAATTCCTGTAGAAAAGGAGATTTAGTGTAAATCTAAGTCGGGGTGGGTTGCCGACTCATCAGATGTGAGAGTTATGTAACTGGGGGAGGCATTCAACCCCACTCTGCATCTGAAGGGCATTAGTGTTATACTTAAGTCTGCACTGATAGGTGGTGGCAATAGTTGAAAGCCCTTAGTGTAACAGCCACTTTTTGATAGTCATCTTCTACCAGGTGACAGGTTAAGCCCACAAATGGCTTGAGGTAATAGTCCTAAAATTGAGTAGATGATGTAATCATATTTCTCACCTCAGAAAAGATTAAAGCTCAAAATGCAAAATAAATAAAATCTGACATATTTTTGTGAAGACAAAATATGTACAAATGTATTATTAATACAATATGCTTGCATTACATTTACCTCTTTAATTTTGTGTTTCAAGTAGGAAATTTAAATTACATTTGATTTTGAATCAAGACTTTAAGCTTTATTTCTGGCCTTTTGCTTGTTTGTTTGTTTGTCTGTGATAGGTTCCCATATATCACAGTCTGTCTTCAAACCCACTGTGTCTAAAGATGACTGATCTTGAACTTCTGGTCCTCTTGCTTTTACCGCCCAAGTGCTGTGATTACAACCTCCTGCCTTCACACCAATTTCTGCCTTATGAGATGCTGGGGTTGAGAGTGTAGCCCAGTGATGCAGTGTGTATCTAGAAATTATCTTCAAGATTGCAGAGCTCTGATGCTAAGCCTCTTCCCTGCTCAAACACACACTGGCCTTTCTCTGCCCATGAGGTTCCTCCGAAGGAGTCTGTCATCTACATTTTAGTTAAACACCTACAATATAAAGAAGAGGAAATTTTTATCACCAGAGGAACACAAACAAAAATGACAGAATTAGTCAATCTTCCCACAATTATTTCACTATTTACACATTTTTACTAATTAAGTTATTTAAAAAGCAATTCTCTCTGGCTTTTCATTTCTGACAGAATTGTTATACCCTTAAGAGAAAAAGATTTAGATAACAGTCTTTTGCTTGGTAACAGATTGAACACTGAGCCATCTTGTCAGTTAGCTGTCTGTGGAGTGAATAATGAAAGCTATGCATTAGTAAGTCTCTCCCGGGCATTTCGCCACTGTTCTCTGATATCCTCATTGTACCCTGAGATGTGTGTCGTATTTAAGACACACTGTGCAGAAGAGGAAAATAGAGAGGCTAGACTATTGATGCAAATGATAATTTTTGGATCTCAGATTCCAGTCTACAACTCTCTGAATTCAGAGGTTCTGCTTCATTGATCTGTCATCAAGCTCACTTGCTTTTGTATGAAAAGAGGATCTTTGCATCTCTATGTGGCCTGTGCCACAGAGAGGGGCAAAACCTAATTGTTTCCATTTCCATGAGTTACAGAAGGGAAGGGGGTTTCAGTCTTTTAAGTAACTAGTAACTTATAGACTGTAACACAACTTTTCAAGCACACAAGTATGTCTTCGTTAGACGTTGGTGACAAATGATAGCTGGCATGCTGCTACTTTAAAGATTTCATAACCTGATAGAAGAATTGTTTATGTGCATAAACAATGCAAAGATGCTTCCATGATGTCAGGGCCCTTCAGGAAGATTGTTGGTTGAGAAATCTGCCAAAGTACCTTTAATGAATTAAAAGATGTGCACGTGGGATGTATCCTAGCCAATAAGGTATGCTGTTGACCTAGTAGTTTCAGGGAATTTGAGATTGAGTTTGAGATTCTGAATGATAGAGAATGTTTTCTTCCTGTGATAGGGATGAATAATGTGGATTTTTGTCTGGTGAATTCTGTTGCCCCAGTTTTGGAATTATTCTGGAAGAAAAAGAGTTATAGTTTCATACTTAGTATAAGTTTACTTTGCTGGTTGTGTTTTCCTCAGTGCCTACTTAGTGTGGCACCCAGGACATGTCATTTGCTGGTGATCAAATGAGTATATCATTCAGTGTAGAAATTTCACTAACATTTTCCAAATGGAGGCAATATTGAGAGACTGGGCCTTTTGGGTTCAGACTCTATCTTAGAGGACCCTACCTAAGGTTGAACTCCAGCTAATGAACAAGCTTCCAGGTTTCTCCCCAGCAAATCTGCACCTCCTGGTTGCAAGCCTGACCCTGGCACTTCACTTCTTAACAACCACCAATCAGGAGAAAAACAAAAGTTAAGTTTATGGTTTGGCTCCCAGCACCAGCCAATTGTGTTAAAGAACAACAAAATGCCATAATGTTCCCTGCCCAAATCAGATGTGTGCCAGCCTAGAAACCCCCTTGATTGCTTACTATTGCCTATAAAACTTTGTCCTGCTGAGAGTGAGCTCGAGACTTCACCCTCCTGTTCTGCTGAGTCAGTGATGATGCTGTGGCTCAAGATGGAGCTTGAATAAAAGACCCGAGTGCAATTGCATCTGAGTCAGATCCTGGGTGGTCTTTTGGGGTTCTCAAACACTGAGTGGTCACAACAGTGTCATCCTGCTAATAGGATGTTTGGAAATGTGTATGCTTATCTGAAGCCTGGCCTTTGCTGCATAGGCTCAGCACATTATCCTACAAGCAAAGCACCCCATGCAAGAAAGAATTATTCCATGCAGAACATTAATGCCTACAGCATTCCTTTCCAATGTGTAGAAACAAATCATAAACTAATGGTTCAGAGTCTTTCTTAGTTGATTTTTCTGAATAAGGCAGTACTGTGTAGAAGGAGAGATGGCATGTTTACCACTGTCATTGTGTGTTTGTTGAGATTTTCAGGTTGTGGTCCTGTTCTGTCCCTGTGAGAGGCTAAGAATGCTTGGTTGAATAGCTAGTTTGACTAAGACAGAAGAGGGAGGAGGAGGGGTAGAGAGAGGAAGAAGGTGATGGGGAAGGAGCCAGAGAAGGAGGGTTCTGGAGAAAGGGCAAAGGAGGGGAGAGAGAGAGGGAACTGGAAAGAATCCAGTTCAGTTTTGTTTTCCAACAGTAGCAACAACAGGGCGTGCTTGAGACTGGTGGCTTTGAATTGGGGAGGTCTCAGGGCACTTAAGTGGAGGCTGCCTGCTGCTTCAACAGTGTAGAGGTATACAGCCTGCCACTTCAGAGCCAGGAGTGAGAGCTAAGTCTCACAGGGATCTTAAGTGCCTGGAAAAGTTATGAGAATAGAACAGGCCCCTTGTCATCTGTGTTCATAAAGTAGGTCAAAGTTGGGAGATCATAAACTAGTTTCTTATCAAAATAAAGCTATAGGAATTATCCTAATGACTGGAAAACTGGAGTCGCACTGAGATGCTTGTAGATTAGCTTGCTGAGGGTGAGTTTGCTCAGGGCTGACTGGGTAGACGTTATTGACACATTGAATATAAACAAGTAAATGGTCCAGTATGTTGACATTTCCTCTTCCATTCTAGAAATTTAACTCAGTCTCATACTTCCTGAGTATAAGCTTTACCTATGAGCTCCACCCCAGTCATGGTCATCTAGTTGTTTCTACATCAAGTAATGCAGTGCCAATGACAGTAATAATGTCCGTTCAGTGGTCATCAGCATAGTTTGCTGTTGGAGGCCAACATTGTCATATTAAATAAAATTCTTTTTTAAAATTTTTTTAATTTATTCACTTTACATCTCAATTGATGCCTTCTCCTGGTCATCCCACCCACAACCCATCCCCACACCCCTTCCCTTCTCCTCTGAGAGGGTGGAGGCCCCCTTGGTTATTCTCCCCCACCCCCATTCCCAGTATATCGAGCCTCTGTGGGGCTAGGCACATCCTCTCCCACTGAGCAGCCCAGTAGAGCCTACCCTACAGAGAGGCAACAGTTTTGGGATAGCTCCTGGTTACAGTTGTTCAGGACCCACATGAAGTCTGAGCTGCACATCTATTACATATGTGTAGGGAGTCTAGGTCTAGCCTTGTATAATCTTTGGTTGGTGATTCAGTCTCTGAGAGCCTCAGTTTTCCAGGTTAGTTGACTCTGTTGACCTTGATGTGGAGTTCCTATCTCTTTCAGGCCTACAACCCTTCCCCAATTCTTCCATCATAGTCCCCAAGCTCCATCTCTGCATCCCTCTGAGTCAGCTTCTGGTTGGAGCCTCTCAGAAGACAGCCATGATAGGCTCCTATCTGTAAGCATAACTGAGTGTCATTAATAATGTCAGAGACTGTTGCTTGCCCATGGGATGGGTCTCTACTTGGGCTGGTTATTGCTTGGCCATTCTTTTACTATCTCTTCCATTCGCCATCCCTACATTTCTTGTAGACAGGATAACTTTTGGGTTGAAAGTTTTGTAGGTAAGTTGGTGTCTATGTTGCTTCACTGGGGTTCTTGCCTGGCTACAGGAGGTAGCCTTTTCAGGTTCCATATCTCCAGTGCTGTAAGTCACAGCTAAGGTCACTTGTATTGATTCTTGCATTCCTCCTGTGCCCTAGGATTCTGTCACATCTTCTAGATGCCTGTTACCTCCCTACCCCTCCAAGTTTCATATTTCCATTTATTTTCATGGCCATCTGGCCATCTCTCCTGTCCTTCCCCAATATTCCCACTGTAGAGGTAGACCTATTCCTTGTTTTCTGAGAAACTGATAAATTGATTTCCAAAGTAGTTGTTCGAGTTTTCACTCCCATCATCAATGGATGAATGTTCCCCTTGCTACACATCCTTGTCAGTACCTGCTATCACTTGAGTTTTTGATCTAAGTCATTCTGACCAGTGTGAGATAAAATCTTAGAATTGTTTTGATAGCTAAAGTAACCACAAACAATGCAAACTTCTGGAGGTGTCACCATCCTTGACATCAAGCTGTACTACAGAGCAATGCTAATAAAAACTTCATGATATTAATATAGGAACAGAGGAGTTGATCAATGGAATTGAATTGAAGACCCTGAAATAAACTCATACACCCATGGATATTTGATTTTTGACATAAAAGGCAAAACCATACAATGGAAAAAAGAAAGCATCTTCAACAAATGGTGTTGATATAACTAGATGTCTGCATGTAGAAGAATGGAAATAGATCCTTATCTATCACCCTGCACAAAACTCAGGTCCAAGTGGATCAAAGACCTCAACATAAAACTGGATACACTAAATCTAGTAGAACAGAAACTGAAAAATAGCCTTGAATGCACTGGTACAGGGGAACATTTACTGAGCAGAACACCAATGGCTCAGGTTCGAAGATCAACATTTGATAAACGAGACCTCTTGAAACACAAAAGCTTCTGTAAGGCAAAATAGGAGAAAACGGCAACCCACATATTGGGAAAGGATCTTCACCAACCCTACATCTGACAGAGAGCTAATATCAAAAATTTATAAAAAAAACTCAAGATGGACACCTAAGTAACTCAATGAAAGATGGGGTACAGAGATAGAGAATTCTCAACAGAGGAATCTCAAATGGATTAGAAGCACTTAAAGAAATGTTCAAAGTCCTTAGGCATCAGAAAAATGTAAATCAAAAGAATTATAAAGAAAACCCTTAAGTTTCAGTTGTGCTGTTTTTCTTGACCTGCTATCTGAGCTCTTGGCAAATTACAGGGTTTTACACATAGCCTTCTGTGCCTCAAGAGTGATTGCTAAGCCTGTATAGGGCGCCTTTAATGACTGTCATCATTCTGGCTAAATCAAGAACAAAGTGGAGGGAGATGGACATGCAAGTGTAGCCTAAAAAAACGACATGTAGTGTGAAGAGAGGTACAAAGTCAGATGATGGATTCGCAATAACAGTGACCTTTGATTCACATCCATCTTTGAGTCATCCGTTTTCAAATATTCATATATTCATATTGAAAGAAGTGAGAGATGGCCAAGTTGAAAAAAAAAACCTGTCATCTAGGTGAAATGGTCTTACATAGAACTATAAGGAAGTGTGAGAACTAAGAAATCAACTCAGTGATGTTCTAAGACAAAATCAACAGATAACCAATGAATGGATAAAGAAAACATGGCACACACACAGAGTGGGATATTATTCAGTTGTGAAGTATGAAATTCTTACATGAAGAGAATGGAGCTGTCTGCTCATCTGGTTGCATCACCAGGCCTGTGTGAGTGATAGAATCCAGTTTCACTAATTACAGTGCTGTGAGAGTGGAGTTCGACATCCCTATTGATGAGTACCATTTATAAAGTGACGTGTTAAAGCCACAGAAACACACAAAGCAAGCCCGCACACTTTAGACAGACACACTCAGGAGCATCACCCCATATCCCTCCGGGGAGCATGCTTCAGTAGTATTTGCTAAGTGAGTGTGGTCATCACAGCAAATAGCCAGCCAGAAATGATAAGACTATACAGAAAAGCTTCATGCAAAAGGGAATGGGTTAGAAAATTGAGGAGTGAAAATTACAGCCATGACTGTTTTAGCCCAATGATGCTGTCCGTGTTCATTTTTATCTTAACTCTCAAATGTTTAACATCTCTATGGTAAAATCATCTTAAATTTTAAAAAATACCACACATCAAAAAGACTAAGAAAATCCATGTTTTATCTTTTATTTAGAGTCAACTTACAGTAATATGCAAGTATCAATTCACTGCTTTAAGGTTTCATTTCATTTATAGAAAAGCAAAACAAACAATGAACTCTTTGTTTTGTCATGAGTCAGCTTGAGTGCCTACTTAAATCACCAGATTTGCTTATTAATGGCTTTCTTCCAAGTCAGATTTATGTCTACAAAATGTGCCAAAATCTTAAATGCATAGATTATAATAATCAGAGCTCTGGGAAAGATACAGGAGGTTATTTTATCTAAATTTACATTTGATGCTCTTTTGCAGTATCCAAGAGAAAAGCTTCTGATTGCTTTAATGTAGCCAATAAAGATAGATTTACAAACACATGGTACCTAGTTGCTCCATCACAGTTGTTATAACTGTTTCTTGTCTTTCCCTCTCTGCCTGTTTTCCCCTTCTGCCTTCCTCCCTCCCTCCCTCTCTCCCTTTTTCCCTTTCTTCCCTCCTTCTCTTCTTGTGTTGTATATGTGTTGTGGATAAATATGTGGGTATATGCCCCTGTGTTTGCTAAGAGACCAGAGGAAGATATGGGATGCCCCGTTTTACCATGCTCAATCTTATTGTTTTGAGATAGACTCTCACTGAACCCGGATCTAGGTCGGCAGCCAGTAAGCCCCAGGAATACTTCCCTCTCTGCCTCCCATAGCACCGAGGTTACAGGGAAGTGCATGTCCATTCCTGGATGTTTATTTGGGTGTTGAGAATTTGGACTCAGGTCCTCATGCCTGCACAAGTGCTAGTACCTTCTGAGTCGTCTCCCCAGAACCAGTTGTGAATAATTCTTATGTGTATCTCTATTTCCATCGTAATCATTATTTAAAGAATAGACATACATCAAGTTCACTTTGTCAGTTATAGCTCTCCAGACACCATAAGGGGAGATCAGGCAGGTTATGCATGGGGCTTTTTTCCCCTAGGTTAACCATTCTTAGGAACAAGTCCATTCTTCACAAGACTGCTTCTCCAAAGCCCCAGCCATGCTCTCTCTTGTCTACTTGCACTCTGATTTAGCAGTGTCTTTGGTGCCATGAAATTAGGACCAAGCAGTAGGTAGAATCTGCAGCCTCAGCAAAAGCATGGCTTGATGTTTTCTGCAAAGGAAATTCCACACAGCTCTGATTCCACACAGACTTTTGGTGACTTTATACGTTCCTATTTCTACCACACGTTTTCACCCTTATTCCTTCCAACTCAACACTAGATAGGAATGAAAGAAAGCTAGAGGAGAAAGGGGGCTGTCAATATTGTCAGACTACTTCCTGCTGATTGAAGCACTGAATTCCTTGGGGCAATTTTAATCTTCACTATCAGGGTATTTCTAAGCAACCACCACCACCACCACCACCACCACCACCACCACCACCACCACCAC
>JANHMN010000018.1:8971792-8985081 GCA_030674055.1 Rhabdomys pumilio | reverse complement strand
TCTCTCTCTCTCTCTCTCTCTCTCTCTCTCTCTCTCTCTCTCTCTCTGTGTGTGTGTGTGTGTGTGTGTGTGTGTGTGTGTGTGTGTGTGCAGGCGTACCACCCACATCTGTGCTTATGAATTCCTCCTCTCTTTTATGTTCTCCTAACCACACTAGCTGTTTACTGCTCAGATGTACATTCCCTCTTTCTCTCCTTTCCTTTCTTTTCTTTCCTTTCCTTTCCTTTCCTTTCCTTTCCTTTCCTTTCCTTTCCTTTCCTTTCCTTTCCTTTCCTTTTCTCTCTTCTTTCCATTCTCTTACCTGCTTCTCCCCTGGATCATTCTTTTCTATTCTCAGTGGCTTTCTGTATGACCCATATTCAGAAACACAACAGCCTCTTACCTCTCTAATTTTCTCTGTGTTAAAAAGTGAGTAATCTTTTTAGTGCACGTTCTCCCTTGGAAACAGGACAAGGCTGGTATTATAAATATTTAATATCAAATATATTTGTCTCAGTTCCATACCTTTGGTTTTGTAATCATCAAAGGAATATGTTTTTAGTATAAAAACTTTGAAAATAAAGACAATCAAGAAGAGCCTTCCAAAATTTTTTTAATAATTTCTTCACTCAGAGATAACTTTATTAATGTTTTTTTGTGTACCTTTCTGGAGTTTTTTGTGTTTTAACAGAAAACGTTCTTTGCATTCCATATGCTACAATATTCTTATTTGACCTTGTCTGAGTTATGATTACCATGGTTAACATTGCTGTGATGAAACATCACGACAGGAATTTATAGAAAACAGGAAACTGGAGGCAAGAACTGATGCAGAGCCTGTGGAGGGGTGTTGCTTGCTTACTTGTAAAGGTCCCTTTTCTTTTATGACTCTACCTTGTGTCAAGCTGACATAAAGCTAGCCAGCACAGCCTCATATATTATAAATGCATCATGTCTCTAAACATTCCTTATAGCTATGCATTGATGACAACAGTATTCCATCATATGAACTTTTGTGTATCTAATTATTATTATATATTTAATCATCTCAGTAGTTATTTTTGCATAGCTGTGATCACAATACCTGAGAGGACCAGCTAAAGGAGGAAAGATGGGTTTGGCTCCCAGTGTAGAGGGGTGGCACCAGCAGTCACTGTGTCCTGTGCATGGACATAACACACTGGTAGTGCGAGAGTGTGGAGGAATAAGCTATTCACTTCATGGTGGACAGGAAATAGAGAGCTAGAAGCAGAATTCAGCGCCCAGGTACAACTTTACAAAGCATTCCTCTGGTAAACACTTCCTCTACCTAAGTCACACCTTCTAAAGTTTTCAAAACCTTTAAAATTGTGTAATTGCCTGAGGACTAACTGTTCAGCACATAAGATTGTGGTGAGATTTTATATTCATGACTCTAAGATGGTGATGCAGCTAATGCTGGTTCATAGTTTTATTTTTTCTTTAAAGTAAATATCCAAAATTGATATTTTGAGCAGGACAAAAAGATAACATCTTGTAAAAAATGATTTTTTCATATACAGCTCAATATGGAATATTGTAATGACATTTTCTTAGTCTTACTAAGACTTTATCAGATTGTTTCCAGTATCCCCAAACCCTTACTAATACAAGATAGTATTTAAAAAATATAATTGAAAATAATATATAAATTATATCTTACCACTGTAGTGACCTTTATGGATTTTATAATAACTGTAAACACTGTCAATATCCATAGCTTTCAAGGAGTTCACTTTCTTTCCTCAGTCAGGGTTCTGACTTCTGCATTTGGGATTGGGTCCAGATTTTCCCAGAGTCCTGTGCTTTAGCTGTCACACTGGAACCATGGATATATATTCTATTCTGCTGTTCTAGGCTTTAAGATACAGGAGGGGATCAGGCCATTGTGCTCACCACCAGGCATGGACTGGCACACAGTCTAGTTTCTCAACAAATAGCTGCAAATCAGACTTTTTGTGTAACTATGACCTTCTGTGGGGGAGGAGAGAGACTCAGAAGTATCAGGAAGGTCAGAGCATTAAGCTAAGACCCATGAGGTTCCTTCTCTGGTCTATAGGCTCCTCCTCCAGGCTGTAGGGTCCTCCTCCGGGCTGTAGGCTCCTCCTCTATGTTTTAGGCTCCTTCTCTAGACTGTAGGCTCCTCCTCCAGGCTGTAGGCACCTTCTCTAGGCTGTAGGCTTCTCCTCCTGGCTGTAGGCTCCTCCTCTAGGTCTTAGGCTCCTCCTCTAGGTTTTAGGCTCCACCTCCAGGTTGTAGGCTCTTCTTCCATACTATATGCTCATCCTCCAGGATACAGTGCCAGTAAACGTCTTCTGTGGAAGCAGGTGTTCTTCAGTGGAACTGCCCACAGCTGCCCACAGAGCTCCAGGAATACCGTCAGTGAGTATTGAGAGGGTTTTCTTCCCCATCTGGTTAGGGTTTCTGATGAAGCAGCTGCCTTTGAGTTATCATGCACCTGTAACTCATCCATCATCCATGCTTGTGTAAGTAGCGCTAATTAAGTCATTAGTTCTCCAGTCTAGACTTGGGCCGAATCATTATTGCCACCTGCTGTGTATGTCCTAACTATAGTGATCAGACATTTGTTCCTGTACAGGAAAAGTCCTGCAACCAATGCAATGAGTTTTTTTTTTAAAGAAATAATTTGATACTTACATGAATTATATCATAACTGGTTACTATTCTTTGCCCACTGACAATTAAAATCTATGCCACTTAGCTGTCTGAGCAACAAAGCAGACATCTTGTATTTCTCCTAATATGATAAGTCCTCATCAGGATCCTGGGTAAAAACACACTTCCAGTGCTTAAACTGAAAGTTAAGGAAAAAAAAAAAAACCTCAAGAATACCCCCCCAGCAAAGTGTGTGTGTGTGTGTGTGTGTGTGTGTGTGTGTGTGTGTGTGTGCGTGTTTGTGTACACCACCATATCCACATCCCTGTAAAGGTCAGAAGACAACTTGTGGGAGTTGGTTTGGTCCTTTACCATGTGTATCCTGGGACTGAACTTGGGCCTGATATATGCCTCAAAACTGTTTTTCAGTGAAATGATGATGTTTTTTGGAATTGAGGGTTGATGCAAAGTAGTAAAATGAAAAGTTTGAAAAACCTTCTGAAAAGGATGCTTTGATTTGATTTTAGTTTCTGCTCTCAACTTTCTAATTCAGCAAAGTGAGGGTTTGTGTCCAGCCAGAGGATGGCCAGCTCTGGGCCATCCTGGATGGCTGCCAGTGAGCATAATCCTAGAGATCTTGTTATGTTTTCAGTTAAGAACAAAAGGACATTTGTGACTTTTTGCTTTGGGAACTGGATTAAAAAGTATGCAACTTATGCTTTGCACATTTAATTAAATGTTTAATCTGAGCTTATAAGGAACGGCTATTTATTTCTGTCAGTCAGATTTCAATAGATCATTAAAAATTCCATTAGCCATGATTGTTGACACTCTAATAAAAAGTATATTTAGCAGGATAAGGCCTCTCTGGAACCAAACTTTCAACTCTTCTTTGGCCTGTTTTTGTTTAGTGAGACTTTTAATCCTGTCATCTCCTGGTGCGCTTCTGATTTTGTGCTTTATGAGTCGGCTAATGCTGTTTAATCAGTGGGTCAGACTAATAAACTCAAGCTCATGCTCACTAAAATCTCAGCATAAACAGATCTGAATGCATATATCATCTCGACAGAGGCTTGGCTGTCTTGTGAAATTACCCATATAGTAATTGCCCATTTTATGTTTTATGCTCTGAGAAGAGAAGAAGCATGTCAGTGTAACTTAATCTAAACTGCTTTTACTAACACAAGACTATGGATTGGCTACGTGACTCAGTAGGTAAAGGAACATGTGACTAAGTCTGAAGACCTGACTTTGTTCTCTGGGACATAAGAGACTCCTTAAAGCTGTCCTCTGACTTCCTTGGAGGTCATATAAGTTAGACCCTTACACACACACACACACACACACACACACACACACACACACACACAATGAACAAACAAACAACATTTTAAGAAGAATCCCAATTAGATTATATATTGATGATAATTATATTAACAATGATGTCAACAGTAAAAAGTAAAAAAAAATTATTGTTCATATTCTCAGTGCCTAGAGCCATACTCATATCTAGATTCATTGTCTTTGTATGGATCTTATCTTTATTTATACTTGAGTTAATTGAGGCACTGAAAGATTGCATAATTCACAGAAGAATTATTATTAAATGCTACAAAGAAAACCCTTTGTAGCATTTAAACCATTACTCCAAAACCTCATCTTGCTTCATTATGCTTTTCCTTTCTGATAGTAGAATGTCATATTTAACCATTACACAAGCTATTATACTATATTCTTCTGTGGACCAAGCAGCGACTCTCAGACTCTGATGGGAGGCTCTGGTTCAAAAGTGAGTGCACGTTCAGTGGGATTTTGCATTTCCCCCAGATCTGGAGAATTTTATCTTTCCTCCTTTCACCTTCATGTTAATCCTTGGTGCAGCATAGCTAGAGGCATTTAGTTATGATTTGGCTAATGAGTTTATGTAACTTAAAAAAATGGTGGATGGATTGGGCATAGTCAGATGTTATAGTTGTTTGTTCTCTAGAAGTATGTGTGTGCATGCACACATATATGTAAACAGCACCTACTTCTCATCCTGCATCAATGGAATGGTTAACATGAACGCTACTTCTTGAACCAAGTACTATTTCGAACAGACACAGTCGTTGCTTTGTAGTTTCTAGGGGAAAAAGATTTGTCTTGGAAAATGGCAGATGGAAATATTTTAGATGCAATCAGGCAGCAAAGGAAATACAAATCATATTTGTCTTTGTTTGGGTTTTATTGATGCAAAGAGACTCCATGACCATAGCAACTCTTATAATGGAAAATATTTAATTGGGCCTGGCTTACAGATTCAGAGGTTTAGTCCACTATCATCATGGCTGGAAGTGTGGTGGCATGCAGGCAGACATGGTGCTGGAGAAGGATCTGAGAGTTCTACATCTTGATTGGAAGGCAGCAGGAGACTCTGTACTACACTGTGTGTAGCTTGAGTATATAAGACCTCAAAGACTATAGGTGAAAGGGAAGGATCCACTTACTGGCATAAGGCATGATCCCTATCAGGTATTAAATATGGGGAAGAGGGCATGTTTGTGGTTTTTCTGCATGATGCTGAAGAAGCATGGTGGCTGTCAGAGTGACAGGTGAGACATGCTGATGCCAGGACAAAGAATGATGCTGACCTATGAGCTTGCTGAGTGCCCTGATAATGGTGACTGGAAGCTGTTTTGGACATTTGTTCCCTATCCACCATTGCTTACCTATACCCCTGATGGGACAAACTGCCTTGTCTCAAGATTTTAGACCTTGTGGAACAGAGAATCAAAAAGAGAAGTTATAATGACTCTTGTATTGTTCCTAAATGTGACCAGTTATTCAGACTCAGTCAAGGAATGGTCTAGAAATCAATCCAATATTGGAAATAACAGTCTTCATTTGGAAGTCGTTCTGGACATTTTTGGAGACATATATGGAAATTAGCTGCAGTTCTTTATGATGTTATTTTAGCAAGAGATAAAGTTGGGGCAGGATCTGGATTTCACACAGGTGTTAGCACATGTGTTAAGGCTCTTTTAATTGTCAAGTTAAAATTACTTTTGTTTCTTCTACAGTATTTAACATAACTTGCATTGTGTTTGTGTTTTGAAATCGGCATGTCAGTTATGGAGGTCTATCAACCAGCTTTTGTTTTAGTAACCTGAGTATCACAGAACCTTGGTATTCTAAAAATAGCCTGCAAATACTGGAAGAAATGAGTCAGGTTTTAAGCAGAAGCAAAAGGGTAGTGGGCTTGATTATTGCTGGTATAACAGCTTTAATTACATTAATTGCTAGCACCACTGCTTTTGCAATTACTTTGACACAAGAAGTTAAGACAGCTACTTTTGTTAATCATTTAGTAAAAAATGTTACTAATGTGTTGAATATACAAGAGGATTTACATAGGCATTTAGAAGAATGAATTGATGCTCTTTATCCTATTTAAATTATCAGAAGAAAGTTCAGAATTTAAGGGTAAGGAGCCATCTCAAGTGTCATGCCAAATACCATTGGATTCATGTTACTTCTAAAATTTACAGTGGTAGTCACTATAATTAGAAAAAGTTTAAAGATACTTGCAGAGTATTTGGCATAATTCTAACACCTCGCTGCTCTGCTGAGTGTTGATGCAGTAGATACTGCAGATAAAATTACCCATGGCCAGAAGTCAGTATTTCTATTTTGGTCAAACTTCAAAATGGCATGTATAGCTTGATCATCCTAGCCCTTTTTGTCCTGGGAATACTTTTATTCCTACCTGTCATGTTATAGCTTGTCTTTCACAACATCAACATGTTGGCAGCCAAAGTACATGGCTTAAATCTGAACCCCCAGACAGAGTTATTAAATTAACAGACTGGCAAGCCAAGGATGGCTAAGATTCTGTACAGAGCCTTACCAACCTAAGACATAAGTGCATTGCTTTGGATAATGCATATTCCATGATGGGTAAGGAAGGCATTCTTGTCAGAATGACCTAAGACAAGCTCAGTCTTGTTTATGAAATAAAAAAAGGGAGAGAGGGAGAGAGACTTTGTGGCTGCTCAGCAAGAATCTGACATGGGCCAAGGACAAGGAGATGGGCTGCTTGGCAGGAATATGACATTGGCCAAGGACAAAGAAGTAGGCTTCAAGCAGGAATCTGACATTAGGCTAGAACAAATCTTAGGCCAGAACAAAAAATTAATTTCAGGCAAGAATCTAAATATTAGGTCAGAACAAGGTAGGAATCTAAATTTTAGGCTAGAACAAAGAAGTAGGCTTCAGACATGAAAATGACTTTGGGCTAGGACAGGAAAGTTGGCTCAGATATTTTGGTCATCCTGTTAAGTCCTTAGAAACAGTGATCATGGGAGTGTTCATGGAATTTTGTTTATTGCCTTGCTTGTTCTTTGACTATTTGTGTTTATTGTCTTGCTTGTTCCTTGACTATTTGCATCTACTGTACTGGTAGTCCCTCAACCTAGAACTGGCCTGAATACTTGCATGTAATTAAAATGGTATAAAAGCAAAAAGAAGGAGGGGGAATGGGATAGGGGGTTCTAGGGAGGGGAAATGGGGAAAGGGGATGATATCTAAATTGTAAATAAATAAAATATCCAATTAAAAAATACAATCCCTTAGAGGAACTCACACAGTGAAGGATGCAAGCTACTAACTATATGTTTTCCTTGAGCAGGAAAATGAACAAAGTATGTTAATGGAAACCCTGTAAACATATGTCCACATAGAGAACTTTAAAACAACCAAATTCTATATCTGAGAATCAATAAGGAGGAAATACCCTGCTATTTTGGTTTATTAATAAAACATGAAATTAAAAAATAAAGTTCAATGGTAAATGACTGAGAAGAAAAAAAGACCTCAAAGCCTGCACCCACAATGACACACTCTCTAGAACAAGACTGCACCTACTTCAATAAGGCCACATTTTCTAATAGTGCCATTCCCTATGGGCCAAGTATTCAAACACAGGAGTCTATGGGGCCAAACTTATTCAAACCACCGTGGTACTGGTACTTTAACTTATTTTATCCGATCTCTTTTACTTCTGTGGTGCTGGAGATGGAACCCAGTGTTCTGGTCATGCTAGATCAGTATCCTACCACTGAAGAACAACTGAGCTCCTGTTTTCTGGAGTTTCTAATAAAAGAAATCCTCATGAAAGAACCAGGAAGACAACAGCAAGCACCTGCTTTAGGTGAAGGAAGACATCTTTAGGCTGAACACAATGGTGAAGCTGTGAACACATGTTCTGATGGTCAGCTGACTACCAGATGGTCAGCTGACTTCCTCCCATCTCGAAACACAGTAAGCAACAGCAGCTGCCCCACATGCTCTGCATCCTTTCACACAGAGAACAGCCAATCATGAGACTGAAAGAACTGGACAGGGTTGTGTGTCATTTCATCTTTGACTAAGTATTCTTACAAAGTTTGTTCTCTTTAACTCTCTGGTATGTGTATCTCAATGAGGAGAGAATATATGTAACATACTTCTGAAATTTGGAAACAATTCCTAGATTACTAACCACATTGATTTCTGAATTATTTATTGATAAGTTTATACATTTTCCCCCATTAAATGAATATCTTTCCTAGGGGTTTACATGAAAAGCATGTGGATTTTAGTTTCAGTTGTTTTATTGTAGATCACTGCCATACTGTTTGTTGCCTCAAGTAGAATCTAGTAGGAGAGATGTGAGTTTGCTTGTGGCATTTGCTGCTGTTTACAGAGCCTTTGGTCTTGTGGGCAGTACACTTAGGGCTTGACCCTAAGTACCCTAAGTGTACTCTGAACTAACCCTTACCTACTAATGCTCTGCAGAGATTTCATCGTGGCAGTATAGACTGAACTTATCATGAAGGATCAGAGATGGAAATGAGATTGTTTCATCAATAAAACGCAAACATGAGGATCTAAGCTTGATTCCAAGGACCCACATGAAAGCCAGATAAGGTGGCATGTTGCTGTGGTCCTGTAACTGGCCGGCCAGTCTGGCCAAATCTGTGAGCTCCTAGTTTAGTGAGAGATCTTGTCTTATTTTTTTTTTAATTTTTATTTTATTTTTTCCCAATCTGCTTTTATACCACTTTAATTATATTCAAGTATTAATGTCAGTTTTAGGTTGAGGAACTAGCAATACCATAGATGCAAATTGTCAAAGAACAAGCAAGACAATAAACACAAATAGTCAAAGAACAAGCAAGGCAATAAACAAAGTCCCGTGATCACTGTTTCTAAGGGCTTATCAGGATGAGAGAGATCTTGTCTTAAAAAACAAAGTAGGAAGTGAGAGAGGAAGATGCCAAGTGTTGACCTCTGGCCTCTACTTGTACATATATGCACATGCTCATATATATGCATGAATGCATATATACTCACGTGTGCAAGCGCACCACACACACACACACACACACACACACACACACACACACTAAAAATAATCTTTGATGGATTTAGTACCTTTTTTTTTCTTCAAAATCTGATTGTAAAATATTGTATACACTTTGTGATGAATGCATATCTTTGTCTCTGAAAAATAATTTAAACACAATATTTTATTATCAGCTATGCAGATGACATGCTTGATTTATTCCAAATCATAAAGAACTTAAACCTTAACCAGTATTTCTGGCAGCCTGTCCAGGCTACTATAATAAAATGTCATAAACATGGTTAGTTTAAAAACATTTATTTCATTGTTTTGGAGACTGGTCGTTCAGACCAAGACTCTCGTGTGAGTGTCAGATGGCTGACTTGAGTGATCATATAGAGAGCTAGGGAGCTCTCTGAGGTCTCTAAATAAGAGCATTAATCCCACACATGAATACCCCATCCTTATGACCATAGTTCCTTTTCAAAGTTCCATTACTCTACAGACAGAATTCCAAACAAACCTGTGATTCACCTGCAGCTCAGGACACTCTGTACTCTACAACAGTGTCTGAAAAAAAATGTTAAGATAAGTTACTTTAAAGCTAGACTCCATATATTTTCCTGTATGCACTCCACAGCGTGTTTATCTGGGAGCCCTATTTTCTTGTATTTCAGGCCAGCAGGAGAAAATTTACTGACCAGGTCTGGTACATTATTGAAATTTAAAAATTTCTCTTGGTGAATTGTATCGCCATAGTTCTAAGTCATTATTATGATTTACTTTGAAATGTATCTGCAATTGATTAAGACAACCAATTATGGTGTATCAATAGTATTTTCAACATATATATTTAGGGTGATAGTATTCTATTATTAAATACTAACGTGAGTAATTGATGATTGGTTTTCATATAGATTTTACACAGTGTTCTGCCTTTTTGCGTATCAACATTTGTATGTCAAATTATAGAAAATGTGAAACTTAGTCTGTAATATTTTATATTTCATCTTCTTCAAGAAGAAAGATTGGGGTTCTGTTACTGCACTGATACTGGTCTGTGCCGAAGTTTTCCATTTCCACAGTCACTAACTTTTCCTTTTTGTCTCTGTATGAAAAGCTGAGAGCAGCCCAGTTTCTTTGATCAACTAAAGACTAATTTCTAGAACAAACGAACACACGTCTCTTTGTTGCACAAAGTTCCATTAGTGGTTAGCAAAAATGATCTGAAATAAGAGATCCAGGCCAGCTGATGCCCATTACAGATAGGTAAGAGTGAATAGGCTATTCTTGGAACGTTTCTGACATGTCTCTGGTTTTGACATCATCTGGAGTACAAGGACAAGGCACTACTTCAGCTTCCCCAGCAATGTCATTCCACTGCAGCTGCATAAGAAATAAAGACTGAGATACAATACTCCTGATCCCACAGGAGTCGTTGAGAACTTAAGACCAGTCTCTACACAAAGACTGCGTATAACACAGCTCCCACTTAACAAAACAACAACATTCATTCTTAGAGGTTAGAGTGGCTGTGACCAGAGTGTCTTCTGAGGAGTGACTGGAGGCTGAGTGTGGGGAATATTTAGATGCTTCCTTTCTAGCATCTTTTCAGACAATTTACTAGCATGATTGACAGAGATTTGCTTTCTAGATGCTTTTCCCATCTGGAACTTTCCATAATAAATATTACCAACTTACATAGAGGTGTGCACAGGTGAGGATCTCTAGGGCATCACAATTCCTATAGATCTCCACAGGTGAAATTCTTCCATCCACCCCCTTCATAGATATAATACATGCATTCATATTTCCTTCCTTCCATCCACTTATCCACAGGTCTGTGCATGTTTCCATTCATTCTTGTATTCATCTATCCAGTATGGGAAATTCGGAAAAGTGATACTCCCTACTTCTGTGAAGATATAGTTAAGTACACCATGAATCATTCAGTGAGCACTGGAAAGAAACCAGAAGTCAAAGAGTTCCAGGGAGAGAAAGAGAATAGTCCTTCAAGCTGACTAAGAAATGTCAACATGAACAAGGCATGTTCAGTAGGGCAGCATCGGTGAAAGGGATCAGAACGCACACGGGTTCAGAGTTGAGGGCACACTTACCTTAGCAAGGAGGGCATTGTGCCCAGGATAGAGCAGGGAAAGGTCAGAGGTGATGGGACTAGAGAAGAAGCTAGGGGTGAGGGTGTGGAAGGCCGTGCAAATCACTATCTGGTCTGGGAGAAGACTGGGCTTCCAGGCACTGTGCCTGCTGCCCAGGATGAAGGAATGAAGATGCAGGCCGGTGAGGCCATCATAGATGTCTAAGTGACAGATGGCATGGTTTCAGCCTGTGAGTTGGTAAAAGGGATGGGAAGGATTCACTGGATCTGGTTTTCTAATACAGTGTCTGATATCCAGCTCCAAGGAGATTGATTTGCTGAGTCTCAAGACAGATAGATCATTCAGAAACTATGATATTGTCCATACTGGTACTTACCTCACTTTAGAGTCCCACTGCCCCTGAAGGCCCCCATGGCTGGTAAGATCATAGAACCTATGCCTTGTTGGCCCAGACTTACATGGTATCTCTGGAAAAGGAGGCCCTGGAGACCAAGGTCTTAATGAAGTCCTCGAGAAGGGTCGGTGTTGCTGCTTAGACTCCTGATGTGGGGTCTCGAGCAAGCTGTCACTGGGAATTTGAGAAACTTAGTCAATTCTGGATTGATTTGTCATATTACTGAACCTTCTGGGTAAACTTTATTTTCAGCCTTCAATTAGAGATTTTAAATAATGACAAATGGACTTAGAATTTTCTCAAGTATGTGTCTACATGAGCCAAAAGTGGGAAGTCATACATTAGAAGCAGAGAAGGAGAGTTTCACTCCTCTTTCTGGCTCTTTTCCTTTCTACTCTTTATTGAATGACGTGCTTTGGCTTTACCGGTTATTGGTGAACGGTCCCAAACAGAGAAAGGAAACTTTGGATAGGATGGTGAGGGATAAGGTGTACAGCAATTGCTGAGAGTCATTTGCTCACCTACTTCCTGTTGCTCAGTTCTGCACAGCATTGAAAACGAGGGTGGACGCTGAACTATCGTGAGTTAGCTTAAAATCCAACACACTTGGGCTACAGTTTGCACGGGAAGAGCATTCGATAATCTCCATTCACTGTGCTGTACACATGGTTTGTGTATGACGTCAGCCCCGGAATCATTATTCTTACTGGCTCTGTGGCAAAGTACCACTGTAGCTTGGCACTGACCATTGGGTAATCCTCCCATCACTGTGTGCCCCTTGATTTCTTTCCAGTTTCCCACTGTATAAAATATGTTACAGCTCTAAGCATCTTTATATCAACCGCTTTGTTTTCTTTGGGACTGCTTCCCTGGAAATGCTCCCAGGTGCATCATTACTGGATGACATATAGTAAAGAGCTTTAAAGAAATAATAATAACAACAATAATAACGAAGCCTGCTTCCGGAGTGCTTCTCAGGAAGCCTGAGCTGATCTTCCGCACCACGGCGTTACTTCCTCTGTGTCAGATCGGTAGACATTTAAGCTCCTTTAGTTATTTTTCGCTGTCATTTTGATGGATGGGACCTACCCTGTTGTTAGTGTCTTCACCATCTTCTTTCAATCCTTGTAAAATCAGGACATTGATCTATGGCAAAATGAGAGTGACAGCTTTCCCTGCACGCGAGTCCTTTACCCGTGGACACTGCTTTACTTTGCAGTGTCTTTGGCTTGCTGTGTGAAATTCAGAACCCAGTGATAGTCTTCAAAGCTGTTGCTCCATAGAGTTCTGCTGCCTGCCAGAAGAGGGCACTGTTTGTTTGTATTGATGCAGAGGAAACAAACCTGGAGCCATTTAGGAGAGTCAGCCCTTCACTCCTATGCTCAGGTAGGAACAGTGGTTATGGCTGCAACTTCACACGCACCTGATGAATCCTGTTAAATGTTCCGTTTCCTATAATTCACCAAGGTTTTTAGGGTCCTGGCTGCCTAAGAGACCAACAAAATAATTTACACTGATGGCATCAGAGACACAGCATCTGGGTGGGTGCAAGACAAAATACCAGTTTACCCCAGAGATCAGCCATACAGCCTACAGGGACCCCTGCAAGGCTCTGTGGAAGCACAAGGCTGTTAGGGTTTGAACAATGGCAGACTCAGAACTAAGGAAGCAGAAACAGCAGCTAGTTTGCAAGTAGAGCTTAGAACAGGGAACATTTAGGCCCGGTATAGGTTTTCCTTCCTTCCTTCCTTCCTTCCTTCCTTCCTTCCTTCCTTCCTTCCTTCCTTCCTTCCCTCCCTCC
>JANHMN010000018.1:8925809-8966792 GCA_030674055.1 Rhabdomys pumilio | reverse complement strand
GCTACCTCACTGTCACTCCAGTCATGTGAGCTTGGGTACATAAACTGCTGTGAGCAAGAGAGAAAATGGAGGTCAGGTCTCTTCAAGAGCCGGGATAGTTAGATTGCTGAACAGAAACCATATTTGCAACATAATGGGCAGAAGGTTCCTAACTGGAAGGTTGTGAAGAATTTGCTCACACTTCTATCAGATGGAGGATATGTCCACAGTAGGCAGACTGGGCAGCATAGCCATGCCACCTTGAGAGATTTAAACAACTCAAACCAAGTAATCTTAAATCTATGGGAAGACAGCTAAAGCACAAGGGTCTGTCAGGGTCCCAAGGAATTGCAATGTGCAATCAAATAGTGACAGACAGAAAGGATGTGACATTTGATCATAGTCAAGAGACTACTTCATATACTGGAGCTCTCTCTCTCTCTCTCTCTCTCTCTCTCTCTCTCTCTCTCTGTATACCTGTGTGTTAATTCCAGAATCTTCATGACCTTATGAATGACATCAAATAAAAATTTAAACATGTTTAGTTGCTTGTGACTTATTATAAATGGCACCTCCTATATGTTATGTTGTGATTTAGATGTGAAATGCCCTTACATGCTCATGTCTTTGAAAGCCTGGGGACCCAGGTGTTTTGAGAGGTTATGGAAACTGAGACATGAGGCCTCACTGGCAGATATATGCCTCTAGGTGTGGGCACACCTCCTGTTTTCCTCTAGCTGGCTCTAAGTTCCTGTCTACTAAGATGTAAACAGGCTGTTCCACAAGGTCCTCCTGCTGTGGGCCGAGATGCTGCAGCTGCCACAAAGTCCCTTCCAGGATGGATGGTACCTTCTAAAATGGTGAGCTAGAATGAGCCTCTTCGGCCTTAGTTCACTTCTGTCAGATGTATAGATAGTCACAGGACAAAAGGGGTTGAGTGACATGTACAGACAAACATATAAAATATTTCTTGCAGTTAATTGTGGGAAAGTTATCAGTTATAGAAATGTTTAAAGTTGAAAACTATGTGATGACTTCATAACTCTGCCATGCAGTGATGGCTTCTCAGATTTATCTTGGGCTTTCTGAACGTAATCTTCAAGCAAAATGGTATGTATACTTACAGTAGGGATGAGCTCATAGAAGAGCCTCACTCCTCTCTAACCCTGGAGAAACAGCTGAACTAGTATGGTCCAGTCCAAGTCCCAACAGCCAAGGGCCAGCAGCACTGCTGGGTGAAGGCATGAGAGGATGGACTTTCCAGTTCAGAGAGTGACTTTATCTTACAGTCCTCTCTTCTGTTCAAGCAGGTCTTTTGACAGATTGAGCGACGCTTACCACATTGATGGGGGCAAGCCTTTATTGAAGCCAGTGAATCCACTGCTAACTCCTGGAAACACTGTCATCAACACATCTGGAAACCATGTTTCATCCGCTATCCCTTAGCTCATTGAGGCTGACACGTAAAATTAATCATTACCCTGGGCTTGGGCTTTAAAAGCTTTGTAAAAAATTTTGGTTGAGTTTAGCTGTCTTGCTTCAGAACGAAGACAAGAACCCTGGAGAAAATGTGAGTTTGGCAGAAATGGCAAGAACTTCCTTTATATTTTTTCCCACACAAATGTTCTCCCTGATGGTGTTTATTGATTTCTGAGAGCTGAATGTTTGGACTGACGGCTTCAGAAATCACTCTGGGAGCCTATTAACAGTATCGATTTCCTGGCCCATGACCAGACCTCGAGAACCAACGTTTCTGGTGGGGAAACGTAGGCTGCAATACTGTAATAAATGCTCCCAGGAGGTTGTGATGCCCAGGCAGGTTAGGACCGCACTGGAAATGCCAGTTGATAATGAGACCTTAGATGAAGCAGAAGCCTGCAGTGAGGAGAGCAAGGTCTCAATTAGGAAACAACCTGGCTGTTAACCGGCAATGCAATGACTGAGGCAGTGTGCACTCAGAGACACTGCCTGCCAGTGTGATGACTTGAGGCAGTCTCAGTAAACATCATGGATTATTTTGGGGGTTGGTCAATGGGGAAGTTTCCTGAATTTTTGTGGGGTCACTGGGAAGCATCACATGGGGAGGTTTTTCAGAGGCTGGAAACTGGATGAGACCAGTATTCTGTCGTATGGTTCTTTCTCAACCATATTATGGCCACGGACTCGTCCTCTATTGAATTCTTGAGTTTTGTATTAACCGTCTCCATTGTAGCAAAGAGACAGAGGGACAGGTTCATATGACAGACAGTGTGTGTGTGTGTGTGTGTGTGTGTGTGTGTGTGTGTGTGTCTGTGTTGTACAAATGTGTGCAGAGGTCAGAGGACAAATCAGTCTTTGCCTTCCAACTTCCTTGAGACAGGATCTCTGTCATTTACCACTATGAATTACAGGGTAGCTGGCTTCAGAACACCTGGGGATTCTTTGTCTCCCATTTTGTTGAAGGAATATTGAAAATCTAGGCATACGCCTACCTTTGTGTGGGCTCCAGGGTTCAAACTCAGGTCCTCCTATTTTTGTGGCAATAGCTTTGTGTGCGGATCCATCTCCTCAGCACCAGGTATGGTTTTGAAATAAAATTCAAGTATTACCAGCCACTAGCTATGTGGATATAGCCAAATGTATATCAGTAAATTCATCAGCTCAGGAGAGTTAATTTCTTAGGAGATCTGTGGGAATTAAATGTGTGAGTGCACTCGGGCATGCATTCCCCCAACTCTGTGTCTCTTCTATGAATCAATGCTGTTGACTCCTGGGATATACAGAGTGCTTGGTGAGTGGCAGGCAGAGATAAAGAGTGACCCAGGCAGTAACTTAAACTTGCAGGGTTTTAAAGCTGCAAGAGGTGCTAAAATATTTCTGGAAATGTTTCAGTACAGAGAACATTGTCATTACCAGAAGTCATGTCAGTGAGCATTTTATGTAGTTGGGAGAAATTTTTTTATAAGATGCTCGGAATGGGAGTAGAGTTGGCAGGCGTGGTGTTTCTTGGGAAGTCTACATGTCCTTCCTTGCAGAAGAGAGTTGGCACCGGTTGTACTGGTGTTCTCTGTTACTCTCTGGACTCTCAGGGTGGAAGCTAAACCTCATAGCCTTTCTACATCAGGGCCACTGTGTGTGTCAGAACTTTTATTGCTGTGATAAATGCGGGATGGAAACCATTTAAAGGAAGATGTATTTGTGCTCATAGTTTTAAAGGTTTCAATCTGAGGTCTGCTGGCTCCATTGTTTCTGTGTTTATGATGAGCTAAGTCATAGCAGCTAGGAGGGAGGATGGCTGGAGTGAGTGGTGAGAAACAGTGCAGGGTGATACAATGTTGCAAGGCATGCTTCCATCGACTCTGCCTTTACTTTGGCCTCACCTCTGAAAGTTTCCGCAATACAGTGTTACAAGGCATGCTGCCTTTGATTTTCTGCTTTTACTTTGGCCCCACCTCTGAAAGTTTCTATTACTTCCTAATAAGGCTTCCAATTATAAATCCATCAACAGATTAATCCACTTGTGGAGGCAGAGCCCTCAGAGTCCAGGCATCTCATAGTGATTCATTAGAGCAGTTGAGGACCAAGCCTCCAAGCTATAAACTTTCTTGGTGGGAACCTTTATATTTAAACCATAAATATCACGTTAAAATAATCTTAATTGGTCATATACTCACCTTTTGGGAGAGAGGAACTTTTTTTTTTTTCACATGCAGTTTGGGAAGCCCATGTGTGTGCAAGCTTGTCTCGTTTTCATATTGGAGAAGCTGAGATTTAGTGCCTTTAACCCTTTTATGGCTCAATTCTCAGTCCCTTTGCTCATTGAATAAAAGTTGTTAGAAGATGTACTCATCCACTCAAGCTAGCCTAGGTAAAAATACATGTATCCGACAGCTCAAGAATAACTGGGTAGAATTATCTGCAAGAACAGAAGCTCACCAAGTACAAGGATGCTCAGATCTCAGTCTTTGTGATTAATTTATATCTGACTCATTTTTTCCCCCAGTGACACAGAGGTGTTGTCCCTGTATGTTCATCAAATACCTGCTAACTTCAGTGATAAAGAGACTCTCCTCTTTGAATGATAAGCTTAAAATAAGACTAATCTCTGGGTGGTCACCTATGGGTCTTTCCTGTAACTTCTAGAAAGTTAAGTGTAGTAACTCTGAAATTCATTCTATTCTTTTCCTTTTTGCAAGAATGTTCCAAGCAACGGAGGCTACTGGGTAAACAGCTGATGGATGACATCACTGTATTGGTAGTTTGTGGTGTGTTTTTATTTTTCCAAGATGTTCTGTGAGAGAATCAGGTCCACAGAAAGGTGGTCAGCCCTTCTTCTGATCCCTGCTCACTCCTTTGATAACCTGTTCTGGGCTTGAGGGTTCATGTCATCTTTGTAAGAATCAGTCAAATCCATACCTTCAGTGTGAAATTCCTCCCTGAAGCCCAGGCTTGGAAACAAAACCTGCGTATTTGCAGGTCCATTATGTGTATCTGGCAAGTAGCTCATCTCCACTGTGTGCCCCAAATCAAAATCTTTGTCTTCCCCTAAATCTGCTTTGCCCAAGTCTTCTCCAGTGCAGTACTTGAGTGTTCCATGCTCTCAGTTTAAATCTCAATCACCACTACTTTGCCCTGATCCAGCCTCACGTCTTGTGCAGATTATTTCCTCCACCCCCCAGCGATACTTCTCTGCTTTCACTCTTACTCTTCCTGTGACTGCTCAGAAAGACTTTGGTGATCTGATGCACATCACTTCAGATTGGCACCCCAACATTCCTGCAGTGGTTTCCCGTGGACAGATGTCTCTCCATCACCATCCCCAGTCCCACTGATCTAAGGTCATCCCTTGAGGTTGGAGCTTCAGTGACCTCTTTGGGTCTGCATAAGAGTTTATATAGACCTGTCCATACTAGTCTCCTGACAGAGAAACTTGCACCTTGATCTTGCTCTAGAGGTTCTTAAAAATGAGTAAGCAAAAGCTGCAAGGACATTGATTTTCCTCTGTTCCTCAAGCCTTTGGGTAACTGTTAGTGTCCTAGCATTTTGCAGTGTCTGATAATAACAATTCCTCAAATATATATGCACAAAGGGTGACTCAATGAGAAGCATTTACTTAAACTGAGATTTTCTGAGTGTCAGTGGCAAGACCTAATGATTTATTTTATGAATGACATATGGCTCTCTTTTAGTAGTTTTGTTTATTACTTAAAAATCATATTAAATGAAGTATTATCAAGGTTTTGCCTGCTGACTGGTCCTTCGTAGGTAAGTTGGGGCACTTTCTGGTATCACTTAGCTACATTTGTTGGAGTTTCAAAGGTATGAGGAGTGCCAGGGACCTATAAAGAGGATCCATACTATTTTCTACTAGGGTGCTCTCTGCTTAGAATACCTTTGAGGCTTGTGCAGTCACTCTTGCTTTAAATGTGAGGGGCATTTGGATTGCTGCCTAGGGCAGAGTGTACAGTCAGTTTGTGACATCTTTGGCTAACAAATCTCTATCTTTTTTAGGTTTTCAGGAACTTCAGGAAGGGTCCCACTTGGATTAGTGGCCCTGGATCCCTTTGAAAGGAAAGAAATGGCATCTCTAACTTTTCAGTCAGCAAACTTTCCCTCAACAAAGATCCAGATGGAATACTTTATGCTTGAAGGCTTTACAGTCTCTGACCTGGTAACTTAAAAGACATGTTTGCTATCCTGGCATTAGTTTGCCAATGGTACTGGGGAGATCTAACCCAGTAATTCTGTCAGCAGCCTGGTGTGTCTCCTTCTGGAGACTTGGAGACTTCTGTTCTAGTAAGGCAAGAATCTTGTCTATGCTACAAAAACTAATTTCTACATGAGCCAGGAGTTTATTGAGATCAGAAAGGGAACACACTGGAAAGTATCAACATTTGGAGAAAAAAAATGTTTCGGGAAACACATCCAGGACACAGGAGCACGATGTGGGTGACAGTGTGCTCAATTATCTTTACAGTGACATGTATTTAATCCTGGCTTTCCAAGTTAAATTTTCCAAAGGACATAATTTATGACAAAGATTAAAAATTAAGTAAAGCTTACACATTTAAGTATATTTTAAAAATTAAGTAAAACAGGTGAGTTGAGTTATTTGTTTTTTGTTTTAAGGAATTTCCTTTTATAAATGGAATTATATGGTTACTTCTGTGAGGGCTATGTTACATTGTTTATATCGCAGATGGAAGCACAGTGTAACTGTGAAACTCAAGGTCACAAACATTCTATCTCTAAATAGCTACAATTGATTTGTTGCTCTCAGCATCCTCTTTTGAGATGCTTTTAGGAAAACACACACAATACCTGTAGGCAATTTGCCTTTGTTGTGCTAAAGTTTCTTGACTCCTAATTATCAGGAATGAGAAACTACATCACAAGATGAAGGCTTCTTCCTATCTCATAACCCACTAGCTCTCACTGCCTGTGTACACTGTCTCAGTTATATACCACTCTCAAGTGAGAAATAGTATTGTAAGAAGCCTTTTTGGGTGCCAGAATTTACAGTTCATGTAATTTTCCTACACAACAATGCCTTCTTCATTCGATTTCTTTATCTTTTTTTACTTTTTTATTTTTCATACTAGGACTGAACCCCGGGGCTGTGTGTATGCTAACCGTATTCTCCACTGAATGAGCTACACTCCAAACACCAGAGCGGTTTTTAAAAAATCATTTTAAAAATGTAAAAATGATCTTCAGCTCATGGGACAATGGGAGCAAATGGTGCCCACCAACTCTTTGTAGACCTTTGTTGCAAGCCTAGACCGGAACAATAGAAGACAGCCTAAGGTTTCCCTCAGTTAAAAAAGGAGATGTTCTCGCACACAGCAGGTGTTTATGGTTTCAATTTTCCTTGACAATGTGTATTTTTAGAAGTATTGGCATATGCCTAGAAATGATAAGACCTAGGTGTTGAAAACTAGGTGTGTGAAACTCATGCGTTGCACAGGAAGCTGGCAGCATTGGCATGACCATAGCATCAGGTGCCCACTGGGTTACATAGGCCTGTTGAGCAGTAGACATAGGTGGTTTGATTACATAGCCAGTATTTCTCCCTGCATGACACTTAGTACCTGGGACAAATGCCTTGTTTAAATAGGTGAGTCTCTGGGTTGTTTGTATAGTTTTAGGATGAGCTAAAGAGAATTCTTTAGAGGGAGTTACTGGGCTGCTTGCCAGTGTGGTTATATTGATTTAAGCCAACAATATTTATAATATGTGCTGATGAATAATGTCACATCTGTTATGCTTATGCCGTTTCTTTACTCCCCAGAGCCCCATAGCATGGAATACCCTGAGAGCTTAGTAAGTAATTGGTGAATTTACATAAACATAAGGCACTGTCCCTTAACCAATCTTTTATTAAGAATTTATTGATTTTTCTCATGTGTTTATTTTATGTGTGGGTGTAGCACTGTGCGCTGGTAGAGGTCAGAGGATAACTTGCAGGAGTTAGTTTCCTCCTTCCATCATTTATATTCTAAGGATCAGGTACCCAGGCTTAGTGGCAAATGCCTTTACCCACTGAACCCTCTCTCTAGCCCCTTATTTAGAACTTTGGGGTTGAGAGAAAAGGATGGAACATTGAATAGTGTTTGGGCATGATGCTACAGGTCAGGTCCTGTACTATCTGTATTTTTGTTTTCCTGGAAGATAGCCTTCTTCATTTGCAAGTGATAAATTACCCACCCAGTGTCTTACAAGAGCTGATAGGAAGCACCAAAGCCTGAAGCCTGGTGTTTGGTCAGCTCAGTGAGTGCTACTTGAATTTAACCTTTAGATTAGAAGGGTACCATATTGAGATTGGCAGGGACTTCGTAGTCGTAAGGCTTTTGGTACAGTTAGGTATAAGTCTAGAGAAAATTCTTCAGGGGTATCTGGGTTGGATTCTTGTCTGTGTGGGTTTTTTTAATTTGAGTTCTAGCCTGTTTGGTTCCTGATACCTCTTTTACAGTTCAATAGGTAAAAACCTTTTGTTCTTTTATAATGCTGGAGCAAACCTGTATTTGATCACCAAACTAGAATACTTTCAACTTATCTCATCATCAATAAAAGTCAAGTGAAAAATCCATCTCCACTAAATCTGCTTATTTTTCAGCAAATTGCATGAATCATTTGTGATATAACGTGTTTCAAGCTTCGATAAGATACTTTACAATATAATATGGATGTATTCATTTATGTGGGTGACTCTTTGTCCCTGAGACTGAAACATTCCATAATCCATTTCAGTTTGGACTACGCTTGGAGAACAGCCATCTTTGGTATTATGGAACTCCCTTTGTTTGTGTTCAGACAAGTATGTGTCTTGTTCTGCCCCACCCCTCCCTGGAGTTCTTGAGGTGAGCAAGTTTCTTTTGCCATGCTTCATCTCCCATCCACAGGAATCCCCATGACCATCTGAGACTATGGGCCAAAATACATTCTTAGCTCTTTAATTTGTTTTTCTCCAAGTTGGATGTTCTTGAGGCCCTGCAAGTCTCCTTGGGAAGGCAGGGAGAGCCGTGGGCCAGATGATGGTGGTCGGGGGCAGTAAATAGTTCACCTCTGCTAGTTTATACCCCAGGCAGGCCAGACTGGCACGGGATTGGTAGGGGAAGAGTCTAAGCTGGATGCTCCTGGGGCCACCCACAGGCCTCCTGGGGAAAGCATCCAGAGCCATGGGCTAGAAGATGAAGGTCAGAGGATTGTAACTGTAATTTTTTCATACTTTATTTTTAATGATGGTTCTTAAATGCTTTAACCTTCTTTGTAGCCCACCATCCACCAGAGGTAGTGGAAAAGAAAGGATATGGGGAAGTGGGCCTGTTTAGAAAAGTTCTTTGGAGCAACTCCCACCTGTGTCATCTGGAAATCAGCAGTTCAGTTCACAGGTTAGCAGCAGCAGTGCTCGATCCACTCACAAATACCTCACAGATACACCAGCAGTCCAGTTCAGTAGAGTCGGAATAGCAAACACAAATCAGCAGTGACATGACCTAGCAGAGACAGCCAGGCCTCAGCCTTGGCAAGAGTCAACAGGAAGGACCAGGGCCAACAGGAATGCCAGGAGAAATTCTCAGCTGTGCTTCTCTCAGGGAAGGGAAGATCAGTGAAGATTTGAGACCCACAAGCGATGCACACAAGCTGTACCAGCAAGCCAAGCTCTCTCTCTCCATCACTCTGGAGTCCTGTTTATACCCTCTAAACATTGAGTGTCCTCCATGTGCCTTACCTCAGCATGGCTCTTGCCTCAGCATGTGCATCCAGTCAGCTGAAGCCGGTGGAAGCAGCAAGAAACTGCAGTACACTACCAGAAGTTGTTTTTTTTTTTTTTTTTATTTTGTGCATTTCTCCCTATGGAGTCCTGACAAATGCAGCTCAACTACACAATATAAGTTGTACCAATACAAGCGTGTTGTTAACAAAGACTCCTTCATCATGTGTCCTCTCACGTGTTGCTTTAGCAGAACATCTCTCTCCTGTGTCTGCTTCAGCAAAACATTCCTTCTCGAGTCTGCCTTAGCCTTTCACTTGTGTTCACTTTTAATGAAACATTCCTTCATGTGTTTGCCTCAGCAAAACACCATGCAATCGACTTTCCAAGGGACCTTTAAGTTCTCACTTCAAGGGGATAGTACACAGCTCACCTCTGCTGGCCATGCCCCAAGTGGTCCAGAGGTATTCTGTCATAGTGATGCAAAATCCAACACACAAAGTTCTGAATACAGTGCCAGAAATTACTTCATAATGTTCTAGAAGGTCACTGGAAACTTATGAGAGCATCAGTATCATGCTTTTTTTTGAGAGAGTTATTCATATGTGCACTTGACAACCTACAAAGAAAACAGGTTAGGAAGCCAGTTTTTCCTTCTCTCTCTCAGATGCTGGTGGCAACAACTCCTCCTTACTCACATGGCCAGAGAGTTACTCTGTAGCTGGTGAGAATTTCATAGGCTTTTGCTGCATGTGATATGCTTTTACTCTAGGGGCCATGTCTCGAATATGGAGAACTTAACAGTTTTGTTTCTTAATTGCAGCCTTTCTCTAGAGTCTGTTTTCACATTCTAGAGATCAGTGACATTTTGAACTAGAGAATCTCCAATGTCCTAAGGATGAAGGGGTTTGAAGTGCTTTGGAGGAATAGAAGCAGAAAATAGATGTCACATTTGCACAGGTGGATCTTACATCCTGTGTACTGCAAGTATCCCTGCTACAGAGGCTCAGGACTGTACTGAGTGACCCCTGCCCTTTGCCATTAAGGGTGGGAGTGATGTCAAATGACGGGAAGCAGACTAGTCAGTGCAGTGAGTGCCAGCCGAATCATCTGACCTTTACAAATTCTTCTATGGAATTCTGGCATATCCTAACTCTCACCACACAAGAGAGAGAGAGAGAGAGAGAGAGAGAGAGAGAGAGAGAGAGAGAGAAGAACACACAGAGCTGCTCCACACAGAGACTGCACATATATAGAAGGGGCATCATTGTCATTCCTGGCAGGGACCTTGGGGCCTTGGTACAAATGTTTTAGTATACTGCCCATATTCAGGACCTTCCAATCTGCCCAAATCCTGTGTTAAGGAAATGGAGGGACACAATGAAGTACATCTCAAAGAAATCATACAACTCTAATGATAACCAATTAATGTAGGCAGATGGCGGACACACTTCTGACTTTCTTAAGAACATTTAGAGGAGTTATTTCTGTAGCCTGTGAAGGCATTGCTGGTGGCAGGAGCTAGCCACCATCACTTGTAGTGTGTCTAATAAAGTCTGAGATAGAGAAGCAAGGTGCTAACATTTGATTTTGTCATTTTCCTATTAAGGTGTCAAGCATACCTTTTAAGAGCAGGTTTTAAGGGTTTCAAAGGACACTTTCTCAGCTCTTATCCCTGAGCTGCTGACACTTTCTGTCTGAGTACATCTCTGTGCCACATCTTGATCCACTGCTGGCTTCATGGAAGGGAGGCCAGGTATGCTGTCCTTTACAGAGAATATTTGGGTGAAGTGTGGATCTTGCTTGTGTTTACGAAAAGGGTAGAGTTGAGGTTAAATTACCTAATTTGTAAACTGAGGCCCTAGGGAACAGACTCAGCTGTGTGACCCTCACAGCAACTGGAGCCAAAGTCAGTTTAGATTTCTTGGGTAATTGTTTTCCTGTTAGAAAAAAAGAGTTCTGGGAAATACTACAGCTTCAAGGAAAAGAAAAATGTTTGGTGGAAGGAAATTCTGGAAGAAGCTAGGTAAGTTGTGAAGGTCTCACCAGTGAATTCTATGGTGGCTTTGTTATTGGGTAAGTTTCCAAACATCTGTGCAGAAAGTTTTTTTTAAAGAATAATGTAAGTTACAGAATTGAGATTAAGACTGGGAAACAAGAAACAGAATAAATGTAGCTTAGAGTTGTGACTAAAAGAAGTTTAAAGCAAAATTAATCTCCAAAATACATGAGTACCTGACAGGCAGAGAGAGCAGGTAGGTTGGATTTGCTGACAAAGGGCCAAGATGAAACAATTAATTTAGGAGGAAAATATTCTGAGAACAAGCCCTCAAGGATAAACTGGCAAGCTCCAACTTAATGTTAATGGTACAGAAGACCTGATGTCAAGAGGCCTGGGTGACTCAGAACATACTTTTATGGCCCCCTTTTCTACTATGGAAGAAGCATCAAGAACAGGAGGCTGCTTTGAAGCTGACATCTGAGAAGAAGCACACAGTCTGTCTGCCCCTACTTCCTGCTAGCACTAAGTGCTGCTATTTGTACACACGTTCACAATTTCTGAGACATGAAAATGCCTCATTCAAGGAGATGTTATGAATTTCCAAGTAAGAAAGTGGTAAAACATAAAATTACAAGTGCACACTTTAAAATTGTATGTCTAAATTCATAATCATATATTTCTGATAAAAAATATAGGCAGTGGTTTTCAACTTAATAAATGGAATACTTCTGTAAATACCAAGGATAGTATACAAACTACTGAAATAAAGCACTTGAGAAATCATAGGAATTCATCCAGAAATATATCTCATCTCCCAAAACTAGAGTAAACTACAGGCTACTGTTTTTCTATTATCTATCTATCTATCTATCTATCTATCTATCTATCTATCTATCTATCTATCTACCTGTGTGTGCAGGTGTATATATGCATATGTGTATAAACTATGGCACATTTGCATATATGTGTGCATATGTGTACATACCACATGTATGGAGGTCACAGGACAAGTTGGAGTTGGTTCTCTCCTTCTACCTTGTAGGTCTTGGGGTTATACTCAGGTCAGCAGGCTTCATGGCAGGCACTTACCTGCTAAACCACATTCATTACCCAGATTATTCTATTCTAAGCTTCTAATATGTTCCCTGTGTCTGATTTGCAATTTAAGTGCTGTGTTTTGCTTAGAATTCGATCTAAGTATTTATCTCTTCTCTTTAGTCTATCACTAAGTAACATGTTAATAATTTATTTTGATAATCCTATGTGGGTGAAATAGTAGAATAAGGAACTAAAAATCAGAGTGTAAAATCCATCTTTATCAATGATGTCCTTCTCAATGTGGTCAGGTCGAAGCTACATGAAATACAACATTATATGTGGGGAGCCGACAGAAGGCAGCTAGCATCCTTGCAGCCATCATGAGCCATATATGCTGACAAGAGACTTGTTTACAACAGCCTACAACAGCTGAGCACACTCTGATAACATCTTGTTTTAGATACCAGGATCTTCCCTAGGGTGTGTGAGACTTAAAGGTGTGACTTAAAGGTGTGATTTAGAGACAAGACTTAAAGGCATGACTTAAAGGTGTGACTTAGAAGTGAGACATATAAAAGGTGAGAGGCAGACAGAAGACAGACTCTTGGACTTGAGAATTAGGCACTTGGAAAGAGAACTTGGAACTGGGAAAGAGACTAGAAACTGGAATTAGGACTTGAGACTTATTACAGCTGGAACTAGGACCAGGACTTGGAACTTAGAACTGGGAACTAGGAAGAGACTAGCAACGTAGAACTAGGATTAGGACTTGAGACTTGGCACTAGGAACTAGGAACTAGGAACTAGGGACTTGGAACTTGGGACTGGAACTAGGGACTTGGAGAGAAGAAGAGAGACTGAAGAACAAATGGGATTGAATCAGACTCTATCTGGTCTCCATTCTTCGAGTCCGTCCTCACTCTCTCTCTTGCTGAACCCCGACCCACAGACCTGAGCAGCAGTGTGGGCTCTAACAACTTAGCCCCCAAGGCTTTTGGCAGTGGGTTCTCAACATTTTGGTGCTCAACGTGGGGCAACAAGAACAAGAGACCCAGTGAGGGACATTACTGGAAGAAGGATCTGCCGAAAATTCAGAAGTGAAACGAAGGTGATCACCGCAGGAATCTGCTGCATCTGCAGGTTGATAAAAGGTAAGTCATGTTAATGAAAATGGGGCAAGAAATAAGTTGTCACTTCGCTATCCAACCAGCAGACAGGAACGGCACAACTCTGAGTTCTTCTCAATGCAGTTTATTCAAGAATCCTTTACAATCTTTTCCCTGAAAGCCCCCGATCCCCTTTTATCCCTCTGCCTGTCCCATTCAGAACCTGCCACGTGGGCATGCCTCATTGGTGCACATCAAATGGCCCGATTCTGTGTGGCAGTGAGTCTGCACAGTAGTTCTGCGGTTGTGGCTCTGTCAGGGAAAGGAGGGCAGTGCACAAACTGCCAAGAAGCGGCACTCAAAACTCTGCAGGTGCCATTTTAGCTGCGCTGTTGCACCCGCTCCTCATAAGTCAGCCTGAACTCAACTCTCTGTTTTTGTTTTGTTGTTTGCTGCTCCTGTGTGTTAATTGTCTGCTTTTGTTTCATTGTTTGAATGCTGTCTTTCATGTTCAAAATAAAAAGAAACGTATTTATCTGAAATTAGAATCTAAAATACAACTGAAGGTTGATGACAATTTGTCAGAGCCAGATTGTGCTGACCTAGAGGAAGAGGCAGTCTAACATTACAACCCTAAATGGCACTCTTCCTGAAGACCCCCTTCCTATGTGCCTCTGCCTCCAAGTGCTCCCGCAATGGAGAGGGTGGTTATAGATCCCAGAAAGGAGTTACTGGACAAAATTTCTATTCTTTTTTTTGTTTTTGTTTTTGTTTTTGTTTTTGTTTTTTTGAGACAGGGTTTCTTTGTGTAGCCCTGGCTGTCCTGGAACTCACTTGGTAGACCAGGCTGGCCTTGAATTCAGAAATCCACCTGCCTCTGCCTCCCAAGTGCTGCGAAATTTCTATTCTTAAACAACTAACAGTTAGACAACTATTAAACAACAACTAGTTAGAGAAAGAGTATCAGGACTTAATTAATCAGCTACAAAAATCAAAGACAGGGAAGATGTCTCAAGATGGCAAGAAAAATTCCCCAGATCCTTGCGTTCCTCAACCCAGAGTCCAAATTTAATCAGCTACAAAAATTAAAGACAGGGAAGATGTCTAAAGACGGCAAGGAAAATCCCCTGGATCCTTGTGTTCCTCCACCCAGAGTCCAAAGGCAGCCCCTATCATCTAGCTTAAGATTAGCCACAGATCATCTAGAGAAGGGAGACGCTGAGGCTTTCCCTGTATCAGAGACCAGAGACAATCAAAGGGTTGCTTGGAGACATCACATGGGGTTTAATTTTTGAATTATTAAGGAATTAAAAAATGCAGCATCACAATACCGTGCCACTGCTCCCTTAACTCCTGCAATTTTGGAGTCTGCCACAGAGGAGTGGCTGACTCCTAGTGATTGGAACACATTAGTGGGAGCAGTTCTTAGTGGTGGTGACTATCTTATTTGGAAATCAGAGTATCATGAGAATTGTAAAGAAACAGCTAGGAGAAACATTAAGGCAGGCAATGGTTGGTCCTTTGATGCCTTAGTAGGAGAAGGGCAATTTGCTTCTAGTGATAACCAGATGCAATATGACTCAGGCTTATTCACTTAAATTCAAAATGTAGCCATGAAGGCTTGGTGTAAACTCCCAGCAAAAGGGGACCCCACTGCATCCTTAATAGCAGTTAAACAAGGACCTGCTGAATGATTTTCTGATTTTGTTCATCGATTAATGACAACAGCAGGTAGGATTTTTGGTAATGAAGAGGCAGGTGTAGATTATGTGAATCAACTTGCATATGAAAATGCCAATCCTGCCTGCCAAGAGGCCATTAGACCTTATAGGAAAAAGACAGACCTTATAGGGTATATTGGACTCTGTTCTGACATAGGTCCCTCCTACCAACAGGGCTTAGCTATGGCAGCTGCCATGCAAGGACGATCAGTAAGAGATTTTTTGGCAAGCAGAAACCAAAAGGCCTGTTTTAAATGTGGCAAACCTAGACCCTTTGCAAGAGATTGCAAGGCAGAAAATGAGTTAACCCAGAGACAGCCCAGAAAACATCCTGGGCTCTGCCCACTTTGCAAATGTGGAAGGCGTTGGGCTAGTGAATGTAGGTCCAAAAGAGACGCCCAAGAAAACACCCTTTCCCATAATTAGGGAAACGGGAACAGGGGCCAGCTCCGGGCCCCCGAACCAACACAAGCCAAAACAGGCTTATGGAGCAGTTAGTTTCATACCAGCAAACAACAACCCCTTTCTGAACTTAGTCAAGCAACACCAGGAAGTGCAGGACTAGACCTAGTTCTGCCACCCACACAGTATTAACCCCAGAAATGGGGCCTCAGGCTTTATCCACCGGAGTGTTTGGACCACTCTATCCAAATGCGTTTGGACTGATAGTGGGAAGAAGCAGTACTACTATGCGGGAACAACAATTTTTTCATGGAGTTATAGACAATGATTATCAAGGTGAGATTAAGGTAATGGCACAGGCAATTCAGAATATAGTCACCATTCTTACAGGAAGGAGGATAGCTCAACTATTGTTACTTCTATTATTCCCTACTAATCACAAATATAAGAGTCCTAAGAGAGGGGACCAAGGCTTTGGTTCTTCTGATGCATACTGGGTACAACCTATAGTTAAACAAAAACCTATGATGGCACTATGGCTGGATGGAAAGCATTCCAAGGCTTGGTTGACACAGGAGCTGATGTGACTATCCTAAAACAAAGTGATTGGCCTGCCACCTGGCCTCTGACCCCAACCTTAACCAATCTAAGGGGTATTGGCCAAAGACAAAATCCACAACAAAGCTCTAAGGTGCTGACATGGAAAGATAAAGAAGATAATACAGGGAATATATAACCCAATGTCATCTGAGGCCTTCCTATTAATCTCTGGGACCGAGATTTGTTATCCCAGTTGGGATTGATTATGTGCCGCCCCAATGAAGTAATTACAGCTCAAATGATAAACTCTGGATTTTTTCCCAGGGAAAGGATTAGGAAAAAGTGAAGAAGGGATTATCTAACTTTGATCAGACCATAAAGGCTCATGAGTTACATCACCTTAATTCTAAAACTTAAAATTACCAGAGAACAAGCTAGACAAATTGTTAAACAATGTCAATCATGTGTTATACTCTTACTAGTTCCTCATTTGGGTGTAAATCCAAAGGGTCTGATACCAAACAGTCTCTGGCAAATGGATGTTACTCATTATAATGAATTTGGAAATCAAAAATATATACATGTATTTGTAGATACATACAGTGGTTTCATTTATGCGACATTACAATCTGGAGAAACAAGCAAGCATGTGATCACTCATATGCTTGCTACAATTGCTGTATTGGGTGTGCCTAAACAGATAAAGACTGACAATGGCCCAGGTTATACAAGCTCCAGTTTTTGACAATTCTGTGAAAAATTGGGAATACTACATAAAACAGATATTCCATATAATCCACAGGGCCAAGGTATGGTAGAAAGGGCACATCGAACCATTAAATGTCAATTTGAAAAAATTAAAAAGGGAGACTGGTACCCTACCAAGGGATCCCCCAGAAATATCCTTCATCACATGCTCTTTATTTTAAATTTTTAAACTTTGGATTCTGAAGGAAAGTCTGCTGCAGATGATTCTGGCATCTTGATATCAAAAAGAATTTTGCAACAGTCCTCTGGAAAGATCCATTAACTGGAATCTGGAATGGACCAGATCCAGTGCTTATCTGGGGAAGAGGTTCTGTCTGCATATATTCCCAAACTGCAGATGCCACATGCTGACTGCCAGAGAGACTGATTAAACAAATAGACAACAATAACAAACCCAGGGAGGAGAAACCCCCTGAGAAGTGTATTTTTTCTTTGCAGGAAGCATAAAGATGCTTCTCAATTGCCTTCAAGCTTTAACAGATCACCCAGCAAACCTGACTTGAGAAGTCCTCAATGTGGGAAGAGATATCACCACCCGTACTCCCAGGGTGGCTCTATTGGACTCTTAGTTCCCCAACTTATAATTTAGTGGTAAACATCGTTCAGACCCAGGAGAAAACCCACTACCACAGTTACTATAGTTGTCTTTTGGGTTTGAGATTAACTGGAGCAGGAACGGGGATTTCCCTACTTGTTTTGTTAAGATCAAAGCTATAATCAGCCTGTATTTCTATAGATTTAGATTCTGCTATAACACATTTGTAAACAGAATAGAAGAGGCTTATACTTTTTACTCCTCGGACAGAGAGAGTTATGTGTTGCCCTTAAAAAAGAGTGTTGCTGTTATACTGACTATTCAGGCATTGTTAAGTCTCTTGTCTCTGGGGTCTATGCTGTTCAACAAACTGATGGCTTTTGTATGACAACAGATAGAGGCTATTTAAATGAAACCCATACAGGTCCATCATTACAGGCTGGAAGTAGGGGATTCTAAAACCTCTGTCATCAAGACTAATGAGGATTATCCCCTAACTTATGCACTAAGTCAGATAGTCAATGATGGGTAAGAGAACACTTCAAGACCCTTGCCCCTAAAAAGGGAGACCTCACCATCCTAAGACAGGAGCTCAACCAATACTCTACAATTATACAATATTTAAGGACATTCAATAAAATAGCATGTAGGGAGTGCTTTTGTTGCAAGAAACCTTGGGATTCACCTGCCCTCAATATTTTGTCCTACCAGCTCAGTCCTACTCAGCAAGAGCTGACCGACTTCAGATTGACATTGGAATGACTCAACCTTGGAAAATGGAACAGTTAATATGGAGGCTCCTGAAGTTCACTTTCTGTATGCTCAAGCTGATGTTTAAATACCTGACTACATAGTATTTGATTCTAAATTCTATTGAGGGTTTCATCAAGTAAAGAAAATATGTTTTATATTTCATTTTTCTTTGCACACTAATATATTTTATTGAAATGTTTACATTATTTTTTCTGTTTTCCTTTTATTCATTTTACATCCTACTCACTCCCCCTTCCTGTTCATCCCCTCCCACAATCCTTCCCCCCTCTTCTTTTCTGAGTTGTTGGAACCCCCTGGGTATCCCCCCCACTCTTGTACATCAAGTCTCTGCAGGGCTAGGTGCATCCTCTCCCACTGAGGTCAGACAGGCAGCCCAGCTAGAATAACATATCCCACATACAGGCAACAGCTTTTGGGTTAGCCCCTGTTTTAGTTGTTTGGGACCCACATGAAGACCAAGCTGTAAATCTGCTACATATGTGGAAGGAAATCATACAATGAAAAAAGAAAGCATTTTCAACAAATGGTGCTGGTCTGACTAGATGTCTACATGTAAAAGAATGCAAATAGGTCCATATTTATCACTCTGCACAAAACTCAAGTCCAAGTGGATCGAAGGCCTCAATGTAAAACCAGATACATTAAATGTATTAGAACAGAAAGTAGGAAACAGACTTGAACTTATTGGTACAGGCGTTCCTGAACAGAACACCAGCAGCTCAGGCTCTAAGATCAACAATGAATAAATGGGACCTCATGAAACTGAAAAAGCTTCTGTAAGGCAAAAGACACTATCCTTATAAAGGTTACAATAAAAGTTAAAGGTCAGATCTTGGGTATATTTGTTACCAGAGTCTGACTGAAAGTTGAGAGAGGATTGAACCAGATTTGGAAAGGAAGACAGCCGTGACTACTGTGCCTCACCCTCTGTTGTGTAAAATGTTACTCACTACTGGCTTGTGGTTACAACACTCCAGTGTCAGCTTGCTCTTGATTTTCAGACTGTGAGCCTCATTGTACTGTGCCTTCCTTGAGAGTGATTTAAATGACCTCAGGTAAACTGGAGATACCTGGAGTGCTAAGGAAAGATAAAGACGAGGAAAGCAGGACATGGAAGTCAGCTAAGTCTCTTGTCACAGAGGAAGTGATACAGATATTGTATTCCTCATGCTGCACTGTGTCACTTTACATAAGGACATGAGACGCAGAGTCTATATGACACCATGACAGAAGGAGCTGGCTGCAGCAGCACAATTTGCCTCTTCCAGTTCTGAAGCAGCAGTGAACATGAACATGTTTTGTAAGGTAACTTCAGTTGGGAATGTTATCCTTGTTACTTAAAGACACATTTATTTGGAGATCAACTGACACCAAGGATGATCACTGTCATCCTGTTTGTTTAAAAATAAGGAGGTTTTAAGGTAAAGACAAAATAAAGTTGTTTTTCATATTATTACTTTTAAAATATTTAACATTACTTTTAATATATTTTAAAATGTATTTATTGTTATGTGTGTGCATATTTTACTGGCAGGTATGTAAATACCTGTGTGTCCCTATGTGACCCCCAGAAGCCAGAAGTGGGTATTAGATCCTTTGAGATTAGAGTTACAGATGGTTGCAAGTTGTCATGTGGGTGCTAAGAACTGAACCTGGGTCCTCTGTAAAAGTAATATATGTTCTTAAGTGCTGATACACTTCTCCAGTCCCTGTAGTATTTATATTTTTAAGGAAGAAATGTGAAAGAAGAACTATACCACATTTTCTAGGTTTCTCTTCTATTACATGGCATGCTGTATGGAATCTGCAGTACTTTGTGTCAGAGAAAAAGTTGAGATTGGATGGACCATGGCATTTCTCTTTTCCCATTTTCTCCCACAGAGCTTTGAACTGACTCATGTCTGGCCACTGTCTAGATAATTTCCCTATGTACCTTTTGCTTAGAATTAATCTTTAAGAATACCTTGTAGCAGTCTGACTGCATAGGGGTTGATGTCAAAAGTATCCCCTCTCCAGGAAAAAGACATCAGGATAGGTATGGCCCTCATGCCTCCCTCACTGGATAATGACAGGAGGACCGGAGCCATTACAAGGTCCCCTTTAATTGCTGGAAGTCAGGCCTCTATCCCCACCTTGACAAGATTAGAATCGCCATGACCCTTCTATACTTGGAGGAGGGAGGAGATGTCAGGGGCAGCCCTGCTTATACACTAAGGCCTAAAATCAGCCATAAGCCTAAAATCAGCAATAGGTCTGACATACATGCCTGCTAACACAAAGTCTTGGGTCTCTGTGGAAAAACACTGAAACAGATGGCTATAAGCTATTGTAAATAGGCAGCTTTTGTAGAAATTTACCAGCCTGAGTAGTCATAGACCTTGTAAATAGGCAGCCTTGGCGGATAGTACCAACTTAGATAAGGACAAGTGAATCATAGGCAGTCATAGTGACCTGTGCCCTGAACCTTTACCCAGCTGATACCCTGTTCTGAAAGATATCTGTACTCCCCCTGAACACCTGTGCTCCTGTGTCATCCCCTTCCCCAAATCCTGCATTTTTCTGTTTATAACCCCTGTGTTAAAAAGTAAAAATTATGATCTGATAATAAAAAAATGAATACCTTGTAGCAGGTAGGAGTCTCAGGAACATTAATGCAAAGAAAGAAAAACAGTGCGCTATAAGCAGTATCTTCATCACAAATTGTCATTCCCAAGGTCACGGACCCCGTGGTGGTTCAGGTCTCTTCACAGAGCTTACTGTAAAGCTCTGTACATGCTAGATCCTCTCAGTCACTCTGTATGTTCTGCCAGCTGGCTGGCTTGCATTCTTGGCTAGGCAGCCTCTCTGGGAAGTAGAACATTGCTTCAGCAGAAGGAAGAAAATCTTCTCCTTTTGTTTCCCTGCCAAGCTCTCAGGGGACTTGGTTCCATGTGATACAAGTCAAAGATCAAGTAAGGGAAAGTGCACTTAATCAATTTCTTGTGCTGTTCCCTGACCCCCACCCCAGGGCAAAGGATGGAATCCAGGGGGTGTGCATGTTGAGAAACTGCTTTACCACTGAGCTATATACCAGACTTTTCAATTTCTGATCTTTATCTCCAAGTATACGTGAGTGTATGGTAACCAATAATGATTTATACTAACACATGTTCCTCTGAATTCTAGAATATTCTCCAAGTGACGCTCTATCAATCTGACATGCAGCCTTTGACACAAATAGGAAAATGAACATGCTTTCTAAGACTCATAAACATCATGAACGTACTTAATAAATTCAATTTTATTGAAATCGTACCAGTGACTCCTCAGCTCTGGCAAAACCAGAGAAATGAGTTCACATGGAGGCAAGCAGAATGCAAATGAAAGAACATTAATGAATTTAATGCATGTATACTTCCTACTTGGTGCCTCCTAAACCCCCCACCCCCCCACACTTATATAGGTTATATATCTTAAATATATAACACAGAATATAATGTATATTACTCATAGATATGAGTAAATTTTATTTCCATCAAAAATTCTCTTTACATTAAAAATTCTTATAAAAGAGAGAAACACACCATATATTATTATAAATTTAAAATGGACCGATGTGTACAAAAGATACTGTGAAAATCCCTCTGAAGACCACTCATTTCCCTAGAAGTAATAATGAAGTGTCAACACTTTGTATATACGTTCAAACATTATTCCTACATCCAGATGTATTTACAATATATAAATGTCTCTACACTATTGTGCAGCACTTATATATTATGAAGTGAGACAGGCTGACGTAATATAAAATATATATCAAATTCATGATTTTTAATTGCTACATATTGTTTTTAGCTGTAAAAGTTTTTGATTCATCTCTCATTGATGATGTTTTTATGGTTTCCAGTTATTTTCTTATTGTTAACAGTGCCACAATAAATATTCCCATGAGTAGGAATGTCATGATACATATTCTTGCAGAACTGTTCACAATAACCTAAGTATTATGGCTTTTCTTGGTCAAGATAAGCATGCATTTACTACAAATCCCTTAGGGAAGAATTACTTTTTAGATGGCATTTTCACATATCAGTTATTTATATATAACAGCTTTTAACAGTCATGTATTTGTAGGGTGACATATGGCTTTCAGCCTTAGTTACACTGAATAACTTGTCTGTTATGTTTGAGACCATAGACAATATTAGCAATAGCTCTAAGCTGCCCACTAGTTTAATGAAGGTACATTGGAAGCTCTTCTTGACTGTACTCATGAGGTGAGACACAGGTTATGAAGAGGAAGTGAAAATATGTAAATGTTCCATCTCCTATCAAGTCTGCTACTACTTTGACTGGGAAAAGCAGCTATATGGTAAGTCTAGACTGGTGGGGAAATAGTAGCCAAGTGTGAATTAAGATAACCTATGTTATCGATAGCCATTTATATCTTATAAAGACTAAAGGAGATGGCTCAGTGGGAAATGTGCCATGAAGTGGGAAAAACACAAGCATGAAGACCCGAGTCCAGATCCCAGAATCCCTGTAAAATCAGGCCGTGTTGTTACTTGCCTATGTACTGGTTTATTTTAAGTCAACTTGACACTAGCTAGAATCATCAGAACGGAGGGAGCCTAAGTTGAGAAAATGACTCCATAACATCTGACTGTAAGGCATTTTCTTAGTGATCAATGTATAAGAGCCTAGCCCTGGTCTAGTGGTCCTGGATTCTATAAAAAAGAAGGCTGAGCAAGCCACGAGGAGCAAGTCAGTAAGCAGCGCTCCTCTGTGGCCTCTGCATCAGCTCCTCCATTCAGGTTCCTGCCCCGATTGAGTTCCTGTCCTGACTTCCTTCAGTGATGAACAATGATATGAAAGTGGAGGCCCAAATAAACTTCTTTTCCCCCTCAGGTTGCCTTGGTCATGGTGTTTCATCACAGCAATAGTAACCTTAACTAAGACAGCCGAAAAGTATAGCTGGGGATTTGCCCTTCTTAGCAAACTAGTCAAAACAAAAGTAGGCTCCAGGTTCATCAGGAGGCCATGATAAAACCAAGAGAAAATACATGAAGAAATGATTGAAGAAGATATTCTGATATTAATCTCTAATCTAAACACACACCTGCATGGATGAACACATCTGTATACATGTGTGAACTACACACACATGTGTACATACATGCTCAAATACACAGTGAAAAAATGATGGAGTGTCTGTTATTTGGAGCTTAAGTGTTGCCCCAAGATCTCAATATTGAAAGCTTGGTCATCATCTGATAGCTCTTATTGATATGGATGGAACCTGCAGGATGTAGGGCCTGGTGGAAGGAACTGAGGTTCCCAGGGATGTAACCTTGGATGTGGTGTTGGGACTTTGGCATTCTCGTCTCTATCAGGTTTAACCAACCTTGGACTGAAAGCCCCATGACTGTGAGTCAAGACAAATTCTCCTTTGGAACTAAGACAAGCGTGTCTTCATATCAGCACCATCACCACACTGCCAACTTGCTCTTTCATGTGATTAAGGATTTCTAGCTGTATCAGTGCCTTACAAATGGATTCCAGAAACAGAATCCAATTTCCAAGTGTGAAAAGTTAGGAGCATAGCTCAGTATTGCTGCTGTGACCTTTGCCCTGTCCTTATTTTTGCCGTTATGTTCTAAGACTATTGGGCAACTTCATTATGTTTATCATTTTAAGATTGTATAATTTTTCTCAACTAGTCATAGCACTTGAATTCTTTTTATAACTTTAATTAAAGCAACTTTAGTAGTTCTCTCTGTCTCTGTCTGTCTCTGTCTGTCTCTGTTTCTCTCTCTCTCTCTCTCTCTCTCTCTCTCTCTTTCTCTCTCTTTCTCTGTGTGTGTGTGTTAACAACTTGGTGGGAATCAAGTTTGCTGTATGGTTTTTTTGTAAAGCAGCTTCTACATCTCAACCTCTTCTTTGCTAGGTAACTTTGTTATCAAGCCAGTTTTGGGAGTGTGCTATATTTTCTAAACTTATTCACATTTCGTGATTTCTGTCTAGTGATTTTGTTTAGGAATGGTAAGGATAAAATTTTGGGGCTTCATATTATATTTGCCCATATTTGTCCATTATCTCTCTCCTCTAATTGGATGCTGCTACTGAGAGTTTTGAGAGAGATAATCTTATCCCTCATTTGTTCATTTCAACAGTTTAGGGCTTCTGTACCAGGTAGTGTGAATCCGGAAGCAAATAATAATGTATGCATAAATATTTCTCCTTGGGTTTGGATTTGGTGGGAGGCCATCCCTAACCCACACAGGGCCAGTGGATGTGAGTGGTCCTCGACAATCAGTCTTTCAGAAGATGGCTTCATCTCTACAGCTCTGGGAATCCAAGAATACTGGGTTTGTAGAACACGAGAGTGAACTCCAGGCATTTCAAGGCTGTGAAGGCATAGGGAACAATGGTTTGGGAATAGTGTAAGAATCAGAGCCAGAACATGAGACTCACTGGATGTTTTTGTGTGTGATGTGGAAACTGGGGATGGTGCTTGCCTGGTAGAACTGGTGGGTACTTTCGGTATTTATACGGCTAAGCCCAGTTTTAAATGACTTGGTATGAAGGCATCTACTGTGAAACAGTAAATCAGCCACAGCAATGGTGCTGAGTGTTCACATGGCATAAAAAAAGGCAGCCTGGATGGGTGAGAAAAGCAAACTCAGTCTCAAACACAGTTCCAAGAATTGCACTCCTAAGTGCTTAAATCACACAGAGTGAAATCCAAAGAAGCAACTTCTCAGAAGCCTAAATCACAAATATCCCAGTCCCAAGAGAGTAACCCTCAAATAGTGACACTTGTGTCACCAAGAGAGTGACACTCTAGAGTCTTAATTCTTGGAAACCTCAATTCTTACAGTCTCCTTCTTGTCCTTCTTTTGAAAGGTTACACAGAAGGATTAGGATTCTGGATTCTGGATTCTGGGGAAGGTGCTGGTACATTTTTGTTGTGTGTATGATGATGACATTATGTTAAGTAGAAGAAATGCCTGAGAAACTGGAACGGGTGTTACTGAGGATGGGCTGAAGTTTCTGCCAGAGGGTATTCATGTTTGGTGGGATGGGTGGGGATGATTCTGTTCAGTTTGGGTGCCACCACATAACAGGTCTGGGTATGTAGAGAAAAAAACATAAAGTTGAATTGGTCTGTCTCTGCAAGCTAGGATAGGCTGGTGTTTGTTTGTTGTGGTTGGTTTGGTTTTTAAAGAAAACTTTATTATGTCGATTTGTGTGTGGTGTAGCAGCACCTCAATGGACACCAGAGGACAAGTTGCAGGAGTCTATTTTCTACCCCCCATTAGGTATGACTTGGGCATCAAATGTAGGTTGTCAGACTCAGCAGCAAACGTTTTTACTTGCTGAGCCATCTCACTGGCCCAGAAGGCAGGGTTATATTTTGCTCTCTTTGATAGCAGAAATCCTGGCCTTTGTTCTTCAAAACTTACATCAGTGGCTCTTGGACCCTCAGATCTTCAGTGTCAGATTGAGAGAAATAATTAAAGATTTTGCATGTAAGGGAAAATGTGCTATATGTTTTCCTTCAAGTATTTTCTGTAGGTCTGGGTTTGTGGGGAGATATTGTTTAAATTTGGTTTTGTAGTATCTTGTTTGCTCCACCTATGGTGATTGAGAGTTTTGCTGGGTATAGTAATCTAGGTTGGCATCTGAGCTTTCTTAGAGGCTGTAAGACAATCTGTCCAGGCCCTTCTAGCCTTCAGAGTCTCTGGTGAGAAGTCAGGTGTAATTCTGATAGGTCTGCTTTTGTATGTTTCTTGGGCTTTTTTCCCTTGCAGCTTTTACTATTCTTTGTTTGTTCTGTAGATTTTGTGTTTTTATTATTATTATGTAGAAGGAAGATTTTTTTTTCTTGTCAATCTAATTGGTGTTCTGTAAGCTTTTTGTATGCTTATAGGTATCTCTTTCCTTTACATTGGGGAATTTTTTTCTATTATTTTGTTGAAAATATTTTCTGGTCCTTGGAGTTGGGTCTCTTCACCTTCTATTTCTATTATTCTTTTCATCTAGTTCTTTTCATGTTACCCTAGATCCTGCATGTTTTGTGTCAGGAATATTTTAGATCTAACATTTTCTTTGGCTACATCGATGTATCAATTTCTTCTATTGTATTTTCTACTCCTGAGATTCTGTCTTCCATCTCCTGCATTCTGTTGGTGATGCTTGGGACTTTTGTTCCTGTTCTCTTTCCTTGGGTTTTCATCTCCAGGATTCCCTCAGATTGTGTTTTCTTTATTGCTTCTATTTCAATTTTCAGGTCTTGAACAGTTTTATTTATTCCTTCACCTGTTTGATTGATTGTATTTTTCTAAATTTCTTTGAGGGACTTATTCATTTCCTCCTTAAGGGCATCAATCATATTAGAAGGTTGGATTTAAGGTCTTGTTCTTTGATTGTGTTAGGATATCCAGGGCTTGCTGTGGTAGGATAGCCTTGTTCTAAATGTGTCATGTTGCCCTGGCTCTTATTGTTTGTGTTCTTATGCTGACCTTTAGCCATCTGGTTTTCCCTGTATATTCCTGCTGTGGCAGGTACCTGGAAGGAAGGCCTAATTTGGATGTTCTCCATGCAGCAGGCCTATGGTGGACAGCCTGGGACTGGATGTTCTTAGTGTCACAGTCCTGGATGTTTCTTCTGCAGCCTGCCTGATGGAGGCCAGCAGAGCAATGGCCAGACAATAGAACTCTGGATGCAGCCTGCAGCCAACTCATAAAATGTGCTTTTTGTATTTTTGGTTCATTTATTTGATGACTTCCAATTCTATCTATTTTCTTGCAAATGTCATAACTTCATATATATATATTTGTGTGTGCATGTGTGTATGATATTGTATTTATATTTAAGTCTTTATCTGTTGATGGATTTGTTGCTTGTAGAGCTGTGGGCTTGCCTGATAGAGAGGACCTGTAGTGTCTTTCCATTGGGCTCTCTGCCTTATCTGTGCCTATGACTCCTGCTTCCCTTTCCTGCACTGGAAAGCCACCCAGGTGGAGCTCTTTTCAGTGTCACTCTTTCTGCTATAACTTGCCTGTCACTGCCTTCATTCATTCCTGAGGCCCTGTCCTCACCTCCAGCCCTCTTTCTCTGCAATGGAGTAAGAGTCTACTTTTTCTTATCCCAACCGTTCTCCTTCACTTGGCACATCAAGGCAGTATCTAGTTTACCTTCTTACCAAGAAATCCAACTCATCTGTGATATACTTTTTAAAAGCGTTTTTGATATTTGGCTAGACAACACAGCTCAAGACAGGTTTCAGTTGGATTCTCAGATCACAATGACATTTTTGGAATTTCGTGTGACCAAGCCTTCTAAAAGTGAATTTTAAGATATAATGAATAGAATTTTTTTTTTCATTCAGGGCAGTATATTTAATGGAAAGCAGGTATACCCAGGGTACTGTGACCGTGGACAATAGATGATTCAGATAAGTGTATTGGTTATTCATTACTGTAACGATGAAAGCTGCAATTGAAATGTTGTCATTTGTCACGGAACTCCTTTCAGCTGATGCAATTACAGAAGATGTCAATGAACTCAAGTCATCCGTGCCTGAGGAAGTCTGGCAAGGTACTGACTGGTATACACAGTAGGACAACGGGCTCAATAACCACTATTTGTTTTCAAACCTGTGATCTGTGTGTGAATGTATAGAGAATGGTGTTCTGTGTACCCCAAACAAGACAGAGGAATGCTGAGAGCAATTTTTATTGATTATTTTATTTATTTACATTTCAAATGTTATTCCCCTTCCTGCTTTCCCTTCGGCAACCCCCCCCCCCCTCCCCCCCCCCCCGCTTCTATGAGGGTGGGTGCTCTCTCACCCACCTACCCACTCTTCCCTCACCACCCTGGTATTCCCTTACATCGAGTCTTCACAGGACCAAGGGCCTCCCCTCCTGTTGAAGCCAGATAAGGCCATCCTCTGCTACATATGGAGCTGGAGCCCTGGGTCTCTCCATGTGTGTTTTTTGGTTGATGGTTTAGTGCCTGCGAGCTCTGGGAAGTCTGCTTGGTTGATATTGTAGTTCTTCCTATGCTGTTGAAAACCCCTTTAGCTCCTTCAATCCTTTCTCTAACGCCTCCGTTGAGAACCCCATGCTCAGTCCAATGGTTGGCTGTGAGCATCTGCCTCTGTATTTGTCAGGCTCTAGCAGAGCCTCTCAGGAGATAGCTATATCAGGCTCCTGTCAACAAGCACTTCTTGACATCAGAAATAGTGTCTAGGTTTGGTTTCAGCAGATGGAAGGGATCCCTAGGTGGGGCAGTCTCTGAATGGCCTTTCCTTCAATCTCTGCTCCATTCTTTGTCCCTGTATTTTCTTTAGACAGGAGCAATTCTGAGTAAAAATTTTGGAGATGGATGGGTGGCCACATTCCACAAATGGGGGCCATGCCTAGCCTCTGGATATGGTCTCTACAGGTTCTTTCTCTCCTTTGTTGGGAATTTCAGCTAATGTCATCCCTGTTGGGTCCTGGGAGCCTCTTGCTTTTCTGGCATCTTTGACTTTCGGATAGCTAACCCCAGTTCTCCATCCTCCACTGCTACACACCTCTGTTCAATTTCCTGACCCTCTGTACTTCTCCCTGTCTCTTCCCACACCTGATCCTGACCCCCTTTCCCCTCTCCCTCCTTTCTTCCTCCCAAGTCCCTCCCTCCCACTACCTCCTGTGATTATTTTGTTCCCCTTAAAAATAAATAAAGTTCACATTATGATAAACAAGTTGTAGAAGAATTTCACAAGTATATCCCATGAAGAAAATTAGCGTGACTATATTCTCCAGGGAGAAACATGCTCTAAGATAACTGACTCAGGTTGATACCCATTTTGACATAGGACTTTAAAATATAGCGAATGGCTGTGAATGGTGGTCAGTACTTAGGGACCACTGCTAAGTCATTCTCCAAAATCTTGCCCTGACATGCACCTTTTCACCTGTTGTATTTTCATATGTGTTTACATACTACAGGGATTAAACACAGCCATTGCTCCACTGAATTACATCACCAGCCTTGTTTGTTAGTTCAAATCAGGTTCTCCCTCCTTACAGCCTAGACCACCCTTGAGCTTTTAATCCTCCTGTATCAGCCTCCCCCGTAGCTCTGATTATGCTCTTGGCCAACAGGCTTGTCAGCATCTCTCTCTCTCTCTCTCTCTCTCTTTTCTTTTCTCTACTATTTTAAATGGTCAACATTTTTTTTCATGATTTGATAGACTATGTATTTCATCTTTTGAATAAACTACATAAAAACCTTCACATCACCCTAACATGTTCTATGCAGCTTTAGAAATGTTGTTATGTAAAGTGATTTTATAAAGTTGATTCTGTTCATTGGCATTTGGCTTACATAGAAAACTCTGAAACTTAGTAAAGTTTTATACATCCACGTTTGTGAGACATAAAAATATCTGATCTCTGTTATATTTTTTGAGCATCAGAGCTGTGCTATTGACCTAGCAGTGTCTGATCTATTTCCTCAATGGGTCTTGACTGACTTCTGTTGTATTTTACACGGCTATAGTCACACAGCTGAGCACACAGGATTATCAATCACTATGGTTTGCGTTTAAGTGTGTGTGTGTGTGTGTGTGTGTGTGTGTGTGTGTATGTGTGTGTGAGATATGGGTTTAACTCAAAGCCTTGCCCATGTAGAGCAAACACTCTGTCACTGAGCTACATCCTCAGCCCAATATTTTACCCTTTAACATATCTTTTGCATGTATGTTTTGGATTTTTGATTCATGGTCTTGCTGTGTTCCCTAGGGGTGGCTTCTGGTTCTGTGTCCTGTGTCCTCCTGCTTCTATATCCAGACTGTTGGGATTAATAGGCATATGCCACAATGTCTAGTGATATAGTATGTATGACTAAATACAAATATTTTTCAAACTCTATGTGTCTATTAGATATATTTTCTATCTACATATATATATTTGAGTAATTATAGTTACCTACTTTATTATGTAAAGTGGTTCAAATTTCCTTTTAAAAACATAAATAAATGTTCTTGACAAAAGAATAATACTTATCCAGTGCAGATAAAGATATACATGCAAAGATGACAAGGAAAGTAAACACGGTGACAGACGAAGGTCAATACAAGTTGACTTGTCAGGCAATGCTGCACGAGAAGCTGGGATTTAAGTAGACGTCTAAGTAGGACTTGCAGATACTTGGGACTGGAGCTTCCAGGCAAGAAAACATCAAGTGTAAAGGCCCCCAGAGGAGTATCTGACAGGTACATGTGAAAAGAAATAGAGCAAAAGGAGGGCTGGTAGCTCAGCAGGAGAACCGAGGGCCAGATGTGGTGGAACCTTGTAGGTCAACTTAAGATGCTGGTGTTGCTTGGGTGAAAATGATCTGGCTGGAGCTTCATAACTTAGTGTGACTTAATATAGACATTCTGGTTCCTTACTGGAGCCTTTTTGTTTTTCCATCATGGGTCCCAGGATGTTTAGGCACTCTCTTCTCATCATCCTTGGCAACCACGGATTCCAGTACAGAGAACAAGGTAGACTTCTGTGACTCATGGCTCGTGCTTGGAGTTCTTTTCAAAGCTTCAGAGTGCTGAGAGAATCCTATCTAAAAGAGGAAATAATTAAAATTTTTACTCAGTCCTTTTACTTCAATAATCTGACTGTATTTGGGAGAATGAAGATTGTTGTTCATTAGTTAAATGAGAACTTCTTACTCACTTAAACCTCAGAAGCCTCCTGTGGAGAAGTGATGACCCACAAACTGGCTGCTTTCTGACTTTGAACTGACTTTCCCTGTTTGACTGAGATTTGAACATTAGGATGATATGTAAAAGAAAGAGTAAAATACAAAGTTACATTGATGTGCTGGCTGGGCTTTTAAGGAATCAAGTGGCTGGTGGTGGGACAACCTGTTTGTACTTTAAAAGAAGAAAAAAAGAAGCTGAGGCCCAAACTCTGGGTTGCCAAGGAAACTGTTTTCTATTGAATACAGGAGAAACATGAACTCACCACTCCTGTTGATTTGCTACAGGTCGCTTCATACTGAGCGCCTCAAATAAATACTTTGACCACAGCAGTGACTGCTGTCCTTTATGCAGAGGGAACTTTCTACTACGTTAACATTCGGTGGTTACTGATTCCTTTCTTCTGGAGTATCATCTTGCCCCATAGCCTTTAATATTATCAGGATCTTCTTCCTCTGTCTTCTCCTCATTGCCTAAGACTCCTAGGACTCAGATTAGACTCCATGTTGACTCAGATTAGTGCAGTTCAAAGCAAGTGACAGAGGGCTGCAGAGAAGGCTCAGAAGATTAAAAATACTGATCATGAAGGCAGCAAATCTCGCACAAACTTATGTGTATCTATGCACATACACATGCCCACACATATGCCAAAATGTATGCACACAGACACACAGAACACACAAACATATACCCACAAAGAGAGCATGTAATTACATTTTATTCTTCTGGGTTTGAGCAGCTTTTGGCTTTAGAGACACTATAAAGGGCAATAGACAGCCCTTCTTGATTAATTGCTTCACAATCTCCAGAGAGAGAGAGCCCAGTTTGTTGTTCCTGTAGAATTAAGAAGATCACTTGGCTGGGCAGACAGTAGACGTAAGAAGATCAGCAGTCTCAACTAACTTGGATCCCCTGGAATCTCTTAGACACTGAGCCACCAACCAGGTAGCATACAGCAGCGGATATGAGGTACCCAACACATATATAGCAGAGGACTGTCATCTCTGGATTCAGAGAAGATGCATCTAACCCTTGAGAGTCTTGGGGCCCCAGGGAGTGGGAAGATCTTGTGGGATGAGGGTAGTGGGGACATCTTCTTGGTTGAGGGAATAGGTGTGGGATGTGGAACAGATGGAGAGTAGACTGGGAAGGGAATAAAGTCTGGACTATAAAAAGGATTAAAGAATAAAATGAATGAATGAATGAATGAATGAATAAATAAATAAAAAATATCACCCATACAATGATAAATAATGAAAAAACAAAAGAAAGATGATCGCCTGCTGAATACTTAGCCCAGTGCTAAGATACTTACCTAGCATTTGCGAAGCCTTGCCTTCAATTCATAGTACTACCCAAACCCCCAAATACCCAAACCAAGAAAAGCATTTTCTTGAAGTTTGCATGTTTTAAGTATCCTACATTAGACTTGAATTGATGCAGCAATAATAAGTGGAAGATAACTTATAAAGTGGTTGTCTATTGCTTTTCCTAATATAGCCTACTAAGAAGGCACTAAGAGATTAGGCAACCACGCCCTTTTTGTTTCTCTACATGCTGCTTTCATCTTGTGTTGATTTAGCCATGGAAGTTTAGTCAGCTATCTTTGGAAGACATTGTAGGCTTGCCAAACACTAAGATTATTGTTTTAACAATAAAAGAGAGTCTCAGGAAACAGCGTAAAAAGTGATCTTTAATATTTATTTGGCATCTTGTACAATGCTGATTAAGATAAATACTCAGTAAATATTCAATGACTGGCTGATTCTATGGCAACAACACTATAACATCATTAAGCATGAATGTTCACTGGGGGAGGAGGTAAAATTAATAAATAAAAAAAGGCGAATAGCTGAGTATAAGAAAGTCTATGTGTAGAAGTGTAAGAATCCCTTAAATAGTATGTAGAGGCACCACCTGTCAATAAAAGTATGATGGACCATGAGCTGAGGCAGGATTACAAGTGGGACATCCAGTAGAGATAGATAGATAAATAGATAGATAGATAGATAGATAGATAGACAGATAGAAAGGAATTCTGGGAAAGAGTCAAGAGCAGATTTCACCCTGCGCTTAGAGAAAGATGGATGAATGAAGTGGGGGTGGTAACTAGCCATGTGGCTGACATAGACTAGAATAAATGGGTTATGTAAGCTATGGGCTAGTCAGGGAATGAGCCAAAGCTTATGGTCTAGGCATTTATTCATAAATAATTAAGTGCCAGAGTCATTATTCTGTGAACACAGAGGCCTGGTAGAAAAGCTCATGGCTACATAGAAGTGTTAAGTAAATGCCTTTTTCTTTAAGAACCAATATGAAACTCCCAAATACTCAGGACTCCTAGGTATGACATGAACATGAAGAGCTGGGGCATTCATTACGCTATTGATCACCAAGGTCTTTGGCTTTCCTGGTCGGATCATTTCTCATTGATCATTTTACCCCTTGGAAGTTGTGCGTGTAGATTATATTAGTATTCCTCCCAGGCAAAGGACATCACCCTCCAACTGAGGGTCCTATCTCTGCTGATGACGTAATTCTCTTTAGGTTCAAAGAGTGCTGGGCTGCAACATTAGCAGTGTGGGGCGTTGTGCTTGCATCTCCACCTGCTTCCACTTCTGCCTTCCTTCCACAGTAATCTGTCACCTCCCCCAACCGTTTCCTTATGACCAGCAGCTCTCTGGTTGTCCCAGAAACCATGCCTGCATGTTCTAGGTCTTCACAAATATTTTCAATAAACATTAAGCTGTCCATTACAGTGACAGTAAATTAAAACCAAAGGCAAATCTGAGATTTCCTAGAGTATGATGCCATTGAGAGGGCTGTAAATGTATAAGTTCAAGACCAGCGTGGCCCCGATGATAAGCAAAGAGGATGGGTCTGTGCTGTTCCATTAAGCTGGAGTGTTGGTAAAGATTATATCTTGTTCAGTTTTTTCTTTTCTTGAATTTCAAGTGCATTAACATCTTAGCTAATGTATTATAGCACAAACATAGTAAATGTGCTTTAGATTGCTTAAAATCTGAAAGAGGTTGGAAAAAAGGTGTGCTGAGATGAACATCTGCCACATATCTGAGACATTAGTGTTGACGTTTGGGGCTGGCACCAGAAGGTTGATAAGAAATGTGCTTGTCTGGAACACCTGTGCAGCAGACTCCCAGTGACGTAATTTCATAGGGCAATGGATTTCCCACTTAGAACACATCTGTCTAGTGGAAAGTTGTTGCTATTTTGAGATAATAAAGTAATAGTTTTTGGAGGTCAAACAAGATAGTGACAATTTCAAATGGATCATCATACTTGTGTGTGTGTGTGTGTGTGTGCATGGGTGGAATGCCCATGTATGAGGCATGTGGAGGCCAGAAGTGGCTGGTGTCTGATGTCTTTCTCTACCACTTCTACCCTTGGTTTTGTTAAGACACACTTTCTCATTGAGTGCTGAGCCACCTGTTTTAGATTGGCTCACAACCAAGCTCTGGGATCTGCTTCCTGCTGTCTCCCCAGCACTGAGATTCTAGGTATGTGCCCCTGCACTTAGCTTTTATATGGGGTTCCAAACTCAGGTGCTCATGCCTTAAAAACACTTTACCACATAATTCATTATAGAGAACACACACACACACACACACACACACTCATACGTGCGCAGACATGCAAGCACACGTGCACACATATGCACAGACACACATGCATGCATTCATGCACACACATTTACACACACATCCACCCACATGCTCAAATGCATGTACACATGCACATATGTGTATGCATGCACACACATATGCACACTCAAAAGCACACATACAGACATGTGTGCACACATGTATGCACTTATACACACATAGACATGCCTGGAGATTTGATTTCACAGACACTTATTTGAGTAGCTTCTTTGAACAGAGCTGAAAGGGGAAGAGGAGAAAGCAGGTGCCATCTGGGTTAGTTGAGGAACATACACGGGAACAGGAAGTGCTAGAGGTATAGGGAGACAATACCCATTGTGTAGGTGGGGAAATTAGGACATGGGTGAGTCTGGCTCCTCCTGGAAGCAGTGAAAGTTTGCCACATGTTAGAGGAGGAGGGAGTAATGCAAGGAAGACACTCAAACCTAGCAAACGTCAGCTAGAATGGCAGCCTCATTGCCATAAGAACCAGTCTCCAGCTGCTAGTCCACCACTCTGGGGGTTACCGCCCATTTTTGAGCGTGTGCACATGTCGGACATGGGCAGCCTTGACTTGCCTCTGGTTTAGCAGATCTTTCTTTAGTCTATGTAGTAACTTGAAAGCTTACCATGTGTTAACAGAGATATTTTTAAAACTGCTTTCTCAGAGCTAGAACAATGAGCCCTAAGACTCATTAAGAGCACTTACTGCTCTTTCAGAGGACTCTGGCTGGATTCCTAGCTCCCTTCTGGGGCTCACAAAGACTCTTAATTTCAGTACCAGGAGATCTGACATCTCTTTCTTTATTTTCTGACATCTCTTTCTTATATTCATGGGCACTAAGCATGCATGATGTGCTGTTGGGGGTTTGGATTGGTCTGATGCTGCTATGTATTCAAATGCTAACAACTGGTGCCTTAGCTCTGGTTGTCTCCATGGGGAACCCTCAAGTATATCAGCTTTTTGTTGTGTAAACCTTGCTCCCCCCAAGTTATTTCTGATTGGTTAATAAGGATGCCTACAGACTATAGCTGGGCAAAAGAGAGAGGGCAGAGGGAAGGTTCCTGGGCTTGGTTTCTCAGGCAGTGTCGCCATGGAGTGGCATGGCTCATGGGCACATGGCCATGAGGTCTGGCATGATGTAGCAGGAGTAGCCCAAACAAAAAATATGGCAAGTAGCTTAGAGATTTTGAGAGGGAAGCAGGCAGAATAGCATAAAAGGTTGATATATACCAGCTCTAATGCTTTAAGGATATAAATCTAATGGTCTCTGTGTCAGTTATTTGGGATATTTAAAGGCAAAAAGTGTATGAACAATCTCACTATAGTGTATGTAGACATAAATGCAGACAATATAAAAATAAATTTAAAAATAAAAAAATTAAAATTTAAATAAATGTAGGGCTTCCTCATGACATAAATAAACTGGTTCTTATAAATTTGGGCAATTTTTAATGCATAATATTTTAATAATGACATAATAAAGAAATGATTATTGAGGGTTTGGATTATGGCAAAGCCTAGGGAATCAGGCTTGAAGATACCTCTTAGTGGTTGGCAGGTACCAAAGTGCACACACGTGTGACATTACACTTATGGTATCAAAGGCATTGCACAGGTAGAACCTGAGCTCCCATTGAGGCTGCATCCTGTGTCTGGGATGTGATCCAGCAACTTCCAGGCAAGGGCCAGAGGCAAGTCAAGGCTGTTCACGGACAGCATGTGCACATGCTCAGATGCCCAGGTCCTGATTTTGTCACCTTATATAAACATGGCTTGATCGCAACACCAGGTGAGATTTATTACTCCAGTTAAACATCCAAAAGCATATGCTTAAGGTTCAAGGGGCTCATTGATCAGCAACAGCTATGATGTGAAATGTGAATTATTAATATATTAATTAATATTTTATATTATAATATTCATTATACTTCATTATGTATTACATTATGTTTTATTTTATTGTGTTTTATATATAATATTATATAACATTTTATCATATTATTAAATTATATTATAATATTATAACAATTAAATATTCACTCTAGATGCTGTTATGGCAATAGAACCCATTCTGTCTATCAGTGAGTTGATGAGCTTATCGGAGCTACGTTCATGGACGTGGGTGATGTTGCTTACAGGAACCTCCAAGTCAGTTGTGTCACTGGACAGTCCACTCCACTATGGGTGATGACTTACAGAAGCTGTGTTTCTGCTGTTTCCAGTAGAACATGCAGGAAGTTCAGTAGACTGGAGAATCTTTCCCTGGCCCCAGCAACTGTTACTGCTTTAGTGATCTTGGGGACAGCCTTTTGAATCTTGTAATCCTCGGAGCTTCTGGAACTTTGTAAATTTCATCAACTTCTCAAATTCTAAGAGTGCCCTCTTCCCTTTAGGTGGAGACGGTTCCATTAGAAGGAGAGAGCTATACCACAGTGAATGTGAAAACCTTTGCCTGCATGGAAGAGCAGGAAATGACATAGCACTGAATTGTTTAAGTCAGAAGTTTAATTTCTATAACTGTTAGTGTGTTAATTTAGATGTCCCTTCATGTGAGTGCATACTTAACTCGCATTTAAAAATTTAAAAGCATAAAAACATTGGTGTGCTTACAATGGCATAATTGAGTTTAATGAACTGGAAACATAGATCCACTTACCGTGGTATGTTTGCTTCTACAGAGGTTGGTTGATTATGGAATAATAGTGGATCTCATAAAAGAGACATTCAGTAGGAAACCACCGTGGTGGGTCACGCATAGTTAGGATAAAACTAGAACAGATTCTGGAGGAGCTGATTCACTCATGCAAAACTGTCAAAGTCATGGTCCATTTCAATGTCACATGGTCCAATTCACATCCTTTACTAGAAAATTCTTGTGTCAGAGCAGACACCGGTATATGTTATGTTGCTGTTCCAACTCAAGCTTCTTAGGATTATGGCTTCCCTCCCTTGGGATGTAACTTGGACAAAAGGAGTAGATGGAGCAGAGACGTTCATGTACCTTTATACAGAACTAGCTTACGATCATGTGCCTTAACAAATAAAAATACAGAGTACGGACATCAAATTGAATTTCAGAGATACAGAGAACACCTTCTTCGAATGTCCTAAATGTTGTGTAGTATGTATTCACAGCAAAGAAAATACGGTTTAGGTGCATTTCAAGCAAGCAGAGCCTCCCATGTTTCGTCTGACAGTATTTACATCTTTATAATGTGGACAGAGGGTGTTGCCATTTAAAGACAGTCAAGAGTTTTGCTGTAGATAATTGATAATGTTTGCACAGCTATCTTTGAATGCCCCCTTTCCAAGAATACAATGCAAAAGAAAGGGGCCACGTAGTCTGGTTTTCACGAGATATATTTAATTGCTTGACCAAAGCTACTCCTCTCGAAACCCCATTATTAAGAAGAGAAGGTACCTCGTGGGAAGTACACTGTGGCCACATTTACTGCGAGCCACTCATCCACTGTCTCCCGAGAAAAGAGAAATTTGGATGCCTCAACAAATTACTGGGAGAATTTCATGTAATGAGGTTTGAATGAGGGATTGAGAAGGCTCTGATGTACCTATCATCTTTTTGTAAATAGTAATGCCTGGAGTCTTTGTCGGAAGAGGATGAATGTGAAAGCAGGAGACTGGGCTGGTGACTTAGATGAGATGCAGAGGTCTGCCTAGCATGTAGCAAGGCCTAAAGGTGTCATTGGCTAGTTTTTCTGGCAGAGCATGTGCTACAATAGTGATGCTAAATGTGTATGAACAATCCTGTGAAGTAAGGCAGTCCATTTTCTAGGATTGTGACCCGGAGAAACCTGTGCCACTTTGGATCAAAGCACCAGAAGAGTTTCTGTCCACAATTCTAACTTCATGAGAATAAATGATTGTTAAAGTCTGTTGATGTCAGATTTGATGCAGTGCCCATTATCCTACACACTGCTCAACTGCTGTCTGTTGACCTGCTTCTGAGCCCCTTTCTCTGCAAGTGATGATTCTTTAAAAAAAACCCATTTTTTACACTGCTTGCTACTCTTTCCCCTTATCTATGTTTGAGCATGCATTTGGAGTATTTCACCAATTCTTCCTCCTAGAGGTGACTTAGTAAGAACTTGAAGTGTGGGAGAGAGTTACGTGAGTCTGTGGGGAGTGGTGGCAATGTTACTTTTACATAGTTCATACTAGGAACTGAATTTTGACCTCATCTCTAACCATTCCAGTTCACTAAAGTTAAAATGGCTATCACTGCTCACACTGAGATATTCGATAGATATTAGTCTTCATTTACCTCTCCAGTAGCAGCTGTCCTAGAGCCAGCCAGCCAGCTTTGTGTCTAGAGATGAGAGGTGAGGAAAATGGACCCCATAGGACTGGATTTTTTTTGGCTTTTGATGGCAATCCCAGTCTTAGGCAGTAAGAGTATGAGTCAGTCAGTCTTAAAAAATCTTTAGGGACTGTGATGGCTACCCTGGGTCATCAACTTGATTACATTTGGAATTAATTTAAATCTAAAAATAATTGAACACCCAAGTGAGGAAGTTTTGCTTAATCCTCTGAAGTGGGAAGATCCACTTCTAACTCAGATCCCGGTAGTACGAAGGCCCACTTCTAATCTGGACTTCAGCTTCTGCTAGAAGCATATACAAAGTGTGTGGAAGAAGGAAGTTCTTTTGCATGCTTTCTCTCTCCTTCCCTAGCAAGTCTATCCTTAACTGGCTTTAGATCCTTAGTTCTTCAGGATTCTGGCATGTACTGAAGATCATTAGAAACATGCAGTCTTATAAACTGAACAACTACTGGATTCTTGGACCTTCTGTTGGTAAACAGCCATAGTTTGACCAGCTAGACCACAGCCCAGCCTGTAAGCCATTCAAATCTGTCTGTCTGTCTGTCTGTCTGTCTGTCTGTCTGTCTGTCTGTCTATCATCTGTTGTTTATCATTTATCTATTTATATGGAGAGATAGAGAGATGCAGAAAGAGACGGAGAGATTCATTGTGTAAGTTCTCTTACTCTAAAGGACCCTGACTCATGGGGCTTCTTTTTTCCTTCAGTCAGAAAAGACATTTGGAATGAATCAGTGGTTCATGACCCTGCTTACGTTTTGCTTGTGTGGAAAGTGTCCAGAGAAATGTAGTTCTTATGCCAGTAAGACAAGAAAATTTATCATTTAAACTAAGACCTTCAGAGAGAAAGGAAGTGCTAACAATGAACAGATATCAGTTATTCCATAACAATGTCACATGACACTTTACTCAGGGACAATGGAATACAATTTTTCCCTATGAATTCCTGGAAACTATGTCTGAACCGCTCCAGGCTTAGGGAGAAAGAACAATTTTGTAATCTTTTTAAAATTTATTTGTTTATTTTTATTTATTTATTTATTTATTTATTTGTTTGTTTTACAAGACAGAGTTTCTCTGTGTAACCCCACTGTCCTGGAACTCAGTCTGTAAAACAGGCTGGCCTTGAACTCAGAGATTTCCCTACCTCTGCCTCCCAGAGCTAGGATTAAAGGCATGCACCACCATTAACTAGGTTTGAAATCTTACAAGGTTATTCAAGTGAGCAATTCACTTATTTGTCAACCAGTGAGAGCTTCCAATTCTTACAGTCCTTCATACTGTGTCTAACTGGGCCATGCATCTCACATACCCAGGAGCCAATGACTGTGGGTGGACCTTTCCAGTATTAGTGATTTGTCCTCAGTCAGCATTCTTTAGTGCTCTTTCTGCACCCTATTTTATTTACTCTCTCTTTTACCTGTAGAGAGTGAAAAGAAATGGGTGAATAGTCAGAAGAATGTCCTGAGAGCCATTCAGCTTCTTTTTTCTTGTAAGAAACTCAATTCTAACAAAATCCCTCAGGAACAATGGCCTACCACAGAGAAAGTAGATTAAAAATTATTGTGCCCTCTAGGAGGAGAGCATGCTTACGCATTCCTGAATTCAGGTCATATTAGTGAGCAAGGATTGATGGTATATCCAATTAAGCTGAGCACTTGGGACCACAGGTGAAGCATTGTCCTGACAATTACTGCCATAGCATCCTAGCATCTCAGGGAGGCACTGTGCAATCAGTTCTTTATAGCAACAAAAATCTTTCATTCTTCCTTAACTGGGACTCACTTTGATCAATCAGACTGTATTGCTCTTTCTTATCCCTTCACAAGGAATTATGCTCATTTTAAGCACTGAAAACAATGTGCCACCTAAGAATTGGTGCCTTGTCTGTAGGCTCGGAAAGGTCTCCTCAGCTACCTGGTCTCATACCAGGTGCTAACCCTTGTCTATTCAGAGGGCATACAACAAAGCTAGACAGAGGCCATCACCAGGGAAGATGACCTGAGACCAAGCCGTTTTCTTTATCCACAACAGAACTTAAGGTTAGATAATCCCTGGGTGGGAGAAGTGGAATTTAATGACTGATGTGGAAAGAATTAGAGAATCTCACTTTAAACATGTACATGCACATAAACTAAGGGGAAGCAGAGCCAGCACTGCTAGAAAGTGGCAGGATCATTGGTTCTA